>VZTH01015125.1:0-11879 GCA_013397815.1 Aleadryas rufinucha | reverse complement strand
AAAAAAAAGCATCGTGGCATCAGAAGGAGCCCTTGGGCTTTGCCTACTCATGGTTTTTGGGGTCTTCTCCGATGTTTTGAAAGAGGTTTTGTGGCACAACTGCAATGGCAAGCAACACCCAGAGCAGTGTTGTTAATTTTTTTAATCTCTCCTGTCTCTGCTGCTAAAGCTTCTTGGGTTTGGATTTGCTTCAACTCCCAGCACGAGCAGGAGCAAACCCCTGTGTTTGCTGCTTCTCTGTGATCTAGACAGTGTTTTATGTGGACCCTGTCACTGGGCTGTGTGCTCTTTAATAGGCAAGTGCCACCGGTTTCCTGAGTGTGGATTAAGAACGTGCCTGGAAGTGAGGTCCAAGGTGGCTGCTATGCAAGTTTAGGAGCAGGGATAGTGTTCTTTTTCATTCCTCACCCTCTTTTCCAAATGCCGCTTTATCATTTAAGTGAACAGTGTCTCCACCAAACAGATGAAAAGTATTTCCACAGAGTTATGGAGTTCTCCCGTTGCTTCCTAGGGGATGCCAGCAGCACTGTGTCTGCCATCTGCTACACCGTCCCCAAATCAGCCAAGGGCAGCAGCCTTTACATGCTGGAATCCGGCTCCGACTTCAAGTCCCGGGGGCTGGCGGATGAGAGCCGCCTCGTTCTGGGGCCGGGTGTCACCGTGGTGACCTGTGATGTCACTCTGATCGATGACAGCGAATACGAAGAGGAAGAGGAGTTCGAGGTGGTGCTGGCCGACGCCTCGGACAACGCCCGCATCGGCAGCCGGGCTTCGGCCAACGTGGTCATCGCCGGTCCCAACGACGCCTCCACGGTGTTCCTGGGCAACGCCACCTTTACCGTCAGCGAGGCTGCAGGCGAGGAGCAGGGGGTTGTGCTGGGGTGCTCACTGTGGAGGCTTTCACCAGGAGCAACTCGGGGCACAGCAGAACTGTCAAAGGCGTGCAGAGGGGCTCTGTGGTTCCCTCTGCGCCGAGGGGGAGGCTGGGGGCAGGAGCAGTGCCGAAGGGAGAAGGATGTGCTGAAGGGAAAGGAGTGGGTTTGTGGTACGTGGCTGCTCGCTCAGTTTGTTCTCTCTCACGTGCCTCTGGTGGTGCAGGACACATTGAGATTCCAGTGCTCCGGCAGGGACCTGACCTCTCCACGCCCACGTCGGTGTGGTGTGCCACCCGGACGTCAGACCCGCCCTCGGCCAGCCCGGGAGTGGATTATGTCCCCAGCTCCAGGAAAATAGAGTTCAGGCCAGGCAAGACAGAAGAGGTGAGGAGCCACTTGGACTCCTGCTGAGTCTGCTTTGCCTGGTGGCACTTGTCTTGTGTTTCTGTGCAGATCTGCCATTTGTTTTCAAAATCCTCTCAGGGCCGCTTGGGAACTGTTAATGAGTCTGCTAGGCACAGATTCCCATCCCATCAGCACTCCAGGCAGGGGAGATTTGGTCGTGCCACATCCTCCCAAAGATGGCCTGTTCTCTGAGATTATATGCTGGATTTATCTAGAACATTCTTTACATTGATCAGTGGATTCAGAAAACATAATGACACAATGGCTTTACACTAGACTCCCAAATGTGAGTGCTGGCAAGGATGAAAGCTCTGTACCTCTAACAGCAGGAATTCTGCTTTCCTCCCAGTTCTGCCCCCTGACAATCCTGGATGATGCTCAGTACCCAGTGATAGAAGGGCTGGAGACTTTTGTTGTTTACCTCAGCTCCCCCCACGGAGCCGAGCTGGCAAAGCCATTCCAAGCCATCGTGGCCATTAATGACATCTTCCAAGATGGTAAGTTATCCCTGGCACATCCATTCCGGCCTCTTGGCTCCCTGTGGATCCTCAACACTGCTTGGCTGTGTTTCTGCCCCCCTGCAGTGCCCAGCATGCAGTTCACCAAGGACACCTACACGGCCAAGGAGAAGGAGGGGACCCTGCACATCCCCATCTTCCGCACGGGGGACCTGAGCTACGAGTCCTCTGTCAGATGCTACACCCGCAGCCAGACTGCACAGGTCACGGAGGACTTCACGGAGAGGAGGGACGCAGAGGAGTCTCGCATCACTTTCCTCAGAGGGGAGAAGGTGAGCTGGACCTGCCTTGTGGAGGAACCAAGAGCCATTGCTGAGAGAGGTTCACATCTCCTCCTTGGCTCTCCGTCATCGGAGGGAGCTGACAGAGTTGTCCAGGCTGGTTTCAGATGACACAAATTCTTGTCCTGGCGGCATGACCCCCTCTGAAGGGGTTGTGTGTTTCATGATTAAACTGGTTAAGTGGTGAAACGCAAATCTGATGCGTCAGGCAGACTCGGGATTGTTGGACAGAGAGCTGTGGGTTTGTGGAAGGAGAAGCTTTCACTGCTGTGTCTCATCATGGAACAGCACGGTTTGTCCACACTGAAGTAGCAGCCCTAAAAATAGAAGGGTTTCTTGCAGGATGGACAGCACTCTGATGTGCAACCCTGGATGGGGAAGTACAGCCCGGCCTTTATGTGGCTTTATCAGATTTATCAGTGATTGCTGCTTTCTCCTCCTCACTTGGCTTTAGGTGAAGAACTGCAGTGTTCTCATCAGCGACGACTCTGCCTTCGAACCAGAAGAGCAGTTCCAGGTCCATCTGGGTAGCCCGCTTGGGAACCACTGGAGCGGAGCTAGGATTGGGAAGATGGCCGTGGCCACCATAACTGTCACCAATGACGAGGATGGTGAGTGAGGCTGCTCAGCAAGGGTGTCATGGTGGCTCCAAGGGGGTCAGCACAATCCCATCCGTGCAGTACATGTGGATGCCTTTGGTGCCACGGTCACAGCCCCGTGTGCAGGTCACTGCTGTGCACCGGGCTGGGCCAAAGGGAGGGGTTGAACAACAGTGCTTGGACCCACCACCTCTCCTGTTTCCCATTCCCCTGCAGCTGGGGTTGCTGTGCTTCCCCTGGCAGATGTTCCCCTCCCTCCACAGCGTCACAGCCTGGAGAGATCTGTGGGGGAGAAGAGAGATGCCAGGTCCCTCTGGTGTGACAGTCTGCGGGGGCTGGAGCATCAGCACATAGCGAGGATTTGGGGGTTGTGTGGGAGGCAGGGATGGGAGAACCATTTGCCATCCTCTGTATCCCAACACTCTCGTTAGGTTTTGCCCCAAGTCACACCCAAATCTCTTTGGCCCCCGCTTTGAGGAGCCCCTTGCTCTGAGGGTGTGTAGATGAGTCCGAAAGGCGCTGGGCTGAACCAGTCAGGGGCGCAAACCCGGGGCTTGTCCCTCACTGCTCCTTCCTGCAGCCCCCACCATCGAGTTCGAAGAGGCCGCGTACCAGGTGCGGGAGCCGCCGGGCCCGGAGGGGGTGGCCGTGCTCAACATCCCGGTGGTCCGCAGGGGGGACCAGAACAGGACCTCCAAGGTGCGCTGCAGCACCCGCGACGGCTCGGCGCAGGCCGGCGTCGATTACTACCCCAAGAGTCGGATGCTCAAGTTCAGCCCAGGTAAAGGGGCCTGGCACAGAGGGTTAGAGGTGGGGGCGTGAGCAGGGACATTTTGTGTGCGTCAGAACATCCAGGAGATGTGGGGAAAGCCGCTTTTCGCGTGAGGTTTGCTGTAATTTTATTCCTCAAAAAAGTTGACGCGTTAAACGAAGGGTGATCAGAGCAGAGGAAGGAGCACTGGCACCTGGCAGAGTCCTCCTCGGGGAATGTAGGGCTGTGAACACCTCAGACCGTGTTGTTGGACCAAGAAACCCTCACCAAACAGCTCTGCACACCGCCCTGAGGGAGAGCAGGGATGGGAATGTGCTTTGCATCCCAGATTTTTCCTCCAGACAGCTAATACAAGACAGTCATTATTAATCCTCAGACGGCATCTGTTTGTAAATCTATCACCAGATCGATTGGATCAGTTGTCATAGCTGGAGTTTTATGTTTAGAGTAGACTCCTGTGGGTAAATTATTAGCAGCAACGAGTGCAAATAAAATTTCTAATGGGTATTTTATCATGATGTCTCCATGGTCACAGCCTAGAGCAGCTGCGCGGGGCTTGTGTGAGAACTTCAGAGCAGCCTCTGATGATGAATTGAGTTCTCTCTGTTTTTCTTGCACTCGCTCCCCACAGGTGTGGCCCACATCATGTTTAAGGTGGAGATCATGTCCAACGAGGACCGGGAATGGCACGAGTCCTTTTCCCTGGTGCTGGGCCCCGATGACCCGGTGGAAGCAGTTCTTGGAGACACCAGCACCGCCACAGTGACTATTTTGGATCAGGAGGCAGCGGGGAGCCTGATTCTCCCAGCACCTCCCGTGGTGAGCGGGTGTGATTTAGTGCCTGTCAAGTACAGACTGGAAACCGCAGTGGGATTTCTGGAATAAAATGCAGAGCTGCAGCGGCATCGTGGGAGGGAAGGACGGCTTCTTCCACCCACCCTTTCCCTCATCCCCAGCTGAGCACTGCCCTCTTGCCTCCCCACAGGTCGTCACCCTGGCTGACTACGACCGCGTGGAAGAAGTGACCAAGGAGGGCGCTAAGAAATCCCCCTCCCCAGGCTACCCCCTGATCTGCGTCACTCCCTGCGACCCTCACTTCCCCAAGTACGCCCTCATGAAGGAGCGCTGCGCCGAGGCCGGGATCAACCAGTCTTCCATACAGTTCAGCTGGGAAGTGGCAGCGCCCACGGACGGGAACGGAGCCCGGTCGCCTTTCGAGACCATCACGGACAACACCCCCTTCACCAGCGTCAACCACAGGGTACGGGGCGGGGCACTGCCACAGAGGGGCTGCAGGGGCACGGAGATCTAAAACCTCCTTGGATTTGGGGCTCGGTGTGAGGCACGGGTGTTTGGGTTGAGAAGACTTAGCGCTGTTTTTCCCTAAGCCTGCTGGAAGCACCACTGGTTTCCTGCTCCTCGCTCCCTCAGGTGCTGGACAGCATCTACTTCAGCCGGCGGTTCCACGTGCGCTGCGTGGCCAAGGCCGTGGACAAGGCCGGCCACGTGGGGACGCCCCTGAGGAGCAACGTGGTGACCATCGGCACAGACAGCGCCATCTGTCACACGCCCGTGGTCGCGGGGACAGCCCGAGGGTTCCAGGCGCAGTCCTTCATTGCCACGCTCAAGTACCTGGATGTGAAGCACAAGGAGCATCCCAACAGGTACGAGCCTGGAGAAGGGGGAGTGCCGCCCTTCGCCAGCCCCCCCGGGGTCACAGAGGTGCCTGGGCTCACAAGGACAAGGTGTGTGTGAAAACACATCCCTGCTGCAGCGTGGGGTGCTTGGGTTCGTGCTCCCACTCTCTTCTCACACCCTGCTCTGCTTGGGGGCTGCCCTTCCCTCAGGAATTGGGAGTTGGTGGGACAACTTAAGGAGCAGATGTGTAGCTGGGGAAATGCAGCTCAAACTAGACATCAGGCTCCACCTGCCTGGGCTGTGCTGCTGCGGGGATCCTGTGGCTGCCAGGCTGCTCTGTTGTGCTGTCTCACGTGCTGCTCGTTGCAGGATCCACATCTCGGTGCAGATCCCCCACCAGGACGGGATGCTGCCCCTCATCTCCACGCTGCCGCTGCACAACCTGCATTTCCTCCTCTCCGAGTCCATCTACAGGCACCAGCACGTCTGCTCCAACCTGGTCACTGTCAGAGACCTCAGAGGCATCTCAGGTAGCCTTCAATTGCCAGCCTTGGCTTCCTGAACATGGAAGCCTGGAAAGAAATGTGGAGAGGGCAGCTTTGTCTTCCTCTGGGCTCTCTTGACATGATGTAAATAACCATGAATCTTCTGGTCTAACAGCAGTGACCAGAGTTGCCCCTGTGGTGGAGATGGGATTCCAGGCATGGGAATGTTTGAGGAGATTGTAGGTTGTAGGTTCACGCTGTGCTGGTGATTTTCTGCTTTTCAGATCTGTCTTGTGATATCCACACGGGTAGAGAGGGATCTGCAGGGCTGGATCGCTGTGTGTGGGTCACTGAGGTCTCCCACGAGGTGACAAAATCAATTCACTGCTGAAGGAAATGCCAGAGCTGAAGAGAACAGGCAGATTGTGTCTCTGACACTCCAGGGAGTGAGACCCATGCTAGATCCATGGTGGGCAGCAGGTTGTATTTCATTCTGATAATTCCATACTCAACCTGCTCCTCATTTCTTAAAGGTTAACTTCAGCCTCAAATAAATAGGTCCAGAAGTTGGATTTTTAAGATGCTTACCCCATTCCTGTAACCTTTGCCCCTGTGAAGACCTGAGTATGTCCAGTTTGACCTCCAGGATAACGAAGGGAGAGGAGCTCCCATGATTCAGGAGTCAAACAAGACCTCCACACTTGGGCTGTTTAAAACAGGGAGGGATCAGTGTCCTGATGTCTCTCACGGCAGAGGCTCCTGGATGAAGGGATCAGTGCTCTGATGTCTCTCACTGCAGAGGGAGGGGTGNTAAGATGCTTACCCCATTCCTGTAACCTTTGCCCCTG
Organism: Aleadryas rufinucha; assembly: GCA_013397815.1. Taxonomy (NCBI): domain Eukaryota; kingdom Metazoa; phylum Chordata; class Aves; order Passeriformes; genus Aleadryas; species Aleadryas rufinucha. Next base: position 5,458 of record VZTH01015125.1, on the reverse strand, counting down.
TGAAGACCTGAGTATGTCCAGTTTGACCTCCAGGATAACGAAGGGAGAGGAGCTCCCATGATTCAGGAGTCAAACAAGACCTCCACACTTGGGCTGTTTAAAACAGGGAGGGATCAGTGTCCTGATGTCTCTCACGGCAGAGGCTCCTGGATGAAGGGATCAGTGCTCTGATGTCTCTCACTGCAGAGGCAGGGTTCCTGGATGGAGGGATCAGTGTCCTGATGTCTCTCACTGCAGAGGCAGGGTTCCTGGATGAGGTGACCCATGACAGCTTCGTGCTGGGCCCAGGCTATGACCGTCCCTACCAGCTGGACCCCGCGGTGAGGGAGCCCAAGAGCATCCAGCTGTACCAGCACCTCAACCTCAAGAGCTGCATCTGGACCTTCGACGCTTATTACGACATGACCGAATTAATTGATGTCTGTGGAGGCTCTGTCACTGCTGACTTCCAGGTGAGAGGCACATCCAGAGCTCTCCCACCCTATCCCAGATCTCTCTCACTTCTCAGGCACAGCTCTGCCTTGCACTCAGGTGTTGCTGCTCTGCTACGTACAGGTGGAGCGTGGCTTTCCCTCCCCCCTTTTCACCTGGAAGAGAACAGTGCTGTGTGCACTTTATTTCATTTATTTTCCTGGGGGTAGCACGGGTTTTATTCTCTTAATCTTCAGAGCAGCAGGAAAATGGTATTTTTTTTAATGTACAGCCACACTGGAAATACAAAACATTCTCAGCTGGGCTCTCTTTTACAATTTTGACGATGCTCTCGGCCACTAGAAATGAGCAAAGGACAGAGCAGAGGCCGATCAGTCCATGCTCCACAACAGAGCGAGGTCATGGGATATTTTAACTCATTTCTTAATTAACAGACTGGCACACCGAAAGCCAAAAATGTTCTCCTATAAATGAGTGGCTTTCCCCATCTGCGGTGTCTCACTGCCCTCTCGTGGCTGCGTTACCCATGTGCATCCCACTGCATCTCCCTTAGGTTCTTGCATTAAATTCCCAGTCACATTGCTATGGCCAGCATCATCTCTTTTAATTCCTGCCAGCCTGGACTACTTCATTAAGTTTCCTTTTATAGCTCCAATTGTTTGCACAAATCCAGAGGAGCTTCTTGGCCTGAGCAGCTGCCCAGTGGAGCGTGTGGAGCCTGGCACCAGCCAGGCTGGAACGTCTCCCTGAACTCTCCGGGGCCTGCAAAGTACAGCTGCACTCTGCAGATAATAAATGGAGAGCTGTGGGAGGCCTGAGCAAGCAGAATTGTGGATTTTTAATTCACAGCCTTGGAAACTGGGGGGTTTTGAGGTGAAATTGTGCCCAGAGCTCCTTTGCCCCACGGCCCCAACGAGCCTTAGCCCTGCCCCTGAATTAAAACACAGCTTTGTCCGAGGTACCTACACGTAAAGAATGTTCATAGCCAGCTCTGGCTTCACTGGAAGGTGCATAACCCCCTTTTTGGGGTTTTATTGCCAGGTGAGGGACTCTGCCCAGTCCTTCCTGACAGTCCATGTCCCTCTCTATGTGTCCTACATCTACGTGACGGCCCCGAGGGGCTGGGCTTCCCTGGAGCACCACACGGAGATGGAGTTCTCCTTCTTCTACGACACCGTTCTCTGGAGGACAGGTGAGCCTGAGGCACTCCAAGGGCTGGGGGAGAACTGGCTCCTTCATGTTCTTCCCTTAGTTCCTGCACTGCCACCAGAATCCTGAGGGAGGGGGGAACTCGGAATGTTTCCTTCCTTGATGCTTGCGGGGGGCTTAGGCAGCCAGTGGATAACGGAAGGAGCGTGTAGCTGGCTCACTGGAGGATGATCCCAGTTAAACCCTGCTTTTTGGAGATCTCCCAAAGATCTGTGGCTGCTCCTGTGGCTGGCAGAGGCCAGCCGAGGAGCGAGTGTGCTGCGAGGGCTCCCAGTGCCGCTGTCCTTGCAGGGATCCAGACGGACAGCGTGCTCTCGGCCCGGCTGCAGATCATCCGCATCTACATCCGCGACGACGGCCGGCTGGTCATCGAGTTCAAGACACAGGCCAAGTTCAGAGGTGAGGGCAGTGATCCTGGCAGGGACACAAACCAGAGTCACCCAGGGCTCTGCTCTGACGGCACAGGCAGCAGAACAAGTCCCTCTCCCCACCAGGAGCCCCTCTGTGCTGAGGTGCACGTGGGGCCTCTCCGTACTCCGCCTCCTGCCACCTCCTTGTCCTCCCCCAGGGCTGTTTGTCATGGAGCACCACAGCCTGCCAGACGTCAGGTCCTCTTTAGTGACTCCAGAGCACCTGGGAGGGATCGAATTTGATCTGCAGCTGCTGTGGAGCGCTCAGACTTTTGACTCTCCCTACCAGCTCTGGAGAGCCACCAGCTCCTACAACAGGTGAGGCCTGGGGGTCCAGTCCCCTTCAGCAGCTTCCCACAGCACCGTGTTGTCCCTGGCGCCCTTCCAGCAGCCACAGCAATCATGTGGAATGCTCAGGAGCTTGGTCAGAGCTGGAGGATGTGGGGAGTTGATATCAGGGCCAGAACACCGTTCTACTGAGAGAAAAATCAGCTCAGCCTCTTGTAAAGGCATTTTTTCCAGCAATGAAGCTTGTGGATAGACTGATCCCAGAGGTGCCTGGGCATTTCAGGAGGTCACATTTGTCCCTCAGGGACTGCTGGACGACACTGCTGGGGCAAGGGAGAGGTGCTGCCCTGGGTGAAGAGCTCAGAGCTCTGCTTGGTGACTGCAGGGTCTCCTGTCTGTTCCCAGGAAGGATTACTCTGGAGAGTACACCATCTTCCTGATCCCCTGCACGGTGCAGCCCACGCAGCCGTGGGCAGAGCCTGGAGACAAGCCCCTGCCCTGCACGGCTCACGCACCCGAGCGGTAAGGAGGCCCCATCCCCACGGCAGCAGGGCAGGGCCAGCCCCTTCGGGGTGCATCCAAACCTCATCTCTCCTTTGTTTCTTTCCTTGTCCCAACTCCAGGTTTTTGATCCCGATTGCCTTCCAGCAGACAAACCGCCCAGTTCCAGTCGTTTACTCCCTGAACACGGAGTTCCAGCTCTGTAACAATGAGAAGGTGTTTCTAATGGACCCCACCAAATCCGAAATGTCTCTGGCAGAAATGGATTACAAAGGGGCTTTTTCCAAGGGTAGGATTTGCCTCTCCTGTTCTGCTTGTGACCAGTGTTTCTGCCTTCACAGCTTCCATTTCTTGGAGAGGAAAGGGCAAAACCCAGCTGTGGCTTTGCCTCTTCCACAGCAACAAATGACATTTTGAGCATCTGTGAAACAACAACACGCTCTGGCACCGTGTTTTGTCACCCCCACACGCCAAGCCCTTCCCAGACAATCCAAACCCATCTAAACCCAGAGCCACAGCACATTTGGTTTTAGCAGCATTTCCCTGGCTGGGGAATTTCAGCTGCCCCTCTTTTCTCCCGGCCTCCCCAGGGCAAATCCTGTACGGGCGCGTGCTCTGGCACCCGGAGCAGAACCTCAATGCCGCTTACAAGCTGCAGCTGGAGAAGGTGTACCTGTGCACAGGCAGGGATGGCTACGTGCCCTTCTTCGACCCCACGGGCACCGTCTACAACGAGGGGCCCCAGTACGGCTGCATCCAACCCAACAAGTACCTGAAACACCGATTCCTGCTCCTGGTGAGTGCCCCGCTCCTGCTTCCCATTGGGGATTTTCTCTGGCCACGAGCAGATCGTGACTGCTGAGGGATGAGGAGAGAAACGTGGTGGATGTTTCGCAGTGCTGGTGCGAGCTGTGAACACAAGATCAGTTTTTCCCCGCTCTCTGTCCATGAGTGTTCCTTACTCCATGCCCACGTGTAGGTGTGGAGATGGGGTGTTCGGATTAGATTCCTTGTGCAGGCAGTGCCCTGGCTTCCAGCCTGCCTTGGCAAAGCAGACAGCATCCCTCATGACACCTTTCTGACTTCCAGGACAGAAACCAGCCAGAAGTGACGGATAAGTATTTCCATGATGTGCCTTTTGATGCCCACTTTGCTTCTGAGCTGTCCGAGTTCCACTCGGTGAGCAGCATGCCTGGAGTCGATGGATTCACTCTCAAGGTGGATGCTCTCTACAAGGTACGTATGTACCCAGTGCTTTTGGTAGCCCAAAACTGACTTCTCTGTCCAGGACCTCCCCAACACTTGGTGCACTGTAGGCTCTGGGCCTTCAGAATTCAACTCTTTGACACAAGAAAATGGAGATTAGGATATTATTCTGGTAATTTAATTGTTTTTTTTCCTGAAGCACTCAGGAAAAAGCTCTTTAAAAACATATTATTCATGTTCCTGAATGAATTATTGCCACTGGCAAAGGCTGGACACCTCACTTGGTGGTCAGTGTTAGTACTGCAGGTGCTTAGAACAACCCACTGAGCTTTGTCAGAAACAGCACACAAAACACACCAGCTCTTAACAGAATCACTTGATGTAAAAGCCGTCGTTAACATTCCCTCTGTCCGTGCCTTCCCTTGGGGAAAGGTGGAAGCTGGACACCAGTGGTACCTCCAAGTGATCTACGTGATCGGCCCGGAGGGCACGGCCGGCCCCCGTGTCCAGCGCTCCCTGGCTCGCCGCTGGCAGCGCGGCCGCAGGGACCTGGCTGAGGGGGCCGCGAGGCCGGCGCTGGACGACTCCCTCATCTACGACAACGAGGGCGACCAGCTCAAGAACGGCACCAACATGAAGTCGCTGCTCCTGGAGAGGGAGGAAGCCGCCGTCGCGGCCTCCCTGTCCCAAATGGGCGCTTCCCTGGGCAGCGCCTTCGCCGCCCTCACCCTGCTGCTGCTGGTGCTGGCCGGAGTTTGCCTCCTGGCCAGGAAGTGCCGGAAGGCGCGGAGGAAGCGGGAGGCTGCCAGGGGCGCCCCCGAGGAGCACCCCTTGAACACCAAGGTGGAGCTGCCCCGGGGCGCCCCGAAGGCCGTGGGCAGCCGGTGTTGCACCGTCAGGAACGTTCATCCACCGCGGGAAAACGGCGGCGTCTGCCAGGGGCAGGGCAGGAAAGTGAAGCAGGTGAACTTGGAAGTCAAAGTCCACAGCAATTTGCACGACGGCACGGAAGTTTAATGGAGCACGCGCGATGGGAAAAGCTTTTTATAAACTGTAAAATAAAGATAACCCAAAACTGAAAAGTCCTGCGCGTGTTCTTATAGTCTGGGGAGGAGGGGCAGCTGTCACGTCCCGCTGCTCCTGTCTCAGCGGCTTCTCCGCGTGGCACCGCTGCCCTCTCCCGGTGCTCCTCCAGCTCCAGCTCCAGCTCTGCGCTGCCCTGCGCCCGGGGGCTGGGCAGTGTGGGGAAAACATCCCCCAGCCCTGGCATGTGGGAGCTCTCAGCCAGCCGCGGGAGCAGCCGGGCTCCTCCGCGTCCTCTGCAAGAGAGTAAAGCTGAAATAAAAATTTAACCCGGTACGACCGGGGTGTCCCTTCCTGGGCCGCTCCTCCAGCCCCGCAGGTTCCATAAG
>VZTH01015104.1:0-62133 GCA_013397815.1 Aleadryas rufinucha | reverse complement strand
CGCCGCAGCCCGGCGCCCGCCCGCTCTGCCGGGGAGCCCGCGGGGGACGGAGCCGGCGATGGGGACGATCTGCTGGGGCAGCTGATCCGAGACCTGGTAGGGCTGCGCGGGGCCGGGGGCGGCCCTGGGGCTGTGCCGGGGACAGGCCGGGCCCCAGGCGGGGAGGGCGGGCGCGGGGTCGCGGTGGGGCCGGGTACCGGAGCACGGAGAGGGGCTCGGCTGGGGGGTCGCTGCGAGGCGGCGAGCGAAGGGGACGTTGAATTTGGGTTCCTGTGTGCTCGTTTATAACCTCAACTTCTGATTATATGCTCTTAAAAGTTTTAATCCTTCAAAATCTGCTTGTCCTATGTAATGGCACAGGGTGGGATTGTTGGGGTGTCCTGTGCAGGGCCAGGAGTTGGGCTGGATGATCCTCGAGAGTCCCTTCCAACTCGAAATATTCCGTGACTCTATGAAATGGTATTTTTTTTCCTGTTAAGATTTTTGTTGTTTACTCAGGCAGTTTGATGCGGGTGCAGTAATTAAGGATATCCTGCCTTGTGACACAGCAGCGTAGTAAGAAAACAAGCTTTAATTCTTTAAATAAAGGAGTTAATTTGGAAATAGTCTTAAATACAGTTCTGAACCAGATAAAAGTTATTTTGGTAAATCCTCTAAATGCCATAGAGATTTTATTTACAGTATAGGAAAACTAGGGGGGAAACCCATTTTCTTCTTTCTCACTAACCTCACTATGACTAATTACTCTTTGCTTAAAAAAATTAAAAGGAACAGATTAAATTTCTGTCTGCAAGGCACAAATTAATCCATTTACAGAATTAGTGCTCCATTAGCACACAGGAGCCCGAATCTGTCTCAGAGGGGCTGGTTGTATTTGAGTTTTGGACTCATTCCAGTAGACTTTTAGACAGGCTGGTGCTGACTTAACATCCCTGCTGCCTTGTGCTGAGGACAAGCTGCTGGGATTTTTGGGGTGTGGGAAGACCTGGATCTATCCCTAGTGTTAGGATTGCATTAGAAGGGAATTGGTATGAGTTTATGCTGTGTTCTTATGTCCACTGTTTGCCTGCAGAACCTCAGGCAGATCCCAAATCGGGATCATCCCCTGCCCCTTGGCACTTTCCTGACCCCCATTCCTGTGCTTCTTTGTAGGTCTCTGCTACAGCTACTCCTCGTTTAAACCTGGACCCTTTACAGCACCAAAGTAGAAAAAAAAGGCAGTTCTGGGTTTATTTGAAGCAGGGTATAAATCCTCTTAGAGATGAGGTGATAAAAAGCTGGTTTTTGCATAGCTTTTTTTTTCTCCTTTCCCCACCTTTCCTTGAGAGCACCGTTGGTGTTGAGTGTTGTGTCAGCACTGCTGTGTCTGCAGGCCCTCAGTCCTTCCAGTGAGACCTCTCTGTGCATCCAGACAGCCCAGGATCTGCTGCTTGGACACAAGTCAAGTCCAATTTGGAAGGAGCACATCCGTGGTGGTGCCGTGCCTGAGCTCATAAGCCTGGAGCTAATAATCCTTGCCCAATGGCTCCTCTTATTTGTTTGGGCAGCCTGTGGCTCCAGAGCGGTTCCGTGGCTCCTGGATCTGAGCGGGATCACATCTGGCCAGCTTGGAGCCTGCCTGCATGTGGCCATGGAGATGTTGCCTTTGTGTTTTTCTTCGGTGTCCCCGTTGGAAATGGATGGGATTTAAAGCACACAAAAGCAAAACAGCCTTCCTGCAGACCCGCAGCGGGGAGTGGGGCCAGCGGCTCTCGCACAGGGGAGGGAAAAGGAGCTGTTTGTGCAGGGAAGCTGTGGGTACCGAGGGAGGGGAGCAGCAAGGTTGGCTTCAGGTCCTGCTTTAAGTAACGTTAGAACGAGTGGGAGGTTCCAGTGTGTATAAAGTGATGTTTTGTTGCTAAAAAGACCTGATGGGAACATTGCCCATATTTGTGTTGTCTAAACACTTGCCTAGCGTGGAATATCTTTTGCATTAAAAACCACACCACCACGTTATATTGTGATTTCCCTGAGTAACTCTGCTTTAAATAAACCCAGAATATCCTTTCTGTTCTACATTGGTGCTGCAAAGGGCCCAGATTTGAATGAGAAGGAGTAGTTGTAGAAGAGACCGACAAAGAAACAAAGGTACCAGGATTAGGGAAGTGCCAAGAGGCAGGAGATGATCCTGCTTTGGGATCTGCCTGAGGTTCTGGAGGCAAACAATGGAGATGGGTTTTAACTGAGCAGCTGATTTTGTGCATGAGGATTGATAGACAATGATCAGGAGCACCTGGGGGGGACAGAAACCAGAGGAAACACTGGTGAGCAAAACTGGTGACGTAGAAATGGTCAGAATCAGCTGATTTTACTCATTTTCTATTTCGTAGTATAAAAATTTTGAATATCCAGATAAGATAAGAGAGAAGACAAATCTTGTTGTGATAGCTGCAGAAAGAAGATGTAATAATTATGTAGTTAAACCAAACAAAATACATCTAGGAAAAATCTTATGAGCTGCATTTAGCTGTTAGCTTAAATTGATGGATTTGGCTTTAAATTTTTTGTTTGAGATGCTTGATCAGTTAAAGGAGGAACATTTCATATTAAAAAGACATTTTTATGTTACTAATGAATAAACTAACGTCATCTCCATTCAGTTGTATTTAAAATATTTGTTCATTTTTCCATCATTTGAGTTTGAAATCTTGCAAGTGAAATTAATAATGGGCGTATATCTTCAAAGTGCTTATTTATTGGGTCTTTTTGGCACTGAAACCTTTGCCAAACTGTTTTATTAGAACTTGGTGTCTTGCCTTTCTCTGCACTTCGTAGGGCCATGAAAGGGGGAGAGGCACAATAACTCCTGATGTTTTCATGGAGCTGTGATGGCACTGAGGACACACCATCCCTTCTCCACACCATGGTGACTTCTCCTGCTGTCAAGCTCTGTCAAAGAAGCCCAACAAATTATTTTCTCCTTTCTCCTTTCCAGAATGAAATCAACGAGGTTCCTTTCTTTGATGTCCAGCTGCCTTATGAGCTGGCACTGAAGATATTCCGGTACCTGGACAAGGCTGAGCTGGGAAGGTGTGCTCAGGTAAGTGCTGCTGGCAGTTTGCTGCTCTGATACCACTCGAAATTGGCAGAAATGGTGAAAAAACAGGCACCTCGATGGGTGCCTGTAGGGAAGGGGGGTGGTGGCCCAAGGAACTCAGCTGGTTGTGCTTTCACTTACAGGAAACAGTTCCAAAGCTGAATATTGAAAAAGTAATGGTACATGAGCTGGGTTTACAGCTGCACTTGAGCAGAGTTAAATAAAACATCTGTGGCTTGGGCAGAAGCGAAGCCTTAAAATTGAAATTAAATATTGCAAAGATATTTTTGAATCGAGTGAGTGTGTTTAGAAGCATTTTTGATTCAAGTGAGTGTCTTGCTCTGCAGTATTTAGAACTCAGCACTGGGCAGTGCTAAGGGCATGGCAAGAGCTGCTCTTCCCACTTTCCAGCGTGGGATTTGAACCACAGACACTGTAGTAGGAACTTTTTGTCTGCAGTATTTTCACGTGGGGCTAAATTCTTGAATGCCCTGATTTCCTCCCCCCCCCCAGCCCTGCAAGGGGTTTGTATTTTTCTTTTCTGATACTTTCAGATAATGCTCTCAGCAGTCAGTGCTCAGGCATGGTCCATAATTTAAGTGTAGGGGTAAACTGCCTGTGTCTCCAATAGCTTTACTGGAACACTCACTCACACCTCATTTTACTTAGGGTTGTTCAGCCCACACTGTTGGGCCTCTTTATTTCCTTTCTTCACGCACTGAATGATGAACCCCCTCTCTGAGTGAGTCTTCAAAGCAAATTTAATTGGCGAGTGCTGATTACCCTGTGAAATCAAGCAGAATATTGTGGATATAATTCCAGCTTCTCCCATGGCCACTATTTAGGGTACCAGGCTGGTGTTCATTAACTCTTATATACAAAGCACATCTTGCAACTTCACAAAAATCCAACCAAAACCATTCTTTGTGTTGCAGACAGTCTAGGGCATGGTTTGAGTGGAAGAGGAAAATGTTAATGTGTGAAAAGTGAGAAGTGACAGACAGGGTCTGTTGAGGATGGTAAACTAAGCACAAATATTCTGCAAATGGCCCAGGCTTTGAAAGGAAATTGGGCTTTTAATGTTCAGTATGAGCATGTTGTAGTGTTAAATAGCTACAAGTGGTTATTGCTTAAATCTTTGACTTGCTAATGCCTTTTAGGAACAGGGACTGTTAAAAGAAAATGAATTCCTCGTGCAGAGCTGCTGTTGCAGAGGAGAAGATTCTCTAGGATTATTTTTTGATGCTGTTCAGGACACTGAAGCTTTTAGATGTGCTCGAGTTTCTGTCCCTTGAGGTGGAGATATGCCATCAGTAAAGGCCACAGCCCATGACATGGGACAGGGTTGCATTTTTGAAGTGGATTAGTTTAAGGTTATTCTTTCACTCTCTTTTTCCCCCTTCCTTAGGCATGATCAGTTTACCTCATGACATAGTGAAAAGATTGCCTGGTGAAGGGCTGCTCCTTTCCCCTGTGCTTGGGCTGCACTGGGTTTCTCTCTCCTTCACTTTGCTTTTTTGCTCGAACCTGTTCTCATAAGATGTGTTTTAACACTGAGACAATTTTCCACATTTCTCGTTCTCCTCTTCCCAAGTCATTGTTCCTTCGTGGAGGCTGACAGGTAGCTGAGCAAGTGCCCAGTGTTTTACAGGGCTTTTCCAATCACATGAATATCCAGTGCAGAGCTGGCTTCTTTTTAAGTGTTCAAATAAAAAGCAGAGCCATAAAAATAAATAGCATTTTCATTTTTCTCTTGGTGGTTTTGTTTTTAAAGGGGGGGAGCCCTCTTCTGTTCCATGGAAAACCCTGCTGCTTTATGGCATTATCCTAGAAAGGGTTTTTTTATTAAGGTGCCTTGGGATTTCAGTGAAATTGGGCCAGTTGGTGGAATTGGCATCATGATCCATGTGAGTGCCTTTGGAGAAAACCTGTTTGCTTAGTTCTTTATGCCAAATTGGTAACCAGCTAACAGCAAAGGAGCCTGACTGCAGAGCCTCTCTGAGATTTAATCACACCACAGACTGTCTGGAGAACTTTCATTTCACCTTGATATTTCCCTCTCCCTCGCTCCCCCCACAGCTTTTCTTTGATTTTTGGAATTAGGACTGTAAAACACAACCTGTCTGTGTGGCACTGGAAATACAAAAGCCTGTAAATAGCAGTGACCTCAGTGCCTGAGCTCTGGTGGGTCTGCAGTAGGGGGGTGACATTCAGTAGCACTCACCAGACCAGTCCCTGTTGATATCCCACATTTGGAATTCAAGGAGAAAAGTATCCAGGGCTTCATGGAGCACAGAACAGGCCAGAGTAATGCAGAATTTTCCCCTGTGAACACCTTTTGATTGTGTTCTGACCACTGGCAGAAATATCTATGCCATGAGTGACTCCTGTGAGTATGAGCAGGTTTGGGAACAGTCACTCCTTCCTCCTGGTTGTGATGTAGAGGGAAAGGAAAAACCATCCCATGGGACACCACAAGTGTGACAGCCTGAAATGTCCTTGGGTTATCTGGGGCCGATACTGTAGGTACATTAATTTTACCATGGCCTGGGGACCTGGCCTTTACACTGTCAGCTTTGGGCTAAGGGGATGGGTCTGAATTCAGCAGCACTGAATTCTGGCAGTTTTGTTTCTGAACAGATAGTGGGAAATTCCCTCGACCTGTTAGGTTTTCATCTTAGAGAAGGCTTAGAAGTGTTTACCAACACAGGAATTGTGTATGTATCTAGGGCAAGGGAGACTGTTTCTAGGAATTTAGGAATGAATTGTCGTGCATAAATCAAGAATTTCAGCTGCTTGCCTCGAGGGCTTCTGGGATTGTCAAACTGTTGAGGCTTTAATGTTTATACATTTATAAAAAGAAACTCAAATGTATTTTTTTTGAGCATGGTTTTGCATCAAGGTTGTTTATGGGTAAAAGCAGTCATCCATCCTCCTTGTGATTCACAGAGAGACCAGAGAAATGGATGGATAAGGATATNGCTGCCCCTGGATCCCTGGCAGTGTCCAAGGCCAGGCTGGATGGGGCTTGGCACAGCCTGGGCTAGTGGAAGGTGTCCCTGGCCATGGCAGGGGTGGCACTGGGTGGTCTTTAAGGTCCCTTCCAGCCCAAACCATTTTGTGCTTAGGGCTGTGAGCAGAAAAGATGAGCAGCTTCCATCAGAATGGCTTTGGATTAAACACTCCTTGGCACTGTTTGCTGTACTGAGCTCAAAGTCCAGCTAGTTCTAATTGAGGCCCCTGGTCTCAGCAAATGAGCCTTGACTCTGCCTTTGTGTGTCTGGGGAAGAAAATAAACCTAGTGAAATAAAAACCATTATCAGATGCAGAGGGATGAATAAACCTTCATTAGGATTTGAGCCAGTTGATTTAGATGGGATTAGAGGAAATTTTGGATTTGATGGAAGAGGTGGGGTTTTTTAGGGGAAAAAATATCCCCCAGGGGCAAAACCAAATAGCAAAGCCTATGTCAGCAAAAGCCTTTGAAGTCCTTCAGAACATTATTACTTGCTGAACTATAAAATATAAAACTGTCCCTGTGTGGAGCTCAGGGGAACCCAAACTTTCTTTGCTGAGAACAGTTGTAAAAAGATAATAGGAACACTGAAGACAAAATTAAATTCAGGACTCCAAATCTATAACCAAGTCTGTAAGATGTTGTCATTGATCCTTGCTGGAGTTTCTGTGTAGTTTAGATTTGGAAAGAGTTTTAACAAGAGCTTTGCACATCTCAGCCCCTCTCCAACACCCAGCATTTGGGTGCATGTAAATAAAGCCATAATGCCCTGGCTTCTGGGGCCTCACCTGAAACTCCAAGTCAAGCAGATCTAATAAAGCTGACTTGAAGCCAATGGCTGGTTTTAATGCTGCAGCTCACAGTGGTGCTGTAAAGTGAAATGCTTGAGACTCTTTATTAGTGATTTCGTGCAGCTGAGCCTCGCTCAGTGGGGTTTTACAAGGGATTGGCATGCGAGTTTGGGGCTGTAAGAAAAGGCTGGGTTAGGGACCCTTTGGAAATTCAGGCTTGTAAAGCAGCAGGGTTTGCTGTAATTTGATTGAAAAAAAATCAGGATAGGATAGGATCTTTATTCCCCCTGAAAGTTGAAAAGGCAGTCAAAATTTTATGTAGCTCCCCCCCCTTTTCTTTTGTTTTACTGTCTTTATAAAATGCTTTTAAGACCTTGAAACTTGAAAGGTCTGTGCAATATTGTCTGTTTTGGCAGACTCAAAGGTGTGTGTTTATTTTTGATTTTTATTTTGGAAAGCAAGGCAAGAGCTGGCCTGGTTTGGCTGAGCTTCCCTGTGTGTGTGCTCAGCCTGTCCCTGTGAGGAAAATGTGCTGCTGTTTGGGGAAGGGGCAGAGGTTCTGCCTGGGGAGCTCCACTCCTGCACCACAGCTGCTCTTTTGGTGTGTCAGCAGAAAGCTGGTTTGGGGTTTTTTTTTCATTCTTGGAGCAATAATACATATATTTATCCTACTTTCAAATCAAATTGAGAGCAAATTCCCAATGGTTTGAATTTGGGATTGCCTCTTTTAGGTGCTTTTGATGTTGCTGAGTGTGTCCCCCTAGGGACGGGAGCACTCAGCACTGCTTTTTGATGCCAGGGTGATGTGTATTGCTGGAGAAGCCTCAGTGCTGGTTCTGTCATTTCAGGGCATTATTATTGCCCTGTGCAGGTTGTTTGCTTTGTCAGAGGATGGAAGGGGATTGTCTCTCCCTGCCACTTTGCATCGAGCTCTCTGGTTAATTAAGAACATTTCATTCTGCTGCATCTGGATATTCCTGGTTGAGCACTGCTCTTCTCTATAGGTCTCAAATCTTAGAAACAATTGCAGGTGACTCAGATCACCCCTTTTTCATCATATTAAACATTTTTTGTGTGTGTGACTATGGAAGAAATGGCAAATAAATCTAAAGAGATGGTCCTGGGAGAGTTGGTGTCCATGGGAGGCTTGGATCCTTGGCGTAATCTGGGGACTGAAACGAACATTAGATGCTTAATTGTAACTTACTAAAAATGATGTCAGTCTCAGAAGGTTGTTTTAATCTTTTTAGGAACAGAGCACAATTGATTGCTGCTTTCACCAGTTGTGGCTTTCATTGGTTACGTCTGTTTTTTTAAATTAAGAATTACAGAGGGGAAAAAAAAGCTACTTAAGTTGGCTCTTACCTCTTGAATCTTTAATTCTGAGCCCACAATTGATTGTGATGAAGCTGTCCTCTCTGGAATGGGCAGCAACTTGAGGCTGCTTGAAAAACTTAATAATTCATTCCTATTTATGCATACTGTAATACAATAGGTTATAAATCACTAATGTCATAGCCTTAATCAGGCATTGTCAGTGGGACTTCAGAGATATGGTGCTGTGGTCTGAGAGGGTTTCTTAGCTACAAATATGAATATAAGTTCATATTTTTGCTCTAAGCTCACAGTTCTGTCTTAATTGTTTTCTTGCTGCTTTTCCTGTCAAAATTTTCCAGTGCACTGATGTTTTGGGTTGATGGTGTGGACACTAAACTGGTGTCCGTGTTATGAGTATAAACTCAGTTATTTCCCAAAGAACCCACAGAAAACAAGCCTTTTGTTAAAGGTTTGGGATTTTTATCCACTCAGTTGTATAAAGAGTGAACAGATATATTTGTTTAGGTAAGAATTTCGTCTCAGTGCAGGCCTGTATTGATTTATATTTTTATATTTCAGATGCTATTTAATATTTTATATTAAATCTAATTTTCCCTTATACATTTATGAGAGATCGGTATATAAAAATTGATTTCTAGGTCAGCAGGACGTGGAAAATCCTTGCAGAAGACGAAGTGTTGTGGTACCGGCTGTGCCAGGAGGAGGGATACCTGTTGGATATGAGCATCTCTGACCATTCCTGCTGGAAGCTCGCCCTCAAAAACTGCAGAGCCAGAGACCACATGTTGAAAACCAACTGGAAGGTGAGAGGGAATTTCCTTAAAGGGATCCAGGTGCTGTGGAAAAATGGGAACCTGGTTGGAGCCAGTGGGAGAGGAGAGTTGGTGGCGTGTATTGCAGCTCCTTTCTGCCAGTTGAAAGCTGCTGGGAGGTTTTGGGATAGATGTGTTTTCTCTCAGCAGCAGGAGCAAAGCTGGGAGTTTTCCAGATGCAAATTTTGGTGGATGAAGGAATGGGAACACCAACCCCTGTGTCCTCTCTGCAGAACCGCGTGGGTGCCGTGAGCCAGCTGCGCTACGAGCCCGGCGGGGTCCTGTGCGACGTCCACTCCTGCGACGGGGTCGTCATGGCCGGGTGAGCACCAGGCTGGGCACTGCCCACCTCAGCTGTAACAGAGTGTGTGTGATGCCCACTGCACCTGTAACAGAGTGTGTGATGCCCACTGCACTTTTTATAGTGTGTGATGCCCACTCCACCTGTAACAGTGTGATGCCCATTGCACCTTTTATAGAGTGTGTGATGCCCACTGCACCTGTAACAGAGTGTGGGATGCCCACTGCACCTTTTATAGTGTGTAGTGCCCACTCCACCTGTAAGAGTGTGTAGTGCCCACTGCACCTGTAACAGAGTGTGGTGTCCACTGCACTTTTTATAGTGTGTAATGCCCACTCCACCTGTAACAGTGTGATGCCCATTGCACCTTTTATAGAGTGTGTGATGCCCACTGCACTTTTTATAGTTTGTGATGCCCACTCCACCTGTAACAGTGTGTGATGCCCATTGCACCTTTAACAGTGTGTAGTGCCCGCTCCACCTTTCATAGAGTGTGTAATGCCCACTGCACCTGTAACAGTGTGTAGTGCCCGCTTCAACTGTAACAGTGTGTAATGCCCACCCAATCTTTTATGGTGTGTAATGCTCGTTCCACCTTTTATATAATGCCCACTCCACTTTTTATAGAGTGTGTAAGGCTCTTTCCATCTTCACCAGAGTCTGTAAAGCCCACTCCATGTTCACCAGGCTGTGGGATACCCACTCCATGTTCACCAGGCTGTGTAAATCCCACTCCACCTTCACCATCTGAAATCTCAGGTGCTTCTTTTAGCAAATTCAAAAGCAGCACCTATTTGAAGCATAAGAATGGATTCACATGCAGTTCCTGAGACAGGCTGTCCTTAAGTGACTGATAAAGGATGGTTATCTACAGTTTACCTCAGCAGTTCAAATTTTTATTGAACTACTCAAAAGTGATCTCATGTACAAGTAGTCCTGTAAAAACTAAGGTGCTTTCTGATCAAATCCGTCTATTGTTTTGCTGTGGAAGCCCCCAGAATGTATGAAACATTTAACAAATCTACTGAAAAATGTCCCTTTTAAAATATTTTTCCATAAAAATCTCTTAAACACAAGGATATCTTGTCACAGCACACAAAAATAACTTTAGAAGTACTACTACTGCTGTTTTAGAAGTTACTTTTCTCCCTTACAACCTAGGAGGAAAATAACCCACCCAAAAATAGGTAAACTCAAACTTCTCTTTTCCTAATACAGAAGTTTTCTGAACCTTGATTTAATGTTAGCTATTCATTTGGTTTAGGCTCTTAAATATGATTTTAAGAGCCTCACAAATTTTTAGAGGAGGTTACAGGGATTCTCTCAATAAGTGTGAGGCTTTACTGTGTTCTGTTTGAATTTCACAGGTTCAGTAATTAGTAACCCTCCAGAAATCCCATGACTAAATAAAAATTATGATATCCTGGGGAGCTGGGACATTGTCTTTGATGTACCAGAGTTCCATGTTTTATGGTTGGACTTCATGTTAATGGTGTGGGATTAGAGAAAACTACTTCTAAAATACTTTAAAATTCACAGACTGGTTATAAGAAAGGTGCCTTGAAAACCTTCATCCATGGAAATGCTTTTGAGTGCTCTTGCACAGCTGAGAGCAGGACTCTAAACTACCAGAGAGCAAACCCCACTTGTCTCCATGCTGCTGCCAAAACCTCCAGCTCTTCTTTTCCTTCATTTTCTCCTTTGTATTTATATCCAAACATGCAGTAGATAGGAGTTATGCAGATTAAATTACATTTCTTAAGTATTAATAAACAAAGGTTATTAATCTCATATTAAACTCAAATAGTCCATATTTTAGCTCGGTGTATTACAGAAGCTGAATTCTCACAGTTCCCTACACTCTTTTCATATTGGTTCTCCAGTTCCTCCAGTATCTCCTGATTCTCTTGGTGAATTTACATCAGGGATGTGGTACAATTAAATAATTCAGGTTCCTGGAAATAGGTGAGCAGGTAAGAGACCACTGAGGGAAAAGCTGCATGTGTGTATCCTTTAAAAAAAACAATGTTCACTTAAATGACTTTCCACTAATTTCTCTGAAAAATTCATTATCTCTTTATGAAGCTGTAAGCATGTATTTGATAAAACAACATGGGGAAATCAGAATTCAGCTGTTTGAATTTAGCTGGTTAGTAAATGAAAAATTTAGAGTATTAAAACACAAAAATTATATTGTCCTTTGCTGTTTAGTGCTTGTCCTTCAATCTGCTTTGTCTCTTAATTTGGTACATGGTAAATATCAAACCAGAGAGACTTCAAGTTGGAACTAAAACTTCCAAGGGCATCATCAAATTGTGCAGGGAAATACTTTATGTGCATTTGGGAAGTATTTAGGATATTGAGGAGTTTGTTGGGGTTTTGTTGTTCACTGTGTTTTTATTTTTTAAATCCAACCATAACCCTCCCCTGTCTCTCCCAGCTTATAAAATTGTACTTAATGGCATTGTGCTTTCAAACTTGTCATAAAAGTGTAATGAATCTGGTGATCAATAGCAAACTGTTGCGTTCTTTCAGTACTGGAGAAGTAATTTAATAGCTGAGGTTTACAAAGTCAATTCTCCTCTCAGTATAAATATCAATTATCTGTTATGTTTAATGATTCTCTCTCCAGTTTCACAAACACTTGTGTGCTCAGCTCTGCATGTGAATAATCAGTGATTACAGAGGGACCTGTCTGTCTGAGCTAAGCTGGTGTGTGAGTTTGCGAGGCCTCGTGCTCCAAATGCTAATCCAGAATTGTGGAGCACTTCCCAAGGTTTTTCTCTCCAGTGGCTTGGGGCATCACTTATCTTTCTTCTGTCTCAGTTGCTGTGCTGGAGGCTCAGGGGTGCTCAGTTTTTAGCAGGATTTTTGATCATAACTCCCTCAGCCACTCCTGGTGCTCCAGCCCCTTCCCCAGCTCTGTTCCCTTCCCTGGATACGTTCCAGCCCCTCAAGGTCCTTTTTGTCCTGAGGGGCCCAGAACTGGACAGAGGATTGGAGGTGCCCCAGGAGTGCCCAGTGCTTTGCCCTGGGATACCCGGGTGCCTTTGGCCTTCTTGCCCACCTGGGCACACCTGGGCTCGTGTCCAGCTGCTGTCACCAGCACCCCCAGGGCCTTGTCCACCTTGTGCAGCCACTCCTCCCCAAGCCTTCAGCATTCCATGGGGTGGTGGTGGCTCAGGGGAGGACCCAGCACTTTGCCTTGGTGATATTCTGCTCCACAACTTTCCCTGGCACTGAGCTCAGGCTGACAGGCCAGTATTTCCCTGGATCCTCCTTCCAGCCCAGCTTCTAATGGGCATCACAGTTGCTGACTTCAGTCCCCTGGGTAAATGAGCTCCCTGCTGGGAAAGGGTGGGAAGTGGCTGGGTGAGCTCTGCCCCACTCCCTCAGTGCCCTAGGGTGGATCCCATCCGGCCCCATGGAATTCTAAGTGCTGGAGCAGGATGCCAACCATCTCCCCTTGGATCATGGGGATTCATTCTGCTCCCTGTCCCTGTCTTCCAGCCTGGGTACCCTGAGGATAAGGAGGCATTAATTCCCTCAGCCTTCTCCTCATCCTTTGTCACTGTTTCTCCATGATCCAATAAAGACAGAGATCCTCCTCAGCAATCCTTTTGTTGCTGATGTATTTATAGAAACATCTTTAATTCTTTTTCTGGCAGTAGCCAGATTAAGTTCTAGCTGGGCTGGTTGGAGGGAGGAGTTCCAGCTGCAGAGAGCAGGAATGCTGGGGCTGCTGTGTTTTGGGAATCTTGGAGCAAGCCTGGAATCACTGGTAGATTTGAACCTGTGCTGTGCTAGGCCTGATCTTGTCATCTTCACTGTCCTGCTTCAAACTCTGCTGCAAAGTAGAATAATTTTTCTTTTAGTTGCTGTAGAGCTTTTGAATCTTTCTGAAAGGAAATTTATACAGGTAGTGAGCAGAGTGACTTCAACCAGCAGCTCCAGGTGTGATTTATAGAGGCACAGTTTGAATGGGTTCAGGAGCAGCTCTTTATTACTCTGTGAAGGAAGCAAAGACACACTACACAGAGAAATGCCCCTATTCCATGCACTCTCCACTTTTCCCCACGCTGCTGCCCAAGCTGAAGCCAGGAGATGGCAGAATATCAAGGATTGATTAAGTGCAACCTGAGCTGGGAGTCGAAGGTGGCTGCGAGCAGCTCCCCTTTGTGCGCGCGCCGCGCGGTTGCTGCCTGACATCAGATAATTCAATCTGGCCTGCACGCAGAGCTTCTTGTGTTTGTCATTAAAATTTCATCCCGGCGGTTACGAGGCTTGTTTTCTGGGTCAGCCGCTGAGTCCCTTTTCATTTGAGCCAGTGGTGTTTGTGGTTACCTCACTCCCAATCAATGTTGTATTCGCCAGCCTTTCTACGGTTACACGTCTCGAAGGATCTTCTCTAAAGGGATGATGTTCTCCCCCTCATACTCGATCCAAATGGAGTCTCAGCCCTAAGTCAGAGCTTACTTAAAGCAATTACATAGCTGCTTGCTTGGCTTTTAGAAATTCCTGCTGGTGATGAGGCTCACTGTGCCTGATGCTGTCATTTGCTGTACAGAATGCCTGGATTGCTTCACTTTCTCTTACTAAAATCTGAATTTATCTGGGTTTTTTTAAGCAAATGCATGTCCAGACAGTAAAATTGCTACTTTTTTGCTACTATTTTTTTATTCTTGGCAGTGTAGTCAGAGGTTGGGTCCTCCTGGACAGAGTGATCTCAGAACACGCATCTGGTCCTTGTTTGACCTTGTCATTCCAGAGGATCCCGAGGTGTGACATGTCCGTGGCACGTTGTGAGTGTTCCTGCCTGACTGGCTCTGAAATACTCGCCTGAGGCTGTGCTTGAGCCCTGTGCTGGACTTGCCTTGTGCTGGTGGTGCCTCTCTCACCTCATGGCTCACCCCTAAAACCACAGCAAGCGGGCGTGAGGGGGATATGTTAATTTTTTAATGCTTGCAGGAAGGGCACTGTGGCTTTACTGCTGCTGCTGGTGGCTCTGAAAATAAAGAAACAGAAGAGGCCCAGAGTCAGACCACCCTTCCCAAGACCCAGAACTATAAAGGATCAGCTTTTCCTTTTTTTTTTTCAGTTTTCCTTGACTGAAGGAGGAGTGGTGGCCTGTTGGTGAAGAGCTTGGCCACAGACGGATTTAGCAGATGCTGTGAGGAGTTCCTGCCCCTCTTACAGACTGGGAAATCAGCCCTGGGTTCTCTTGAAATTTTAATTTTAGATGTTTTCCGCCTTCCCCACTAAGTACTGCCAGTTTTCCTTGAGATTTGTGGAGTCAGGACTGGTGAGATTCATGTGCTGATTGCCTTGATAAACAAACACAGTCACATTTCCTTCCCTTTCAGGGTGGAGCACACCTGGCACAGGTGGTGTTTCCCCAGGTGATGCTTGATAAAGGCAATGAGAAGCTGAGGAAGAACTTGCTAAAAATCCCATGTAGTTAGTTAGGGGAATCTGGACTTTTATTTCTCATGCTGGCATCCTAAATGCTGAAATGATTTTATACAGTTGTCTTCATTCTGGTGAGTCTTGTGGGAGCACTCACAAACAATTTGGGCCTTTCAGTTTAAGTCATTTTGAGCAACATCTACACACAAGTAGCTGCTGCTTTATAGTGAGTTCCTTTGTTCTCCTCCATCACCTCCCACTCCACTTTCCTCTTGCTCAAAGGTGACCTGCAAATGACTTTTTAGAAGCTGGGCTTGCCACTCTCTTTAGTTTTATAATGATGTGTGAAACGAGCCCGAAAGGCTTGAAAACACTTTCCTGCACTTTTTAAAACTTCGTGTCAACTCTCATCTAATTTGGATTTTTTGCTATAGGGCTTGTGGGTTATTCTCAAGGTATTTATTATTAGCTCTTGCATCTTAATTCAGTGTGCAGACCTGAGGAAACCAAAGTATTAATTAGTAATGAAAGTGAATCAAAGTTAACAAACGGAAGACTTCCAACAGCCTGAATAAACTCCTGCCTTGTTTAATTGCTTAAATTTCACTTGTATGATGGCACAACTTTCATAGGTTTCTCCCTCCCCTCGCAGTGACTGGGAGCCAAGATGTCAAACAAAGCAGAAGGTGACAAGAGCTGCTTTTTTCTTCAACCTTCCCCAAACCTTCTGTGCTCTCTTCACTCATCCTCGCCATTGTTAAGGAGCAGTGTCAGGCCTCCTCTTTTCCATACGAGTCACCCTTGAAGGCTGCACACGGGAATGACATCATGGGTTCAGAGGGGTTGGGTGACAGACGACCACAGGACTTGGGTAAGGTTGTGTTAAGTGACAGCCAGGTTGGCTTTTCTGTCAGCTCCTGAAAAAGAGCCTTTCAGGTGAAACCAGGAGGAGAAGCCTGATCCTGACTCTCTGTGGGAGCTGCTTTTCCAGCCTGCCTGGCCACTGAGCTCTTGGTTTACCTGCGGGGTTTGCTGCTGCAGGAATGTGCTCAGTGATGCCTTCGTTGTTCTCAGTCACAGGCAGTAATTTTGAGCTTGTAAATTCTGGTTTTCTACTAAGGCCAGACAAGCCCATCCTTTCTACTTAACTTCCTGATTTCGTTTTTACTCTTTTCACTCCTCTGGGCTGTCACCATCAGCTCCTGGAGTTCAGGTGCTGCCTCTCCTCTCTGCTGCTTGCAGAGTGCTGCAGTTTGTGTTCCCTCCAACGAGCAAACAGATCAATTTACAGCATCCTTAAATGGTGTTTTCTCACCTCTGTCTGCAACTGGAGCCATTGTTTTAGCTGTTGTTTGTCCTTTGTGACATAATCGGGCTGATGGAGCTGAGCCTTCCCAAACGGCATCATGATTCCTCCTGAATTCTTATGGAAAAGATAATTTTTTCTCCTGTACCCACAGTAATTTGTTTCCTTGGTAGAGCAGCTGCTTTAATTAATGGGCCTGGGCTGATGCAAGGCACTGGAACCTTGTTCTAAGGCATGGGAGATTTTTGATCTTAAAAATCAAATTACTAGAAACAGTTCGGCTTTTTCTAATTTCTGCTTCTATAAATGTTCATTAGAATGTTTTCCTTACAATACAACCCTTTGGCTTGTTTCTGTTCCCTTGGTATGACATTTGCATGCACTTAATATAGAAGGTGAGGCAGAGGCAGTGAGGATGGTGAAATGTTAATTTTGTTACACATAACGGTGCTAAGCTGCAGAACTACACACTCCAGCAGCTTAACCCACTTTCTCGAGTGATAATTTCCTAAATAAGGCCCTAAAAACGAAGGTAGGAGCTCTCTGCAGCTCCATTTCTGTGAGGGGTCCACAGATGGGCGTGGGTTGGTGAATTGGAAAGTCGGGTTCCCAGCAGAAGAGTTCGGGAACTGATCATGAGGATGCTCAGAATGGATTTCCTACATGCTAAATCTAAAAGTGCTTCCAGATCCATTTTGGGACACATTAGTCACTTTTTTCATAGCAGCACTCATATATCAAGCAACCCAAAGAGCATTTGGATGAAATCAGGGAGATTAATTTTCTACTCTACATTCTTCTACCAGCATTAGGATTGTTTAAAACTCTGGTTTTGGTTTACCCCCATCTGTTTTCCCTTGTGTTTTATGGTGTAGCTTTCTGCTACGTAACAGAAAATTTTCTCTTCCCTGTTCCATTTGTGTTTTATTTTTGGCCATTGTGTTCTATTTATATTCCTTTCTGCCACGTAAAGTAGTTCTTTTCTGCTACCATTTGTTTTTCCTGAATCCTTTCCTTAAGGAATCCCTCAGCCAAGCTACCTATTGGTTATAGTTGGCAAAATCAGTGTATCCAAGTACCTGGGAATGAGAACACAGGGAAAATGGGGAACTTTTACCTCTTCCACTCTTTGAGGCACCTCACCCTGTGGTAGATGTTTCTAAGCAGTCCGTCATTTATCCCTCACTTCAGAGGAGTACTAAGAAGGTGCTAGAATCCCTTTAATTTCAGTATTTTTAACTGTGGTTAAGGCATCTCCCAACGTGCCATGGTTCTGATGAAGAGGTGTTTTGAAATTGGACATTGAGTTACCACTGCCTTACTCAGGCCTTGGAGAGAAGATGAAGCTCAGGAGCAATTTGAACCAACTTGAAGGCGTTTGGGCTTGGGTTTGCATGTTTAATTGGGCCTCATTCTTGATCCTGCCGAGGGGGGCACTGACTGATGCTTTAATTAAACACATGAAGGACTGGAGAGTTGCTTTTGGTGGAATAAGGATGAAAGCTCTGAGGTGCTTGTTGGAGCAAGACAATGCAAAATCCTCATTATTTGACTTGCTTATCAACAGGCATCCGTTTAAACAGAGACTGTTACTGGAGCAAAATTCCTACTGACTTCAATAAAATGCATTGACATTGTAAGGACTTCATAATAAGATCTTTTGAGTATTAACAGATGGTCACTGCCTGCCTGAAACAAAGTTGTTGGTTTTTTTTTTTTTTGGTTTGTTGATCACCGCAGGTATCTGGAAACCGAACAGACTTTGCCTTCTGGAAGTCAGACCTGACTGTGAAACAAAGGGGGTTCTTTCTCCTTCCTTTTCCTTGCTATAATTTCTTTAGAGAAAATATGGAAAATGTAAACTGGTTTCTGATGTGTTTTATGAGAAGTCTTTGGTGACCAGCCTGACTTGGTGCAGCGAGCCTTGCCCTGGAGGGGTGTGCTTGAGGCAACACCAAAAGTGAGTGGCACCAGTGTCCTGTCTGAACAGAAACCCAGCAAGGGTCTTGTTGACCCTCTGGATTGAAGTGAAATTCTGCAGTGCCAGCAGTACCCCAGCCATGAAGGAAAGCAGTTTATCTTTGCTGCTGCCATGGACTGAACGAGCAGAGTCTCGACTGTTTGGAAAATGTTCCTGTTAACAGTTTTTCTTTTGTGTATTTGTCAGTTTATATATTAGTTGCAGTTGTACTTTGCACAAACACTAATTAGACAGCCATCAACACTCAGGGCCAAAGGCTTACTAACAATGCAACTGTGATAGCAGTGTCTTAATTGGTTGAGTATAATTGTCATTAGGCAACCATAAAGACATCTGGGGCTCTGGAGAGAGATCAGCCTCCCCCTCCTCCTCTTCCCCAAATTTGTTCTGGCTATTGCTATCCAACACAGTGGAGCTTTTTCAGATGAGATTCTGTGTTTTGACCAGTTTCCTGATGTTTTTCTCCTTATGAAATCGTCTGCCTCTTCAGCACCACTTCATTAGAGCCGTGCCCAGCCTCCAGCTCTGCTTCCTCACACATGTGCTCTGCACTCCACCACCTGCTTCCCCGATACTCATCGTGGGGCAGCAGCAGCTTTTCACCCCAGCTCCTTCTGCTTTCACTCATGTAAGAGGGCATGAGCAAAATGTTCACCTCATTACTGCTAGTAAAAGTAGTCAGAATGCTTTTGGTTAGTGAGTAGGTATTTTTATTGTAGATGAATTTAATTTTTCCCAGTTTTTCTGTGTCATATGCATTCCACCTTTTGTTGCTCCATTTCAGCAAGGTTTTGATGCAGCTCTGTAAAGCTTGAGCTGAATCTCCAGGCTAATTTTTGCAGCTAGATCCATATCTGGCCAGAATTACAGAACTGGCTCGTTGAGGAGAAGTATATTTAGAAAAATACAGCTTGTCTTTTCTCCTGCTGCCGCTTCTCATGTGTCTGTACTGAAATACTCTGAAGAACAAGGGCAAAGTGGAATGTGAGTCCATCAAAGAAGCCGAGTTATTTGGGTGGAGAGGCTCTGTTGAACATCAGAGAAGCAAAAATGTGTCTGAGTAGGGAGAGCTGGGAGCCAGGTGTGGTGTGGATGGAAGGAATCAGGGAAGGGGTGTCAGGAGAGGGGGAAATGGGCCTTGTAAGCAACAGGCTTCTTGTTGCTCCCTGTTATGCTCAGGAGAGCAAGGCTTTGGACAGCTTTTCTAAATGAAATGAAGCAGATGTGGTCTCTTACGGAGGTTGTTTTGGGGTTTGGGGTTGGTTTGTTGGGTTTGCTCAGTGCAAGTGTCTTGGATCAGGTGTTGGAGTATTTACCTGCCACTGCAGTCATCAACTCATGGCACTCACCAGGGGAAAACAGCAGCAGCTCAATGCTCTTGGTGTCAGAGCAAATAGGATGTGTTCACTGTTGTATTAAACAGGAGGGGAGTTTTGAGTTAGTTTGGGTGGTTTTTTTTCACTCCAGCAGAAAGCAAAGTGGGCATTTCATTGCCATCTTGGTAGAAAAATCAGTAACTGAGGGGGTTTGGAGTGCTGCTCTTGTTCTTGGGCAGGACTTGCATCTGGGGCTATTTCATTGAGTGATCCAAATGAAGTTTTCAGGACAAAATATTAAAGTTGTGGTGGGAAATGAATAGAAATCTTGAAATTGCCTAGAAATAGTGCAGTGTGTGCTCCTCTCCAGCCGTCTTCATTGATAGGGCAGATTTGCCAATTATCTGCAATAAAGCAGCCTTTTTATTTTTTTACAGCAAGGCAATGCTTTAATAGTTTAAAAGCCTTTTGTTGTGGTTACAAATTGAAAGTGTGGTGCTCTTTACAGCAGCATTAAAAGCGGGGAGCTGAACCATTAATTTTTTTTTTTTTCCTTCTGAATTGGATTCATCTGTGTTTGAAATTCTTCCAGTTCAGTCCTGGTGCAGGCCCAGTGCACGCTGGAAATGGGCAGTCGAGGAGCTGGTTTATGTCTCCCATTTCCCCAGGCTGGTTCCCTGCCCAGACCTGGAGTTCCTCTTGTGTTCCCACCATGGTCTTGTGGATCATCTCTCCCAATCCTTCAGCTTTGCTGTGTGGGACTGCACTGGGAAGGGTGGGAGTGGTGGGAAATGGGGGAAGAGGGATACAGGAAGCCTTAGGAACCCTCCTGAGGAGCTTCTCCCATGCTGGCACTGCTGGGATTTCTGGACAGCCACGGGGAAAGTTTGGTGGGCTTTTGCAGGGTTCTCCTGGCACATGGAGACTCCCTGGTCTCTGTCACGACAGGGCTGGAGGGAGCACCACGGCCAGGATGCTCTCGGGGATTGTTGGGCAGTGTCAGAGCCCACTGGGGCACAACTGGACAAGCTCTGGTGTCCTGCAGATCCTGGCAAGGGCTGGGAGAGCACCGTGGCTTCGTGGCATAGGAGTGGGAGCTCTCCAGCATGTGCTGATCCCTCAGGGAGAGGAGGAGCGAGGAGGAGGAGGCTGCAGGGTGGGCTGATGCAGACCCTGCCAAATACACAGGTCCCAGCACAAACACATCAGAATTTGAGTCAAATTGGTTTCAAACCAATGGTCAGGAGTGTTTGGTGGTGCTGCTCCAGTTTGAGCTTGGCTTAGAGGTGGTTCAGGTGGTTCTTTCTGAACAAAGAACGGTTCAAACTAAATTTTGACTTGATTGAGTTCTGAGATAAAATTAATTTAAGGATTTGCTGTGGGACTGTGATGTTGGATCTCTAATTCCAGGATTGCAGTCATTGCATTGTTATTTTTGGTGGGTCCCTTTTGTTCCATGCTGTGTAGGGAAATCAGATGCAGTGTGCCCTGAGAATTATCCAGCCCTGGGTCTCTCCTCTTCTCCTGCCGTTTTCTCC
This sequence comes from Aleadryas rufinucha, assembly GCA_013397815.1. Lineage (NCBI taxonomy): Eukaryota > Metazoa > Chordata > Aves > Passeriformes > Aleadryas > Aleadryas rufinucha. The sequence continues at coordinate 41,252 of VZTH01015104.1, read as the reverse complement.
ATCTCTTTCTTTTTACATCTCCAGCTTGGACTATGTGAGAGCTACACTAGGAGGAGATGCTGTTCTTCCTTGTTTATTTAGAGATGAAAACAAATATTCTGTCAGTGAGTTCTGTCCACTCTACCAGTGTTGTATGTCTCCCCTGGAACTCACTTTTCAGTGACAAGAGAATTTTGGCTTCCCTTGGGATGAATCTGCTGCTCTTGGCAGTCAGGAGAAGCTTGAAAACATGACCCCAACTAACCCTAACATAAGGAAACAAAATTCAGCTCAAAATTAAAATGCGACCAAAACATTGCGTGCCTCTTGTTGAAGGGGACTGCAGCAGATCTGTGCAATCACCTGTCCTGTTGTGGTTTATCTCCAGATTTTGAAGCAAAATGAGCCCTTTCCAGTTTTGCAAACTGAAGATATTTGTTGTGATCTGATCCGCACTTCGTGTCCGATCCAATGTGAAACATTTTGCTTTGGGGAAGCTTCTTTCATGGTCTGTTCTTCTTAAACTGTGCTGCTGTAAATTGGAAGTGAAAGCAGGATTCAGAGGGAGGTTTGGGCCTCATTTGTAGAGGGAGGAAGAGAGAGAAGTGTCCCACCCTGTTCTCTCATTTCCCTGTGTTCCCCTGTAAAGCACAGCAGAGGAGGCAGGTGACAAGGACACAGTTCCCTCTCTTCCTGATCAGTGCAGGGGATTAATGTGCATCTCTCTCTGCCTGACAGATTTCACCATCCCCTTGGGCACTTTAATTCCTTCTGTAAATTGGAGCCTTTTCACCAGGAGATGCTGGATCTGCTCCCAGTACCTGGAGCCCCGGGCATGGCACTGCCCAGGGAACTGGGAAACCTGAGTGCAAGTCCCACATCTGCTAAACCTTCCTTCCCTTCTTGTCTGTGTAATTTGCTGGTTTGTTTTCCTCATAAGCACAGCACAGCCAGATTCCCAACCACTGCACCTCTCAGGCTTGTAAGAATCACTCTTCCATAATACTTTTCCCCCAAAATTCAGGATGTAACAACAAAGGTGACAGAGCAGGAAGCACCTTTGATTTTCCAAAAGAATCCAAGTGTCAGCTAAGGCAGAGGAAGACATCTGACAGTGTTAATTATCACAAAACTGGCCTTAAATAATTACTGACCTGTGGTCTTTGACCTGTTGTAGAAGAAGCTGCTTCTCTGCTTTGCCCGTGATTGTTTTTCCTTTGATAGTCTCTTGTGTGGGCATAGGTGGCCCAGAGCAGTTTATCTGTTGTTTGCTGTGTAACAACCTTCGTTCATTCGGATATATTCAATATTGTCTGAAAAGTTTAGCTGTGTTTCTTTATTTCCTCATTGACAAGCTGATGTTAAACTGCAGTTTTTGTGATATTTTCGTGAGCCTGCTGCAATGAAAGAACTGCTGCCTTAATTGAAAGAGAACGCTTAGTTGAATTAACTAATGAATTAGTCTTCAGAGATGTAGGTGAAGTGATCTGTTGATGAGACATCAAGAAATTTCTTCTATAAAAAGAAATTTCTTTCTATAGAGAGAGTAGGTTGGGTGGGTGCTTGTATGGTCATAGATAAACACTCTGGTTCAGCACAACCGCCATCACAAATCTTGAAAGACTGAGAAGAACCAGTCTAAGTTTTGCCATGATGTAATTTAGGCTTGTTCCTGATTACCTTCTTTCTCTTGAGCCTGGCTCTCCTTGTGTGTTAGTTGCAAAGTGGATATTGACAGTGGTAGCTCAGTTGTGTGGGTCACAGAATCACAGAATGAACTAGGCTGGAAAAGACCTTTGAGATCATCAAGTCCAACCTATGACCCAACACCTCCTCACCAACCAAACCATGGCCCTGAGTGCCACGTCCAGGCTTTATTTAACCATGTCCAGGGATGGTGCCTCCACCCCTCCCTGGGCAGACCATTTCAGTGCCCAATCACTCTTCCAGTGAAGAATTTTTTCCTGATGTCTGACTTAAACTTCCCCTGGTACAGCTTGAGGCTGTGTCCTCTCGTTCTGTCAGCGGTTGCCTGAGAGAAGAGCCCGACCCCCACCTGGCTGCACCCACCTTTCAGGGAGTTGTAGAGAGTGACAAGATCTTCGAATGATGCCTTGGGTTTTAACTTTTATATTTTTCAAAGCCTGTACTGCCTGGTGTGTAACTCTGAAGTGTCTTGTAGCCTGTTAACTTTTGCTCTCTCATGCTGAGTAGACGTAACAAAACCTGTCCAGGCTTGCTCTTCAAGGACACCCAGACCGTCCTGGGGTGTCAAGCTTGGGGAAATTACATCATTAACTGAAGCTTTAATTGGAGAATTAACCCTGATATGCAAATGAACCAAACTTATAAAAGTGTGAAGAACTTGTGACCTGTCATCCATCTTGGGGTCCATCTTGGTAGTAGCCTCTGGACTCCCCAGGGTGTTCCTTTGAAGGCCCTTCAAATAAATACTTCCCTTTATTCCTTTATTCCTGTCTAGTCTCTGGTTTTTTAGGTTTTTTTCACCCTGAGCCTCCTTTTATCCAGGCTAAACAATCCCAGTTCCCTCAGCCATTCTTCACAGGGTTGTGCTCTAGAGCCTTCCCCAGCCTTGTTGCCCTTCTCTGGACATACCCCAGCCCCTCAATGTCCTTCCTGAACTGAGAGGCCCAGAACTGGACACAGCACTGGAGGTGTGGCCTCACCAGTGCTGAGCCCAGGGGAAGAATGACTGCCCTGGTCCTGCTGGCCACACCATTCCTGGTCTTGTAGCTCCAGTTTCAATTTACCTGCCTGCCTTGGTAGACCTGGTGCCACATTCAATAAGTGGGACTGAAATGGGCAAAGCTGATGGTTTTGTGCACAGAGGGCAGGGGGAGGATCAGTCTGGGAGCTGCTTTAACCCATTTTTCTTCCTCCCTTCTGCTCCAGCCATCTCTTTTGGGATGCTGTGGGGTGAACAGTGCCCTTGTTTTGCAGGTACACCTCAGGAGAGGTGAGGCTGTGGGACACCCGCACCTGGGACTACACAGCCCCCGTGCTGGCAGCAGTGCCAGGCCCTGGAGGGGCTGGAGCCCCGCCACACGTCTCCTTTGTGAGGATAAACAGCTCCCTGGCTGTGGCAGCCTACGAGGACGGTGAGCAACCACAACTCTCCTCCCTGTTAAAACAAAAACAACAACAACAAAAAAAAGGCTTTCCGAAAATGAAGCAGCTGTGCTCAGCTTTTTGTGTGTCTGTAATCCTGTGCATCCACACACACGCACACACACTTGCTTTTATGTGAGAAAGTTGGCCAATAACCCTAAATGCATTAGGAGGAGGCATTGGAACATAGCACCCATTAAAACTGAGCTTTAATTCCTACTGGAGCTGCTGCACAAAGCTTGAGTGCCAGGCTGTAGTCCAGCCAAGCTATCTTAAGCAAATAACTTGTTTTGCTATAAAAATATTAAATATTCTTCCACCAGCCTTCTCCTCTGGCCAAAACTCCCTTGGGGTGCTGTGAAGCTTTGTTATGGGGATGGTGGTAAACTTGGATGTCTGATTAATCCCCATCCCTCTCGCTCTTGGCGTGGTGTGTGGATGCACTGAAGTGTTGGTTTGCAGTGCTGGGTTGTTATTATATACTTGGATTTAAAGAAATGAAAGCTTTGACCTAATATTTAGTGAAACCCTCATAAAATCCTGGTTTTGTGCATTGTTTTAAATATCCTTAGAGGTTTTCTGTAATGGACAACAAGAGCCAGAGACCAACATCTTCTGGATGTGGGAACAGCAATTAAAAAAGTCGGGTTTGGACAGTGCTGGCTGACTGGGATCCTAAACTGAGGGGCTCAGGCAGAACTCAACTCCCATCATCTTCCTTGAAAATGTATAATTTAACACTTAAAATGGCTCCTTGGGTATAAATAAAGAGTATTTGTAAATTTAGAGAGCTTTGTACGCATACTGTCTTTGATCCTGGCGTTTCTACAGGTGAAAACAAAGCAGAAGGTGGATAATCCAAACAAAATCCCTAATCTATACATTTTATTTTAAAAGTAAATTAAATGCTTTATGTGTTTTAAGATTCTCAGCATCCTTAGCTGTTTTTCTAGCTTGGATCATGCCGGGATGGTTTTCTGTGGGTAAAAATTGTTAATAGGCAACATTTCCTGACAACAGCAAATCTGCTGTTATTAATATTATTTACTCGAGTCATAGGAAATGATAACACGGCTTTAAGTGCTGGCTTTTTTTCCAGTGTGCCAAACAATGACTAGCAGAGGGTCTTTTGTTTGTTTTCTAGTTTCCCACTGACTAATCTAATAATTTGTCTGGTTTTTTTGCCTGTCATATCCCTTGCTGTCAGTGCTGTGACTGAACTAGTTTGCATAAAGCTCGGCGTCTTTTATTCTTTTGGGTAGAAATTTTAATAGGCTCTGTGATACGGCAGTGACTCTGATTTGAGAAGCCTTGGTCAGAATAGATTAGTTTCTATGGGAATAGGGAAATAAAAAGACCCATTTTAGCAGTGTTTACTAACTGCAAGCCGAAAGCACATATTTACACTTTGGTGCTGAGAGTTATTTTAAATTTTGGGGAGGGAGCGGGCGGCTTTGAAGATAATGTGTTTGATTGTTCTTTGTTGTACTTTTCCAGCTTCCTTTCCTCTTTGTTTGTAAGTTTGACTAACCCAGAGAAACCATCTGCTCGTGTTGGAGGTGGTGCTGTCAGGCAGAGTCTAGACTTCCCTGGCGGATCCCTGGCTCGTTCCGATAGCATCGGCTCCTCCCGGTCCAGCAGGCTCCCGCAGCGCTGCCCTTGGCACCCCGTGCCAGGGAAGGGCTGACAGGCACAGCCTGCCTTGCTCTGCTCCTGCAGCTCCCTTCCCACGGCACAGCAGGCAGAGCAAGGAGGGAGGTTTGTCTTACCAGGACGCCCCATCCGAAGTGGGTTGTCACTCCGCGGTGGCACTGACGGAAAATGGGATTGCGGCTCCTGGTGAACGTTCCCGACGGCGCCAGCCTCGGAGAAGCAGGCTGCAAGGAGAGGGAGAGGAGGGAGGAATGGATGGGGAGCAAATGAAGTTCCCTGTGCCCGTGCCAGCGCTCAGTGGGGGCACTGGATGTACACCTGGGGCAACGGGACTTGGCAACTCGAGCCACAGTTGTGATTTTTGAATTCCAACCCACTGGCCTCATATTTCTTCTGCCTTGTTTCCTATTGTCAGCACTGGCAGCGCTCCAGTTTGATTTTACCACTAATTGTGTTGCACGTTACCGAACTGAAATGAATCAAATCAAAATGCTTTTCCTGGAGCATTAGATAAAGCAGGCGAGGGTTCTGGGTAATGAGCAGATGCTGCTAATGCAGGGACAGGAGAGGCCTTGCCAGGACTCCATCTGCTCCATGCTTGCCTGCCTTTGGCTGGGAGCCACAGCTTTTGGGAAACAGCAGTCTACTTCAGCCACCCCTCTCCCCCCTGCGCTCTGGAGTTTCATGGTTTGACTGGAAAACAATGTGCAGCAACAGGAGAACAGAACTTTTTCCTGCTGTCCTTTAAATGCCACGACCACCCCGGTGCAGGCACGGTGAGGGCATGGCCCTGCTGCCCTGCCTGTACCCCCTCAGACCCACTGTGAGGAGCTGGTGGCCCTTCACAAGCTGCAGAGTCGCTCCATGGAGCAAGGGAAGGTGGTTGCTGCAGGGATCAGAAGTGCTCCTGCCTGCTGCAGGCTCCAGGTGGGGAATTCTGGCAGCGCTGTTTTTTGGGACTGGAATTCTGTGGGCTTGTCCTTTCTGATGCCCCTAAAGCTGCCTGGGGGTGTTGTCCCTTCTGTACCCTTTTTGCTGAGTGATGGGTTTGGTGCCTTCCCGAGTGCTGCAAGAGAGGAGTATTCCAGGCTGGCTGGAGTGAAGGAAAAAGTGTTTCAAGGAAACTATGGGAGCGGGCGTGGGATATTTATTCCCATTGGTGGTTGTGGGTGCAGACCTCTTGGTCTGGGTGAGTGGAGGGTGGTTTCCCATCCCAGTCATCTCATTCCCCATGCTGGGAATGAAATAGGGTCTGTGTCTTCTCTGAGGGACTGTCCAGGGATGGTATCATGTGGTGGAGGTAAAATCTGGGAGCATTTGGGGGGAACTGGTGTGGTAAAGGTAGTGTGAAGGCAAGGCTCTTACCACTGAGGTCTAATCTCTCACTGCTTTGTACCCTCAGTACCTGCTGGAAGTGAAAATTAAATGTAAAATGTTGGTTAATGAACTTCGGGTATCTCCTAAGGTTAAATTGGCTCCTCTGACTAGAAATGTTTTTATGGAAAACTCAGAATTCACAATATGAAGTTTTGATACTCCAGGCTGCTGCTCATTTCCACCCATGCTTTTCTTATACTGCTTGTACTTCATAGAGATATGATATAGATGAAAATTATAAGGAAATAAATTAATGTTCCCACGTTGGAGTAAAAAATCACCTGTAAGGAGCCATGGAATCACAGAATAGCCTGAGATGAAGGGACCCACAAAGACCATCAAGTCCAAGCGTTTTCAAAAGGTGAAAAAGAATTTTATTTTGTTCAAATCAAGGTAGAGGTGGCAAGACCACAACTCTGAAACAGGACAAACATCGTGGAGATGATGTGAATTCAGCAGCTTCTGGCCTTCCCACGCAATTGTGTTTAAAAGCTGAAGTGAATGAGCATGAAAACCATGAGCACGTTTGGGTTCCCACGTTTGGCTCCAGCACAGACAAAATTCTGGTTTTTTAAATTTATTTTTCAGATAATGCACATGTAAATTGCTTTACATCTTTTCCAAAGCTGGCAGCAGCCACCAGCTGACAGCAAATGCTGGTTTTAACACAGAAGAGCTGATGCAATGGCTCTTTAGGATCTGAGCGGGGATCTTCCACACCCAGATCCAGCCCTCCCATCCCAACCTCCTGGAGCAGGCAGCTCAGGTGGGCAGTGCCCTGTGCCGTGCCCAGCTCAGGAGGGGCTCAGACAGGCTCTGTGACACTGCCAGACACAGCCAGGATAATATTTACAAATGAGATTTAACACTGTTTGCCTCTGCGTTTGTGCTGCCTTTCACTGTCAGAGGATTAGGGGATTTTATAGGAAAAGAGATACTTGGTTTTGTTTAGCTTTGTAGCAAATGCAGAGAGAAACCTGAGTGAAAATAGATGTCACAGCTGCTTCTGCAGGCTGCCTTTTGTGCTCCCAGCACTGCTGATGGAGGGAGAGGAGCCTCCAGCCCCCCACCTTTGACACAGCAGGAGCTGTGCAAGGCTGGCGGGTGCTCCCGAAATGTGGAGTTCAGTCAGGATCAGCACTGCACTCTGCGAGGCACAACAGGCTCATGCTCAGTGTTTTCTCCGAGTACCTTCCAGTCTGGAGGGAATGAAAATAAATGGACCTTTCATCAGGCCACAATTCAAAAATATATTGGGTTGGGAGTTGAATTTTTTGTCACATCTGGGGCAGAGTGACAGACGAGGCTGGTGCAGTGATTGTCACGTCAAGTGTCAGCATTACACCATCAGCTGCAGCTTCTTGCACTTGTTTTCTTGAGCCAGGGTGACTTTCCAGCTTGCTCATAATTCTAAATAATTTTGAGGAGTTCCTGTTAGAGTTCAGTTGGAATAATCACAATTGTGGTGCAATTTTAGCATGCCGTGAAAGCGCTGCTTATAATTTTGATTTAATGGCCTTCTAACACTTCTAAGATTTCAGTATTGAAGATAACGTATGGTTGCAACCTTAACTTCACCTTAGCAGAGGAATTGCTGTGGAAATGAGGCACTGGGCAGTGCTGGAGGCAGGAAGACAGATTGTAGAGAGCAGTGATCTCATCTGCACTGCTAAATCTTAGCCTGTTTTTTTTTGTGCTGCCATACTAATAACCTGAACTGGAATGGGGGAAGTTTTCTTGCTCTTACCCAAACATGATTGACTGTTGCATAGACTTGCACAACCATAAATACCTTTTGCTGTTTCTGCAGTGAAATGCAGAATATTCTAAACAGCACTATCAGTCCTTGGAGCAGCTTTACCTATTTATAAATCCAGGGGAGTGTTTGCTTTTTCTGTTTTCCTTCTGTCACGATCCTTGTGGCTCCCTTCCAGCTCAGGATATTCTTTGAACTCTCCTTGCTACTCTTTACTTTGTGCTCCTTCATTACATGTGAATTTAGGACCTTACAAGTCACTTTTCTTTTTTCTATTACCAGGAATGTATTGCCCATATCAGGTGTATGTATCAGATGTTGCACACTCTGTGTTTGCCTGGTTAAAATCTTTTATTTTGCACAGATTTTGCTGTTAAACATCTGGTTAAAAAAAAAAAAAGTACCTGTCTTGAAGCAATTTTATTATTGCATGAGCCATTTTCACTGTTGGCTCTTTTTGTCATGTTTGAGATACAGTAATAATAATAATAATAATAATTGGTAACTTGTTGCCCAAAATTAGAGAGCACAACTCTGAGCTCTGGGTTTCCCAGTTTGCTCCTGTGGTCAGAATATTTTTTTTATTTTCCAGAACTCTCATCCATTTAGACACTGTTAAACCTTTGAAATGCTCATCCCAGAGATGTGTAAACAAAAGGCTTCACTGAAAGCAAACCAGCCTCCCTTTTTCCCCTTCATGAACCTGGTCTTTAGCTGGGATAAATGTCCTGCTGAAGAAAAATCGAAAATCCTCCTGCTTGGAGGAGCCTGGCAGCCAAATCTGTGGTGTGACACAAAAGTCCTGTTCTAACACCCACGATCTGCTATCACTTTATCACTGATGGGGGTTTTTTGCCTGGTTCAATCATCTTTGCCTGGTTCAATGATCTCTGTCTTCCCCATCCCTTTGTTTTAGGGAAGAGGTGCCTCGGCTCAGCCCCGGTGTGGGGTGGAGGGGATGGAGCCCGTGCTGCCCATTTGGGTTTGTTAACTGGTTTTAAGCTGAGTGTTTGCAACCAGTCTGTTTTGCAAACCCAGTTCAGCAGTTATTTACCTTTCAAGCAATTAACATAATTACCATTATGCTAAGAAGTAATTTTGGGAAGTTCTGCTCTGAGCCCTTACGACTCCGTCGGGACAGTTTTAGTCGGGACTTATCTTTTTGATGGAAGCCTAATTGCAGTTTTGGCTTTGTGTAAACAAACAGAGGCGGCTAATTGTTTAGGCAAATAGCAGATTAATTTAAATATTCATCCCTAATAAAACAAAAATGGTCCCCATTATGGTACTCATTCCCATGGTGAGGAATATAAATATTCAGTGGGAGTGCCATTAGACAGGCATCTTAAGGATTATCTGCATTATTTCACATGGGTAGCACTTTCCAGATACCAAATAATCTTTACAAAAGCTAACATAAATCAATTTAAACTCATTTAGCTACCATTTCACTATGTGCAGTTTCATTACCACACTCTTGCTTCACCTCCTCTGGGACTGGGGAGGAGTGTTTGCAAACTGGCAGTGGTGCCCATCCACAGCTGTCTGTCAGGGCTTTTATGTCTCCTTCTGAAGGAAGAGCTGCCATTAATCATTTCATCATTAACGTGCTCCACTGCGAGGGAGGCTTCTCCAGCCCTGCCTGTCACGGTGGAAGATTGCTTCTCCTTAATTCAGTGCAAAGGTGGCCCAGAAGGCTCCAATTCCCTTCTGTTCCCTCCTGATTGCCTCAGGTTGCTCTTACTCAGATTATGACGCTTTTAAATAGAGAATTGGGGAGCCAGGCTGGCAAAAATGCAGTTACAAGTATGTTGTCTTTTGACTTACACTCCTTTATTCTTTAGGATTTGTATTCTTTAGCTTTTCTCTGTGGTCACCAGGGATGGGACCCAGGGAATGGCTGGAGCTGTGTCAGGGAGGTTTATGTGGCTATCAGGGAAAGGTTCTTCCCCCAGAGGGTGCTGGGCACTGCCCAGGCTCCCCAGGGAATGGGCACGGCCCCGAGGCTGCCAGAGCTCCAGGAGCGTTTGGACAGCGCTGCCAGGGATGCCCAGGGTGGGATTGTTGGGGTGTCTGTGCAGGGCCAGGAGTGGGACTGGATGATCCCTGTGGGGCCCTTCCCGCTCGGGATATTCTGGGATTCTGTGAATCGTGCATCAAAGTGACTTAAAATTTGAGTGTGGGCTCTTCCTCGCTGGTTTTGGGGTAATTGAGGGCCTCTCCATAATAGAACAGAAGTTCAGGTGTCTGTTTACATCTGATCTCCAAACATGGAAATGTGAGAAAACTCAAAGAGTCTTCCTCAAGGTAGATACCAAGGTTATTGGAAAGTCAAAAATTAGGAATTGGGTACAGAGAGCAACAGAGCCTGGAATCACAGAATCACAGATGAGTTTGGGTTGGAAGGGACCTTAAAGCCCATCAGGGACACCTTCCACTGTCCCAGGCTGCTCCAAGCCCCAATGTCCAACCTGGCCTTGGACACTGCCAGGGATCCAGGGGCAGCCACAGCTTCTCTGGGCCCCCTGGGCCAGGGCCTCCCCACCCTCCCAGGGAACAATTCCTTCCCAATATCCCATCTATACATCCCCTCCTTCAGCTTCAGGCCAGAGCACGTGAATTTTCCTCTGAACCTGTTCCATGGTCAGAGGAACCTCAGCATCCTGAGGTTCAGGTTTCCTGCCCTCATCTCTTTCCTGTGTATTCCTTTTTCCACCAGATTGATTTGCAGCTGTTTGAAAGTTGTGTCAAAGCCTGAGCTAACCCAGTGCCCGTTTTGCAGGGACTGTCAGTGTCTGGAGCCTGCTGCTGGGGCGGGAGCCCATCCATCACTTCCAGCACAACCAGCGCATCCAGGCCTTAGCCCTGGCCCCGGGCGGCACCGCGGTGGCCACGGCGTCCGGCTTCGAGGTCAAGGTGGAGAGCCCCGATGACAAAGGCTTCTGGCAAACCCCAGGAACGTTTGAAATCCAGAAATTGGTGAGTCTCCAGGCTGCTCTGCTTCGTTCCAGGAGCTCCTGCTCCACTAATTATTTTTGGTAGTGTTAAGATGGATCCTATAAAAGTCTTACAGCCTGAACTAGATAAGGACGTTGTCAGCTCGAGGCTCTGACTTCGGAGCAGGTTAAGGGATGAGCCTTTCATCCCTGAAGAGCAAGGGTGAAATGCTGGCTTAAACTAGGAGTGAAAATGAACACAAGTCCATATGGTGCAGGAGGTTGGCTGGGTTTAATTTATTTTTTTAATTTTTTTTGTCAACAGTAAACTAAGTTGGCTCATTTTGTAAATCAGTTTTCTCGCATAGAATTGGAGCTGAAACTCCAGGTCTCATTCCAGATCCACACTATCTGATTAATTCTGAGGCAGGATATTGCAGGCAGCCTAATAGTGTCACTTGTGAAGCTGTAACTACTCGTGCAGCTTCTTTAGGTTGCACCTTCTGTCACTGAAGTTTTGAGAGTTGTAATTAAAACTCATTCTCTGAAGTTTTATTTTGTCTCAGAGTATCAAGATTTGTTTGAAAGGGGAAGGAAGTGTGTAGGAATAATTGAGTCTTGCAGCCTCTCTCCTGTAGGAGGAAGCTGTGCAGTTAAAGGGTGTGAAGTGATTTAAACCATTCCTGATTAATCCCCCCTCCAAAGCTAAGTCAGTACTTAAAATATTGGGGGATTTTGTTAATTTAAGAGATTTTCCAGTAAAAGCACCACCCACTCCATTGTAGCTGGATCCATTTCACCTGTTTGCTGTGACAAGTCCATTTGCCCCATGGGACAGACACTCAGGACCCCACACTCTCTTTTAAGGCTGGGTTAGAAATCAGCTGTTGAGGAGTTTAAACCCTTCCCATGGGGAAACTTTCCAGCCCTGTCTTCACTGAAATGGGAAGAGCACCACCCTTGTGGTCTTGGGACAGAGGACTGGGGTCTGACATTTGGGCTGTCCTACAGTTGTGATGCCTCTATGTTAATTTAGGGTGTATTTACATGACTGCAGAATAAACATCAGTTCTATCAATGTGTTTCCTCCTTATTCACATTCCAGCCATGACATTTGCTTTGAGGGCTTTAACCTTAAGGCTTTCTGTCCTTCACCATGAGGCCATTGGGTCTTGCTCCTTTCTTTGAGGTGACATTTTGGGATGTTTAATTGTGATGTACTCTGATTAGTTGAGTTTTTTATGGACTCGTTCTAAAGACTGTGAGCTAAATGTCATCCTAGGAGCTAAACTTAAAAAAGTTCAGAAATGAGCTTGATACTTGGTCTTTGTGTGGAATTAATCCATAATTGAGGTGATTCAGGACACACATGAGTAGTTTGTTCAGTTCAGCATGTGGCAGTAGTGATGTCAAAGCATTTTTGACTGTATTAAAAATAAAAAGTCTGCTCTTTTTAGGTCAACTTCCTTAATCTGGTTCCAGATGTCCCAGGGAGCCCGGTGGCAGTGGCAGCTGCAGAGGACATTGTCTATCTCCTGAAAGCAGAAGATGCTGGCAAAGTTCTCCACTCTGTCTATGGTCAGCCTGTCACCTGCCTCGATGTGTCTGCTCGTGAAGCGGCCTTTGGCATCAAAACCTTCGGCTGGTTATTGAATGAGCCCAACCAGGTACTGTCATGATTTTTTGGTAAGATTTTTATGCCTTTGTAATTAAGGAAAAAAGAGTTCATGATGAAGGCTTCTTTCCCTGCTCTCCAGCTTTTGGCAGTAGAGAGAAGACAATTGAATGCAGTAATCTGATGCTTCTTTGTGTTCTTCTGTGGGTTGGAATGAGGGATTCTTGTTCAGCCAACTGAGTTCACTCTGCAACCTCTGCTCCTCAGCAAGGCCCAGCTCAGTTTATGCTGCATCAATGGCATCAGAGGAACTCATCTCATAAAACCCACCTAAAAAACCCCAGTAAACAACCCAAAATCCCAAAGCATCCGTCAGCCTTTGTGGTGAGGGCATCCTGGGCAGTGTCAGGTAAATGAGCACCCTTAGGAGGAGGATGCTTTTTGTGTTGTGCTCTTGCCCAAGCTGTGAAGAGAGCTGTTTCCAGATGCCTTGGGAAGAGTTCCTGTCCCTTTCCTGCATCTTGCCTCCCTTTTCCATTCCCTTTTCCATTCCCTTTTCATTCCATTTTTGTGTTACACTTCAGGCTATCAGCAGTGAGGGAAGGAGGGTGCTTCAGGCAGGGGGAGAAGGAAGCAGGAGGGCAGCACCCAGATGAAAGGAGCTGTGGTCTGCAGTGTGAAAATGCAGGATTTTCCTTGGCAAGTGACTAGAATGGGAAAGCTTTGTTTAGGCCTTCCTCTGTGTTAGGAACAAACATGTCCAGCTGCATCTCACTCCCCTTAAAATTCCTGTTCACCATAAATACCTCAAGGGTTGAGATGCTGCAAGCTGTGCTGTCTTTATTAATTCCTTTGCTGTCCTAATCCAGCTCTTTTCCCCCCAGAGGTGGGAGGTTGGGAGGTAAAATCGCCTCATTTGGGGGCATTACCCCAGTGATCACTTCTGTGCCTCCTGAAGGAAGAGAGAAACCTCCCCAGGCCCCGAGTGCTGCTCAGCAAAGCCGGACACCTTTCCTAAATTAGTCCTGAGCTGCCTGGCTCTTGCTGGCAGATTGTATTAAGCCTGGTGCATCCTAATCAGGGAGATGGGCCCAGACGGCCCGGGGGGTGTGACAAGGACACTGCCTTGGCACCGCTGCTCCAACTGACATCACGCCGGAAATTAATTACTAATGTCTATTATGATAATTAGCGGCCTCGCGCAGACGTGAAGGGACTCTGCAGCGGCTGATTACGCTGGGCACACGGTGACAATCTGTCTTTGGGAGAGCTCTCCCTCCTGGAAATGCAGTCCTGGAGGATTCCAGCCCCTTTGGCTGCTGCCTGTGTTTCTCCCCAGTTTGGGGTTTTCTTTGTTTTCCTCCGGGTTATTGTTTTTCTTCTCACAATCCCTGCCTAGTAACCTGCTTCCCGATGAAAACACTTAGGGAAACCATCTTTTTCCTCCCTCTCTCTTTTTTTAATCATTTTCTAATTTTAGCCACGTTTGACAGCAGAGCTGAGATCTGAGGCATAAATTTTGTGGGAACTTTTATGTCGCAGAGGAGGAAAACATCAAATCCGTGGCCTAGACTTGGCTCCTGTCAGATGAGAGACACCCGTGCAGGAGGGAGGGGAGAACAGAGATGCTTCATCCCTGAGAAGTTCAGCTTGCACTTCAGTAGCACCAGACAACCCAAATATGATGCTGTTTCTTGAAAGTTCTTCTGCTTTAGTGCTCCTGGAGCTCTTTTTTTAGTTAAGCTATGAAAGATTTCGTTGTTTCAGCTCTGTTAACTCAACATGAAATACATTATTTCCCTTAAATTCCAGATTCTGAGATCTGTGTTCCTATCTAGGCTTGTCTAGGGCTAATTAAATAGCCCAGATAATGACCCCTGGGGGAAATCCTTATTCCCAGGGCATCCAGGGGACATTCCTTGAGGGATGATGTCAGGCCAGTGACACATCCCCGTGTCAGGCAGTTGGGAGCCCCGTGATCACAGAGCTGCTGCAGCACCACCAAGGCTGGGCAGTCACCTGTTGGAATTTTGGGTTTAAGCACCATAGGGGAGATTAAATCCACAGATTGGCTTTGGTCCTCTCAGTGTTGGGATCTAAACCTCGTAAGGAGACAGCAGGATCAATGTGAGGCTTGACTTCATCTGATTTCTGGTGCAATCTGGATCTGGCTGAAGCTTTTCTCATAGCGGGTGCCTTTATAACCTTCCCTGAATCTGCTGTCAGGTAAGTCTGGGCTCCTACTGTAGTTCAGATGAGCTTTGTGGATTATTTCTGTGAAATGTGGAGGTGTTTATTATCCTGAGATGGGAGGAAAAATCCTCAAGTGCAACTTTCTCCTGGATTTCAAATTCCGTTCAAAATTTTTAACATATTCAGCACTTCTTGGGGATGTAAGATAATGAGCAGAGGAGGATTTGGAGGTTTTTCCACCAAAGCAGCTTCATACAGCATGCATGAGAATTTTTATTGCAGGTGTTATCAGGCACAGTTCAGCTGTGGGTTTGGTTGCTTTGTGCACAAACGTGAACCTGATTCCAGGACTGGTGGATGGGGAAGAGAGGAGGGAAGGGATGATTTTAAAGCTTCCAGCTCAGGGGCAGAAAGGCTGTGGATATGTTGAGATCAGCTCTCTTGGGTGCTGCTTGTTAATGCTGTCGCTTCTGCAGCTCTTTGGAGCTGCTGGTTGGCTTGTACTTGATGAAAGGTGTTCAAGCTCACCTGGCTGCTCTCAGCAGCCATGAAACACTGCCTGGGTTTGCTCCTGGATTTAATGTTTCCATGGAATTCTTCAGCTGCTTGGAAGTGTGAGTGCATCCAGTGGAATTAACCACTGTTGTGAACTGATAGTTAGTGAAAAATAAATTCTCCCAGGGAACAATTTTTGGGCTGGAAGGAACCTTAAAGCCCATCCAGTGCCACCCCTGCCATGGGCAGGGACACCTTCCACTGTCCCAGGCTGATCCAAGCCCCATCCAGCCTGGCCTTGGACACTGCCAGGGATGGGGCAGCCACAGCTTCTCTGGGCAGCAGTAAATAATCCTTTAAATCGAGTTTCATACTTTACAATCATTTTTGGATGATATATTTAGGTCATAGCTTCTTTACAGAAGCTTTTACATCTTTCTTGCACCTTATTTTAACTAAAATCCTTCTAACTGAAAAGCTACATTGTCTTTCTGATGTGGAATGTCTCCAGTTCTCCCAGAGTTCCAAAGACTTCCATTTTTTTAATCTTAGTTTTTCTTGTTTTAAAAATGTGGGCTTTTTCACTTCTGGTAGCCCCTGTGACCCTTGTAAATAGCCCAATTTTCAACAAATTCATCTTTATGAACTCTTGTTTTCATACCAGTAGAAGGGCAGGGCTTACTGGTGACTGAACAGATGGAACTTGCCCAGATGTCTCTCTTTGAGGAGCTGCAGGGTGTTAGCAGATCTTTGGAGGTGTTGAAAGGTGTTTTCAATACTTTTTTCGTTATAAATTCTTTGGTACCACGTCAGAGAGGCAAAACTCTCTGAGGAACTGAACTGTGTTGACCACTACAAGAAAAAGAGACCAGCAGAGAGTCCAGAACTTTTCCTTGTCTAAATTTTGCATCATTTATTGATCAAATAAATGACCAGGAATAATTTTGTGAGTTAAAATAAATAAATGAATAAAAAACTAACTAAATAATAAATAAATCAATCCCTTTCTGTTGGCTGACATTAAGGGCATTCTGCTTTTTTCCCCTGTGTGTGCTTTAGTGGGAGTGCCTCAAAATTGGCATGGCAGCCTAGGTAGGTGCCTCAGGTTTGGAAAATCCAGCTGCTAGGGTGTGCTATAAATATTCCAGGTGATGAAATTGAGGGAATTAATTCAGTTTTTAAGGTTCAACTTGCCTCCCTTCTCCATGGGAGAAGGTTTCCCTGACGTTAGGGAAAACCTGTCCCTGGGCTAGAGGGATTTTTTGAGTGCGTGGGTGGTTCTGTGGGTAAACACAACATCCTCCCTGTGGGCCCTGAAGCTCTTAGCCCAGGCTTCAGCCACAAGTCAAATGAGCCTGGTGACCCCACTGCAGGTCCTAGCAGACATCTGCCCACATCCCAGCCCATCCCAGGCTGGCAGAGCCCCGGGGGCTGGCAGTGCCCAGGGCTGCAGGTGCGTTGGCAGCGCCGGCGCGACGCTTGGCTCCCCTTCTTGCCACCAGCCTGGAGCCTCACTCTGCAGCTCCAGGCACAGGGAAACTTCAAAGGGAAAAGCAAACTCTGCTTGTCTGCAGCTCTGTGTGTGACTTGTGCAGCAGGTGTTGGATGGGGAGGAACGGGGAGCTGCTTTTCCTGCTGGGTTTGCCGGGAGCTGCGCGGGCTCTGCTGGTTTTGGGTTTTCGGGCATCGCCCGGCATGTGCGTCTGCCAGGGAAAAGTCACCTTTAGGATGGCATGAAAGTCGATTTTCCACATGCTCAGAGAAGTGCTTGTGTTCCCAACTCCCCACAATGACTTATATCTGGCAAGAACTTGCAAAATAGTCTCTCTGGCTGATTGTCAAAAATTACATCATATTGGAGTAAACTGCTTTTAAATCAAACATCCATTATTCATGGATATTAACTGCTTTTTTTTTATTATTTATTTTTTTTAACTGGCTGTTTTGTGTTTGATTTACTCTTTTTCTTCCTCTCTGATTGTCTGTCTGTCTCCCTCAGCTGCTCCTTTTAAATCTTAGCTCATCTTGAAATTTATGGAGCCAGAACACTTATCTGCGTGCACAAGTATCAGCGTGCTGACCTTGCATTTGTTAGCAGGCAAATTGTTTGTGTTGTTGTTGCAGTGCTATGTGCCATATTTACAGTAGGCAATCCAATACATTTGCACGGGGAAACTGTGCCCCTGGGGCTTGTAAACTTTAAAAATATTCTTTTTTTCCACATCACTTTCGAAATAAAATCCAAACTTGCAGCAGTGTGTACCATATGTTGTCTTTAATTTGATGAGTTCCCCCACAAATGCATATTTCTGCTTTTGTAGGTACCCTCTGGATTGGATGGGTTTGACCTGAGCAGAAACCAGATCCCTTTTTATTTATGGTGGACTTGGAATTTCACGACCTTTTTTTTTATTGGCAATATTTGTGTGTGTTCAGGCAATGTTTTTTCCAACTGGCAGAGGGCTGGACAGAAGGAAAGGGGGAGAAACATAATCTGAAAATAAATGTAAATTTTGTTCTCAGGCTTGCTGCTTGATCCTCTGCCACTTTGAGCAACTCACGGTGGTTTTATTTTAGTTAAAATGACAGAAACCTCAGTCCTGGACAGTTCTTTCCGAAAAAGTGGTTCTTTAATGGATCCTGTGTGTTGTTCAGTGAGGAGAAGGATGTAGGGTTTGAGTGTGGTTTTACAAAACGGTTTTTCCTGATATTTATGATCCTCCCTCCAACTCTGCATCTAAATAAGAACCAAATACACCCCACACACAGAGGGATTCACCCAGCTCTGAGACACAGCTCGTTGTCCGTGCTGCTCCTTTGGACAGGAGGCAGGAATGGGATGGAAAGGGAAAGGGAACGGGAAAGGGAAAGGGAAAGGGAAAGGGAAAGGGAAAGGGAAAGGGAAAGGGAAGGCAGCTCTTCCCTCAGAGCAGGCGTGTGCTGGCTCCCAGCCAGGACAGTGGGATGGACACCCCAGCCCTTGTTGAAAGTAGCGCAGGCTCTTTGATAACAAGTGCTCAGGGATTTGTTGTTTTAATGTTCCGTCCAAAAAAGACATCTCCGACAACACAGCATCCCAAAACACCTGCTGGGGCTTTGGACACACATGGAAGAGTTCCATCAGCAGCATTTCCTTCAGTTCCTTGGTTTTTCTTGGAAGTATCTCAAGCAGAGTGCATCGACCACGCTTGACCTCACTTAGCTGCGAGATGTAACAAAGCTCCCAGCTCAGCTCTTCTGGCTCCAGAGCCTTTCATTCTTTGGGAATTAATTTCAGGCATCTTTCATGAGTTCTTGGACAGCATTTAAAGAGAGCTCCCTGTACCCACCGCTCTGCAATCCCATGCAGAACAGTAACTTTTCCTTTCTTGCCGTGCCTGGGCTCGTGGATTTGCTGGGTTCCCTCCCAGAAGAGCGGCCCAGGTTGAGCCGTGCCCAAGTCGCCCAGTAAAGAGGGGAATTAGTCTAATGCACTGCCTTAACAAAGGGGAGACTATGAGCATGAATAATTAATGCCCCCAGTCTGTGGCAGTGGGCTAAAATGAAGTCCCATTTGCTCAGCCTTATTAAAAGAGAGAGAGAGGGAGGGAGGGATGGTAAAGGTCGTTAAGGGACTTGTAACAGGGAGAGAATCGCCTCGGAGATGGATAATGTGTTTGCTAATCTCTGTGGTCTTTAACTAAACAGAATGCTGAAGGTACTCTGGCTATTCCTGGCTTGTTGAATTATTAAGCATTAGGGGAGATTGCCTGGCTCTTGGCCAACAACTTGGACTTTTCATTTGGCCAATGTTAATAGGTGGCACTTTTTATTTGGGGCGTTGGATCCCGGTGCTGGCTGCACAGGGTCTTTAATGCTTTTCCTCCCTGAGATCCCAGTGGGGCCAGGGCTGCTTGTTAGTGTGTTATCCCAGGGTTCTTCATTTCACACCCAAATGCTCTTGGTTCACTTCCCTCAGTTCGGTACCTATTAGGTCACTGGGCTTGGGTGTCCATTATAGGATTATAAATACCTTTAAAAGGGTAATCCCTTTGCAGTGTGCATTATAGGATTATAAACCTCCCAGAGATCTTATGCTTTATCTGCCCTTTAACACACAGGCCCCTATTTCAAGTCCCTGTTGACCAGGTATTTCCATTCTCTCTCCTTGGCCTTTGTAAGGAAAATCCTTCTTGCCTTGGGATATTGCAGGAGAGCTCATCAGAGGTGTTCCAGCAACTTCAGAATTGTCATCAGTGTGCTTTTAAAGCCCTGTCTGCAGGAAATTATTATTCACACTTAAGCATTCTGAGTGCTTTTAGCTTCTTTACTTATCAGCTGGTCAGGATAAGGGTTTGAAATTCATTTGCAAGGCCATAAAACTGCTCAAGACAGGTTGAGTTTCGAGACAGGCAAAACCTGGATACTGAAAAGCACAAAGAGGCTCTTCCAAAGATGGGGCTAATTGGTTAGAAAGACACTTGTGCATGATAAAATTTAAAATAAATTTTATTTTAACCGTCAATCCTGTTATTGATTGTTAAAATAAACAATCTTTAAAGGAATAGAGACAGGCATGAGGAGAGAAGAAATTGAAGGGGGTAGGAGAAGATGGTAAAAGCTTTTCTTCCATTTTTGTGGGTGTGAACCTTTATTTTTTTACAGATTGTGAGATGCAAACACTTTAAACTGGTGGCCACCTACAATGTGAGGAGAAATAAATCATTTTTCCAGCTGCTGTTACCTTTGAACTTTGCCACAGGGCTGCAGGCAGGAGAAAATGTAACATGGAAAACAGGAATCTTTAGTGCTACGTGGAAGCAATTTTTCATTCCAGCCTTTCATGGCCATGACTGGTGTTCAAGTATGTATCCTATGTTTATGGCATAGCTGGGAGCCCTGGTCATTTAGATAAATTAATAGTTTGTGGATGTTCACTGCAAGTATCAGCCCCAGGGGACTTTTAAGAAAGCAGCTTTTGGCCCTCTCCCCTCTGGAGTTTTAACATCCAGCTGGGAAGGGCTCAACTGGGAGCTGGAATGCATCGCTCCTGACCCCGCCATTTATTGTTCTTAAGCTGAATTCAGCAGTTTATTGACTTTGTCTTTTGTTCCAGACTTTCCAAGGAGAAGTTTGGATTGCCAGGCACAGATAGTAATTTCCTTTGCACTGAAAACCCTTGGAGGTGCCTTTGCCAGAACATCATTATCTGTGGGTTTGGTTACTGAGCTGTTGGGAGCTGGGCTGAAGCGAGAACAGGCTGTAAACTGGTTTTTACCTCAAACACTGACATTTCCATGCAGTTTGGAGCAGCTTTTTCCTTGAGGTGGAAGTTTAAATTAATTTTTATTTAAATTTAACTTTTATGTCCTAAATTTTCCTACAAAGATCATCCTTGCTTTGGTTTTTTGGGTCTTAAGGATGAAAAATGCCATGGTTTTTGAGACAGCTTCACAAAGAACTAGTTGGGAGATTATAAATCTTAGGAACAGCTAAGGAAGTTGGATATGGATGTGTTGATCCTGATAGGGAGCTGAAGTATGTTTGAATTTGCCTTGTCTTTACTTGGGATAAATGGCAGGTGAAGGAAACCTGCAAATTCTCTGCCTCTCTTTGCCCTGTTCCTCGAGATTTTTAAAGCTCTGGTTGCCCAGAGGCCTCCATCACCAAATGATCCTCTCCTGCTCTCTTAATTCACCTTTCAGATCTCTGAAATGGCACAGATAGGAAATAAAAGGCCAGGCAGCATCAGTGCTGCTGTTCTGGCAAATGTTGAACTAATACATGCAGATAGTGCAATATTTATTGAGCTGCACGTGGCTCTAATCAGCAAATTAGAAGTAAAGGATATTGATGTGACGTTGACATGGCCACGCCGATGTTGCCGTGGAAGCTGTAGGGTTTTTCTGATGTTTCCAATACCATTAACTCTTCTCACAGTCACGAGATTTCTTTTAATTTAAAAGAGCATCACCATGAAATTTAATCATGTTTATGAAGTTATATAAGACCAGGTGCAGCGCTGAGCTCCACTGGCCTTTGACCAGTGCATTTTTCTGTTTCTAAAAATACTTGTTCTCCTAAATTGAAAGGCCCAAATGGACACATCTCATCTGGCCCCACAGGAAGGACAGCAAACGTGATTAAACTGATTGAGGAGAGGAGTGGGAACGGCTGGGGAACAACTCATGCTTCTCATGCAGGCTCTGGTTGAATCATCTCGGCTGCTGCCTAAAATCAGAGTTGTTTTTCTGCCTTTCCCATCCGAGCTGCCACTTCAGATGTGGCATTTGTGTGTGTGTGTGAGGGCACCCAGGCTCTGAGCAGGGCCGTGGTCAGCTCTGCTCTGCACTTCCTGCTGCACTTGACTGGCTCTGCCTCTCGCTGTCCATCTGTCCAAACCTCCTCAGGGCTGCTGCTGTCTGCTTTTACTGCTCTCAGATGTTAGAATTGATGGGGAAACTCTTTGCTTTTGCTGTGAGCCTGAAAGATTTGTCCTGTGTGGTTTGCCTGGGAGCTGTCCCTGGCCATACTGGTGGTGCATCCCTGCTTCTTGCTGGATCCCACTGGGAAAGCTGAATTCCTTCTTTCTGAGGGTGTCATTGCCTTTCTTCACAGGGGTAGCTCTGTCTGTTGGTTCCGTTTTACACACCAAGCAACAAGTGCTGCAGAGCACCTCTGGTGCTCACAGCTCTGCGTTGTGCTGCAGCACAACATCATTGTGGTGTTCCTGCTCAGTTTCTGAGGTGTTTTATTCTCTTCCTGCCAGATCCTTCTTTACAACCTGGAAACAAACCAGTGTGTGACCAAGGTGGGCAACTCCATCGGTGACTTCTCGTGTGTCAACCTCCACAACAGCCCCCCCAACATGCTGGTGGCAGGCAACAAGGACAGAAGGTAGGTGCTCCTATCTCCCATCTCCAGCTTCCTGTCCTACATCTGGCCCTGCTGGAATTGGTTTCTCCTCTCGTGTTTCCATGAAGCTGAGGAGCAAACTATTAGGTAATAGTTGGATGTGGCTGTCAGCGTGCTTTGTCTGGGGAAGCTCCATGGGAAGAGGAGCTTTCGGAGCCATTTGGTGGACGCAGTTGGTGCACAGCCCAGCGAGACCACTTGGAATATCTTCCACTTCCCCGCCGCCACCCGCAAAATGAGTTTGGCATTTAAAAGCTCACTTTCTGATATTAAAAAAATAACCTAAGGGATGTATCATGGAGGATGAGATGGGCCCGGCTGCCAAATGATGTCAAGAGTGTATTTCGGAGCACTGTGATGTCCCTCAGGTGACAGAGAAAAAAAAAGACTTTCATATGAACAGATTCCAGCTTCTATTTAGCTGATTAGCAGCTTTCTCTTTAACTCCTTGGCTTGGGGAGTAGGATTTTCCCAGCTCAATGTCTGGTGCCAGGAACGGCCGCACTGGGAACAGGCAGCGCGAAAGGATTAAAGTGCTTAAAAAGACCCTTTGAGTCCAATTTTTAGATTTCCTTTTTTTGGCGAGTCGTTCGTGGGGTCTGATCCAGTGCACCAAAGGAGATGTGGGATGGCCGGGAGCCAGTCTCTAATGGCTCCTGCTTCCTTCCCTCCTCCTTTCCACGCTGGGCACCAGGCTGCAGGTGGTGCTCTGCTCTGGTGCTGGGATCAGATTGGAAGGCGGGTACTTCCCTCTGCCAAATCCCAGGCCTCTGTCCCGCCAGTGCAGCAGCTTGCAAAAATGATTATTTTGTCAAACAGCTTTTTTTTTCCCTTCCCGGTGAATAGGGAGTGTGAGCAAACCTCACACTTTCCCAGCAAGGAGGATAAAGGAAATAGCTGAAGTTTGACAAGTGGAATTGAATCCCTGGGAGGTTTTTTCCCTCTAAAAGCAGATAATTGATTTTCCAAAGCACCCCAGTAAAACTATCTCCAATTTTGATCTCTTGCACGATGACAGGAGAGGGGCTGGAGTTGATATCCCTCCCCTTTATAGCAGAGTAGATGTCTGTGCCCTTCCCCTCCAGAAAGCTTTTGGAGTTTTCAGCTCAAGCACTGACTGAGTTCAAGGATGTGGCTGGAACAGCAAGGAGTTAGGGATTAGTAGTTGGGAAGACAAGTTTGGCATCCAGGAGGCAGGACCAGAATATTTCAGAGGTCAGATCCTCATGTGGTGCTGCAGGAAGGTGCTGGTCATCCCCAGGTGGAACAAGACTGGGATCTCCACGGCCATATTATGGAGTGAGTTTATTAAACAGGGACCTTGCCATGGGAGTTCAGGCTGCTGCTGGCCAGAGGGAACACTTACTGCTTGAATTAAATACCCAATTTCACGTTAATCTGCTCTTCTTTACTCAAAACCATGATTTTGAAAAGTAACACTTGTGAAATGGTTTTGGTAGGACCTGTGAAATGTGTCTTTCCATTGGAAATTCCTGCTGAAGCACTGCTGATTGGATTCCTGAGCTGTGCTCTGCTCTGGCAAGAGGCCTCCTAGCAGGGAGCATGTGCTGATCCTGCTTTTCCTTGGTGGAAGCTGGGGTGGAGAGGAGCGTTGGGACAGCAAACATATGGCAGACCCAGAAAGGTGTGGATCCAAACGTATTCCACGCTCTCCCGAAGGCAGGGCAGCTCACTCCCAAGGCAGTCTGACAGCAGGGTCTGAGCCTGGCCACAAGAACACCTCCCTGGAGCTGGGATGAGTCCGAAGTGCTCCCACTGAGCCCAGCTGTCCCGGCAGGAGATGCTGGGCCAGGTCTGTGTTACAGCATCACGTGGGATTGGCAAAACGCTGTTCCTTTTTTTCCTTAGGGCACGTCTGAGCAGTGCAAGGGCCTCTGCTTCTTGCAGGGGTGTGCCAGCACAGACACCTGCCTGAAAGCTGGGTGCTTGTTCATGGAATAAGCAGGGCTCGCTCAGATCTTGGCTTCCAGCTGTGCTTTCCAAACAGGAGCAGCTTTGGTTGCTGTGAGAACACGCACAGGACATCAGAGAGAGCTCCAGGAGCGAGCCCTTCCAAACACCCCATCCTTTCCCAGAGCACAGCCCCGGGCTGTAGCCAGAGCTCCTCTGTGCTGGAGCTGGGGGAAGCGAGAAACCCTTTCCCCCTCCCGCTGTGGGATGGGCTGTTCCACACGGAGCGCGTCCCTCGCCCTGCTCCAGCGTTTTCCTCCGTGTCAGATGGATGCTGCTCTGCTGGAGCTCTGGACTGCTCTGCTGCCTTTTCTCTCAGCCCCTGAAATGTGTTATTTGTAAAATCATATGATGCAATCTCCGCTGGAGAAGGGGAAAGGAAGGACTTGCAGCACCATTAGGATCATAGCAGGGGTATGGAACGAAGTGCAGTTAATGTGTTGGAACAAGTGTGTTTTGGCCTTTTCTGGAATTAATGTGGACCTGATGGGTTTGTTCCTGATAGCCATCGGCTGGGAGGAACTTGCTCTAGCTTCTTCTCAAATCTGAGCTCCGTGTTTCCCCTTTCCTTCTGTTTTCACTTGCTGCCTTTTTTATTCATTTATGTGCTTTGCTCTATCTCTCAATAGTGATAAATAAGGATCAAACCCCACACTCCTTTGTGATGTGTGCTGGCTTTAAAACTTAACACCATTAGCTCTGACTGGTGGTGTGGCCTTGTAGCAGTCATTGGAATCCTAAGCTCTTTTTCCATAGCTCTGCTTCTGGCTGAGTCTTCAGTACATTCCTCTTCAAAATGCTTTGTCTGAGTGGTCAGTAATGTCTGAAAATCAGATGTCCTAAAAGCTGCCCACACTCAGCTGCATTTTTGAAGTCGAAACAGATCCTGGTTGTTGGGTGCTTGGTTTGAATATTGGTGATTAAGTCAAGGGTGTAATCCTGTAATTCTGTCTTGTCTTTTGAATTGCCACACGTTTAATCTCCTCTGAAATCTTTACAAGAATCATCCTTTCCTTAATCCTGCTAATACCACCCCTTGTCCACAGTGGATGTGGGTATGTACCAGGGGTGGGATGTGTTAACAGTGTGCCCAAAATAGGTGTTTTATGCCTCATGGCATTGCTGATGTTTTGAGAGGCACAGAGAGAGGAGCTTTCTCCAAATTTCACTTTTATTTTATATCACAGACNTGGCCTCCTCTGGACTCTCTCCAGCAGCTCCAGGTCCCTCCTGTGCTGAGACCCCAGAGCCCTCTTTAGGTCCTAGGAGCTATAAAGACTCAGAGAGCTCCTGTATGGTGGGAGAAATCTGCCTGAAACAGATCTCTGATAACAGAAGTCAGGGTGGAAATTCAGTGGTGAGGAGGTTGTGCCCTACTGCTTTTCCAGCCCAGGAGCAGCAGTAGCTCTGCTGCTGTCCCAGATGGATTTCCATAACCCCAAAAGCCCTTGCACTCAGACCCCACAGGCTGCATGTGCAGAGCTGGTTCTATGCCCGTTTTTCCCTTCAGGGTGCGGGTGTTCGACGCGCGCCGCGGCGAGGCCGTGTGCTCCCTGTACGCCCACCAGCTGGGGGTGTCTGCGGTGCAGATGGACGAGTGGAAGGTCGTCAGTGGAGGGCAGGAGGGCCTGGTGTGCGTGTGGGACCAGCGCACGGGCACCAAGCTCTGGGAGACGCACGCCAGGTAACTCGGGCTGGGGGCAAGCTGGGCCCTGGGGTTATCGGGGCTGGCTGGCAGGAGAATGTGGGAATGGGGTAATTTTTTGGGAGTTCTGTGTGGTTTCTATGTGGTTTGGGGACAGGTTGCCTCCCCACCTGCAGCCCTGTGTGTTTGTGTGGGGGCCCTTCAGCTGCCATGGCCTTTCTGCTCGTTAGTTGAGGGTTTCAGTCGGCATTCAGTTGTTTCCCCTGGATTTTCCATGAAGTTCAGTCAGTGAACCCCTCCCCAACCTCAATGTAGTTGTTGGACCTTGATTTTAAAGTGCTGGACTGGCTGGTTTGAGAATTACTTGTTCTGGCTCCAGTGTATCCAACACAATCCCTGTGTTTCTGTTCACCTCATCCACACATTCCCTTAATGGTGAGGATCAAAGCATTTAAACTCATTTAAATATGGAAATATCAGTTTGTACTGAGCACAGGGAGCACAGCACTGAAAGCACAAGCAGAGATCAGCATCCTGGAGCTGACACTTTGTACAGCTAAATGAAGATTTCCTGATCAAAGCACAATTCCCAGGCTTTGTCTGGATAAAGACTCGATGATTTAGCCCCTTGTAAGTCTGAGTGATATCCATAGAATGAACAGATAAATCCTGATTTCTCTTTTTTTTTTTTTAATGCATCTTCCCCAAAGAGGAGCTAGATGAGGTATTTACAGGCAGGGAAGTTCAAGCTGGAGTTGTCATTGATTAATAGCAGGTATCACTTTCTGTGTTGACCCTGGGAATGATGAAGGCTGTTGTGATGTGGCTGGTGCATTAAGGACAATATTGCATTGATTGTCTCCTTGGCATGCTCATTAGTGCTGCTGCAGGAGGAGGGCAGGCAGGGCAGGGCTGAGCTCAGGGATGTGCTCTAAGTGAAGCCATTAGATTAAACGTGTAGAAAACACTCTTTAATCTATAGAGGAATCAGAAGGGATCACTTCAGTCAAAAGACTTGCCTAGATAAGGTGTGTGCTGTTATCCCTTTGGCCTTGTGCTGGAGATGGAAAACAGGAGCAGGAGCTGAGGGAGGTGACAGGAGACACGTTTGGGGTGTGGAGATGAGCCATCCTCATGTGAGGAGAGAAGTGACTCCTGCTTGAACAGAAAGTGCTGTTCTGGGGTTTGGGGTCAGTTATTCACCACTGAGAGGGCAAGGAATGAAGACCAAACTTCGGTGTCCAAAGGAGGGACATGGGGAAGGGTCTGGAGGGGCTGAAGGCAGAGAACACTGAGCTCAGACCTCACTGGGGGCTGCAGCTCCAATCTCTGCTCCCTGGGACAGGGACAGCACCCAGGGAACGGCTGGAGAGCAGGGAAAGTTTCTTGCCCCAGAGGGTGTTGGGCACTGCCCAGGCTCCCCAGGGAATGGGCATGGCCCCGAGGCTGCGAGAGCTCCAGGAGCATTTGGACAGCGCTGCCAGGGATGCCCAGGGTGGGACTGCTGAGGTGTCTGTGCAGGGACGGGGGTTGGACTGGATGATCCCTGTGGGTCCCTTCCCACTCCGTGGTTTTTAGCTTGTGCTTTGTGGTGCATTTCTGAACCAGCTCAGCGCATGGGTGTGTGGGGTGTCCTTCCCTTCGTTTTGGGAAGCATCCTGCCCTTTCCGGGAGTGCTGCAGTCCTTAGGGCAGCTAGCCCAGCCCAGCTCGCATCCATCCCTCACAGCCGGTGCCCTGCCAGCTTTCCAGCCTATTTTCTGGCCTCCTCGTGCGTTCTGGGAAGAGCCCACTAGATGGGGATAGAAGATGCGGGATCTGCTTCAGGCTGGAAGAGGCAGCGGTGCAGGTTCCCAGCCTGCGGCCGTAGGGAGGGCGCTGATTCCAATCGCTCCGTGTTCAATCCGAAGCCGTTCCTTTCCCAGCGCTCGGATTTTGGCAGTCCAGTGCAGGTGGCCCCTCACCCCGTGCTCTGGGTTGTTTTCCAGACATCCAGTCCGCCACGTGTGGTTCAATTCCCACAGTCTGATCACTGCCAACGTCCCCGAGGAGAAGAACCCCCGAGGCTCCAGCATCACTGAGGACGACCCCAGCGTGCACCGCAAGTGAGGAACCAGCTCTCAGCAATCTGCTTTGGTTTTAAATAGCGCCCTGAGCACCTGAGTCACCACCCAGAGCACTTACAGAGGGGGTATAGCAGGAAAAAAAAAAAACCTAAAAAAAGTTTAAGAGTAAGGTTTACAAAACAAGCAATGAATTGGCTCTTGATTTGCTTGAGCACAGAAAAACTGCTTTTTTTTTCTCAGCAGGGGAACATAAAGTCCACTGAAGCCAGGCAGGGAATGCAGCCCTCTCCATGCTCGAAATATTAGTAATGCTGTCTCCTCCTGAAGGAAAACTACTGGCATTTAAGCTGCAGGTTTTGGTATTTGCATCTGAAATGGCTGTTAATGCTAATTGAACTATCAAATACCAATGTATTTATCTTCCCCCGTGCTGGAGAGCCTGGAGATGTTTCAGCAGATGACAGTCACGTCTCTGCAGGGCTGGAGGGAATGATTCACCAGCCCTTCCCAGCCTTGCTGGGTCCCTGGGAGGAGGCAGGAGGGAGTTTTCCCTGTTCAAAGTGCTCAGCCTCCTGCAGAAGGGATGGGATTTTTATCCAGCTCCTGCAGCATCGCATTTTTCAGTTCACATGATTTTTACAGCAATTTCTACCTCTGTTTGCTTTCCCACTGAGGTGACACAGTGGGTGCTGGTTGTTTCCCCCGCAGATACCGAGGGATCATTTATTCCTACGAGTTCTCCGTGGACCAGCTGGCTGTGGAGAGCGTCCTCCCCATCTGCCGCTCCTCCTACGACGAGGTGACAGGTTACAACTACAACATCGGCCTGGCAGTGCCCTACGACAGCATCTAGGGGGCCCCTCGGCTCCTGGGGCCACTCAGGGCCACAGGGGAAGGGAAATCCATGTGGGACAAGCAGCCAAAAGCTGGTGTGGGCTGGGATTTGCCAAAGCCCTGGGGATGTGAACCCAAACAGAGCGTGGCTGCCCTGCAGCATCCCGCTGGAATGTGTTGTTCTGGATGTGTTCAGAGGTCCAGCCTGGTGGAGTGCAGAGGCTGAGGAGGGAAAGGGAGCACTGCAGGGTAAACAAAAATATTCCTGCTTCTTGTGGGAAAGATGCTGCAGGTGCCTTCTTGGCCAGGAAGCCACAGTGGGACACTGAAAGGGTGGGAGGCTGGGAGCTCTCTCAGAGGTTCTTGCCTACCCCAAGAGGGAAAAAAGTCACCAAGGACTTGGAAAAAGCATGTGCTGAGCCACATGTTTGAAATGTCTTTCCTGGTGATGAGCTGCTCGTTCTTGTTTTCCTTGGAGTGCGTTGGGATGTGCCTGGGAACAGGACAGGGCCGTGCACAAAAGGTTACGGTGGTTGGGAGAGGGATTGGGATGTAGAGAGGGAGGGGAAGGTTCCCTCGGCCAGGCTGGATGCTTGGGAACTCAGCAGGCCACACACACATCAGAATTATTTTAGAATAAATTATTTTTTTAATTCTCTCAAATCCTGGATTAAATGTTTTCTAATTGTTTATGTACATCTGTCTGTGGGATTTTGTTCCTGAGCCTTTTAGGGTGAACTGCCCCCTGTTCACTGGGACAAAGGGCTGGCTCAGGTTGTCAGGTGTGTTCTTTGCTGGATCATGTCCTTCCACAGCTCCTAGAGGGTTTCCAGTGTTGTCCTTGCTTCCAAGCCGGGATTTGATCATGGAACAGAAGGGATGAAGTGGCCCCAGTGCCCTGCCTGGATACTGAGCCCCAAAGCTGTGGGGAAGCAGCAGGTGAAGGGCAGGAGGTGCTGTTCAGGTGGAAATGGGGAGTGAGGCTTTACCTTAGGCCAGGTAGCACTGACAGGTAAAACCAGTTTGGGGAACAAGAGCTCCAGTCCTGCATGGATCTTTTTACTGATTTTAAATGATTTCATTGTGATTTGCCCTTGTAAAACTCACTGGTGCAAACCAAAGCTGTGTCAGTTCTGTTTAAGTTGAGGTTAAGTTTTAACTCAGCACCTTTCTCCTGGGGTGATGGAATCAGTGTGGAGTTCTGGGGAGAGGTGCAGGAATGTGCCCAGACCTGCGGGAGAGGGGCTGGGCTGGCACTTCAGCCCTGGGCAGTCCCTGAGGCAGCCCTGGAGAGAGCTGGATTTCACAGCTTCTCCTTCTTTGGCTTGGGCTGGTTTCCCATGACCCCTAAGCCAAAATGTCACATTTTAGGTTTTTAAGTTACTTTTTCCCATGTGATGGATACACAGAAAGTGCAAGGGGCAAAGCCATTCTGTCTGACCAATAAATTTGATCTTTCATAAAGCTTTGGTCTTCTTTTTTATTCCTCTGCCCTTCTGGGAAGCCAGCTCCCTCCCTTCATTCCTGGAAGAGCAGGAAGTGTCATGGATACACAGTTTGGACGAGAGTCCAGCCGAAACCTGACAAATAAATCATGGTTTCTGTAGCAGAAATGACTTTGAGGGTTGCTCCACCGTGTGACTTCTGCGATGTGCTGAGCAGGGAGAGCTCCCATGTCATTGTTCTCCCTTCTCCTTATCTCCCCTCATTATCTGGGAACAGCTTTGTTCCTCCTTCATCTCCCTGCTGCAAGGAGCAGATAAGTTCTCGTGGTGCCCACGTGAGCCCTTTTCCCGGAGTCCACCTCTGCATTCCTCCTTCTCCCTCTCCTCCTGCTCCTTTCGCAGTCCTGGAGCTGCTGGGATTTGCAGCACTTGCATGAGCAGGTGTTTGCTTTGTAGTACGAGTTCAGCTCCAGGGGAGGTGGAGCTCTCTGTCCCCACAGCCCCATCCCACGGGCTCACGGTCTGGGTGCAGCTCCGCCAGGGCTGGGCTCCCTTGGGTCTTTTCCCTGGGTGTGGAGTTACTGTGGGAAGGTCACAGCACAGCAGAGGGTTGTGTGTGCGTTGAACTCGAGCTCCTCGTGCGCATGGGGGCACTCGGGCTGCTGCAGAGTATCCCTGCCGGGAGTTCCTGGGAAGGGATGCTGTCCTGCTGCCCTGGCTGCTCATGAGTGCTGTGCTGGAGTGGAGCAAACACCAGCGAGGCCGCTGAGATTTGGGGTTAGGGGGCACTGAATGGAGCCTCTTCCTTCATTTCAAGAGCAGGAGCGGGGTCACCATCCAAGCTTTACTGGGGACAGAAGCCACCTTTGAGCTTCCCAGGCCACTGGTACTGGTCAGTGGCTGGGAGGGGCCAGTGTTGTGTCCCCCAGGTCAGAGGTGGGCACTGAAAAGGGGCAAATCTGCCTTGGGTGGGCTCAGGGGCTGGAGTGGAGGAGCTGCAGTCAGGACATGTTGGAGCAGTGTGGACCGAGCTGGCAGAGGTCAGGCTGAAGGTCAGGGTCAGGCTGAAGGTCAGGCTCACGCTGGTGCCACCTGCCAGGCTGTTGACCCTCAGACAGGCCGGGTGCTCAGGGACAGCTGCAGAATCCAAAGGCATCAGTTTGGCATGAAAAGCCTCGAGACTTCTGGTGTCTATTGTTGGTGGCAGCGATCCTCAGCTGCAAAGAGGTGTCTGTGTCCTCGAGAGAAGGATCCCTGCTCCAAAGGGAATGTGGGATCAAAGGGGAGCTGTGTGTGTGTCACACCCCCAGCCGTGCCTGGCTCCGGAGCTGTGGCTGCAGGAGCAGCTCCAGGGGTGCCCGGCACAGCCATCCTGGTGGGAAGGACACGGCTGCAGAGCCCTGCTGGAAAATCCCCACTGCCCCTCCTCTGAGCCTGGGTCAATCCACCAGCACAGGCCCCACAAAGTGCTTTTTGCCTCTGTTTTGTGTCCCCAAGCACCTTGGCAGGAAAGGAAGAGCAATTCCAGAGTTTTGGGGGCTGCCGTCTCTCTCCTGATTCAAGGAGTGGTGGGAGGAGGAGCAGGGGATGCTCTTTGTACAGACAGGCACTCTGGGGGTCTCTGAACCCCCTTTCTCTCCCACCCTGTGGCCTTTCCCACCCAGCCTCTGCTTTCCTGCCCTGCCCACCTCTGTCACTCCCTGTCCCAGCAGGGTGAACATAAGGGCACTGAAGTGGTGCAAGAACTTGTTCATGTCCTCTCTGCCCCCTCTTTTCCTCCAATGACATTTGCCTGCTCGTTTCCAGCTTCTGTGGATGGTCCTAAAACCTGCAGGTACATGGAGCTGGTGTCCTCCCAGCTCATCCCTGTCCCCTCAGGTACCTCTGGGAGCAGTCCCTGCTGCCAGAGGGGAAGGTGGGACAGCAGTGACTGGAGACCCCATAAGCAGATGGAGTACTGGTGGATTATCCAGGAAAAACCAGGGAGAAAGGGCCTATTCCAGGTCAGGATTTGTGCCACTGGCAGAGTTTTATCCATAAACGTGGGCCTCGAGCCTCTGGGCCAAATTCCTCTTCCTGGAAGAGCTGCAGGTGGGGGGTTCCTCTGTCACTCCTGCCTCAGACAGTGCTCCTCAAGGGAACGAGGAGCACCCAAAATTCAACTTAGAAATATCAGCTTCAAGTGCTGCCCCAGCTCCCTGGCCGTGGGGTCTGTGCTGCCTCCTGCTCTCCCCTCCCTTCCTGGGCAGGTGTCCTCTTGTTTGGTCTCGCCTGCCATTCCCAAGCTCCAGCGTGGCTGATGGATGAGGGGGAATGGAGGGGAGATGGGTCAAGCTGTGTCCCCTCTGTGCCAATGTCCACTTGCCCAGGGCCTTGCCCTGCAATGCTGGGGTCACTCAGTGTCCCTCTCCAGTGCTGGGGTCACTCAGTGTCCCTCTCCAGTGCTGGGGTCACTCAGTCCCCTTCTCCAGTGCTGGGGTCACTCAGTGTCCCTCTCCAGTGCTGGGGTCACTCAGTGTCCCTCTCCAGTCCTGGGGTCACTCAGTGTCCCTCTCCAGTGCTGGGGTCACTCAGTCCCCTTCTCCAGTGCTGGCATCACTCAGTGTCCATCTCCAGTGCTGGGGTCACTCAGTTCCCCTCTCGAGTCCTGGGGTCACTCAGTGTCCCTCTCCAGTCCTGGGGTCACTCAGTGTCCCTCTCCGGTGCTGGGGTCACTCAGTTCCCCTCTCCAATCCCAGGAGCTGCCGCTCTCTCCAATGCTGCTCAGCCTTTATCAGCCTCCCTGGAGTTTTGCAATAAAGCAGCTTCAATTTTCCAATTACCCTCTGCTGACCACTGCTGGGATCTGCCACGGAGCCGAGTGCCACATCCCAGGGCTCGGCATCTTGGCCCCACAGCAGAACCATTATCCTTTATGGAGCACTTTGCAGGATTTTGCTGCAGCAGAAGCATCGCCCTTGCCAGGTTTCCCGGGGCTCTGCCAGATTTTCCTGTGATTTCCTGGATTATTCTCCTCATCTCGCTGGGGTTTGCTGTGTGTAACATCAACACCGTGCTGTGCTGGCCGTGGGAGTGCTGCTTCTGGCCAGCCTTGGGGCTCCTCGCCTCTATCCCTTTTCTGGGCTGAGGATCAGCCTTAACTTCCCTCTCCCTCCTGCTCTCCACTCATCCCATTTCCCACAGAGAATTCCCAACACAAGCAGAGGGAAAACGCCCCAGCCAGTTTGTGTTGGGCCCTTCCTCTGCTTCCCAAACTCCCACAATTTCCTTGCCACTTAACAGAATATCCAGGGGACAGCTAATTAGCTCGAGGGATAATAATTATCCTCTCATCCATCCTCTTCACTCCTCCTGCCCTCTCCTTCCCTGCAGTGCAGGGCACACCCAGCCCCTGCTGGTGTGGATCCTCTTGGATGATTCCTCCAAGGAAATTGGGGTGTGGAGGGGGAGTGGGACCCTGATCTTGTGTCAACCCCTGCAGCCCCACCTGGGAGATTTAAGGGCAGGAAAGGACCTTTCAGGCACCCAGGACTGTGACTGGGAGCATGGAGCTTGCAGCTGGATTTGGGAGTGAGATGGTCCCACAGTGTCTGTGGAAATTTCAGAGGGAAAACAGGGAAAGGAACCTGGGGATGTGGGGAGGAGCTGGATGTTGTGCCCTCGTGTGCATGGGGTGGGGAGGGAGCACGGAGGGGCTGCCACAGGGAGGAGGAGGAGGAGGATGAGAGGTTCAGGAGCAAGAGGAGGAGGGTGAGAGGTTCAAGACGAGGAGGAGGAGGAGGTTCCTCCGCCTGGGCGGTGCCGAGGTGGTGCCTGGAAGATGGGGGTGCCCGGGACATGGGGGTGCCCGGGGGTGCCCAGAGGAGCCCGAGGAGAGCAGGAGGGGATCCCAGAGCTCTGCAAACGCAGACCGGGCTGTGGGGCCGTGGGGCAGCACCGGGAGCCCCGCAGGGCCCGGACGGCTCCTCTGGGAGAGCCGGGAGCTGCATCCCCTCCGTCCCCTCCCAAACCCCGGCTCTGCCCCCCAGCCCAGCTCCAGCTCCCCGTGCCGGCTCCTCAGCCCCTGAACCAACACCACGGCAGAGCCGTCCCCCGGCTGTGCGGGACATCCCCAGCGTGGAGCCGGGCTCAGCTCCGTCCCCGCGGCCCCGGGGTCAGCCCCAGGCCGAGCAGCGCGGGTCCCTCCGGGCCGGGGCTGCATTGCGGGGAAGCGCTGTCCTTCCCCGGCTGCTGCGGCTCCGGGAGCTGCTCCTCTCCGAGCTCCAGCGGCTCCGAGCGGACACCGCGGACTTTGGAGGGCACAGAGCCCGGGAGGGGAGCCCTCACTGCGCCCTCACTCTGGGGGTGCCTGAGCCGAGACCCCCAATAATGTGGAAAAGAAGGAAAAATTGCCCTGAGCCAGGGATGCTCTGAGTGCCACAGGGACCGAGGGGGTGACGGCAGGGCCGGGTGGCCCCGCACCCATCGCTCCCCGCAGCCCCTCCTGCTGCGGGGCTGTTCCCATGGCGCGTTCGTGTCACCGGGGGAGGCTATTTTTTGATGAAACAAATAAATCTTCCTTGCTTTTCTAAAAATAGCCTTTGCCCTTTTTTCTCCCCCTCCCTCCCTCCCCAGCTCAGGCTGCCTTAGAGACAGAAACCCGCCTGGAGCCATCCAGTTATTAATACCAGTAAACAACCCCCCGTCTCCGGTGCCTTGTTCTAGCGGGAACATGTGGGGGCAGGAGCCACCTGGTTGCCAGGAGCCCACGTCCCCCGTGTCACCGCGTCCCTGCTGCCTGCTCCGGGCTCCTCCTGCCTGGCCCCGACCGGCAGGCACAGCCAGGGGGGCTGGTTTGGGATTAAACCGGGAATATTCCTTGTGCTGCTGCCACCACCTTCACTGCAGGATGCAGAGTGGGATGTGGGTGTCCTTTCAGGGGCCTGCACCTCCTGTCCCTCTGCATCCCCATCCCTGCCTGTCCCCACGGCCTGGGATCAGCCCAAGCTGAGCAGCTCCTTCCCCAGAGCAGCGCGTGGCAGAGGCTAAAAATCCAGATTTACAGGGAAACCAGGATCTGTGGAGGCTTTCTGCTCAGGGAAACACTCCACCATGGAGTGACGGATGGACGGAGTATTTCTCAGCGATGGCTAAAAAGAGAAGTATCTTTTATTACAGATAAAAGCCTCTGATGTTTCTAGAGAGCAGAGGGCAGAGCCACGGAGCTGGGACTGAGGTGCCAGGACATGGAGCTGCTGCTGGGTCTTCTTCTTCCTCCTCCTCTTCCTCCTCCTCCTCCTGCTGCCCTCCTCAGTAGCAGTGAGCGATGGTGTCCACGTTGAGGAAGCGCACGTGCATCTTGGTCTCGATGTCGATGCCCTGCCACATCTGCCAGGGGAAGGGGCTGAGTGGGGCCAGGGCCAAACCCCTGTGCCCACCCCGGTCCCTGTGCCCACCCCGGTCCCTCCTCCCAGGGACACGAGCAGAGATGTCACCAACCTTCAGGAAATCCTCGAAGGTGATGCCCTCGTACACCTGGTCCGGGCCCTGTCACGGTGAGAGAGGAAATGCTGAGGCTGCCCCGGGGTGATGGGGAAGGGGTGGCCCAGAGATGTCCCCTGGGGCTGAGGGACACATCTCCCATGGGTTCCCAGCGCTAGCCCTGCCCTGTACCCCATGGCCAGCCCAGAACTGGTTCCCAAACCCCCACGGCTGCAAGGAGCAGCCTTTTCCATGAGCAGTGAGGATGGGGGTTTATGGGATGCTGTTTGTTGATCCCCCTGGGGCTCTTCTCGTGGGAAAACACCGCCCTGGAAGCTGCTGCCTGCAAAACAATCCCTGGTCAAAACAGCTCTGGGACGGGGGAGATGCCCTGGGAAGCAGGGACCCCTTCCAGCCCCATTTTTGGTGCCCCCACAGCCCCTCAGTGGCACGGCCGAGCAGGGAAGTGGCTCCCAGCACAGGCTCCCACCATTTGTCCCACGCAGATGCTGGCTGCCTCCATCATGGCCCCGTCGGCGATGGACCGAGCCGACTCCTTCTCCAGGTGGGGGTTCCCTGAGAGCAGCTCCTCCACCACCTGCAAGGCAGAGGGTCAAACCCAGGGCTGGGAACTGGGGGGACGGGGCGGGAGGGGCCGTACGTTACATTTCTGTACTCCTGCAGCGTGATCTTCCCGTCGTGGTCTGAGTCGTACATGTGGAACAGGACTGGCAGGGATGAGAGGACATGGCAGGGTCAGGGCAGCCCCTTCCCACCCCATCCCCAAACCCCAGGCTCTGGGAAAGCCTCACATTTGAGTTTCTCCTTCCGGAAGCGGTCGAGCTGCTCCTCGTCCATGTTCATCTCGATGGGTCTGAAGTAGGACATGATGGTCAGGAAGTCCTCGAAGTTGATCTCATCCGCCAGCCCATCCGACTCCTGCCGCAGGTTCCTGGGGGTAGCAGAGCCCATGGTGATGGGAAGCCCCCGGGCAGCCACTCCCAAGCTCATCCCATCCCCCAACAAAGCTTTAGGGTTGGTTTGTCCCTAAGATTCAGCTTAAATGTCTAATTTTCCACCCGGTTCCACCCCAGCCTTTAGGGAGAAGATCCCTGCCCAGCCCCATCCCATTTCCAGAGGATAAATCATCCCTCCCTGGGTGCTGGGGGGTTCTCACCTCTTGTCA
Organism: Aleadryas rufinucha; assembly: GCA_013397815.1. Lineage (NCBI taxonomy): Eukaryota > Metazoa > Chordata > Aves > Passeriformes > Aleadryas > Aleadryas rufinucha. The sequence goes on along the minus strand of VZTH01015104.1, from coordinate 4,619 downwards.
AAAAAGGCGTGGACGATTTTCCCCCTGATTGGGTTGAACTCTAGGTCGGGAATGCTGTCAAAGTTCTCCTTGCTGCAAAGGGGACAGAGACAGGCAGGAGGGTGAGGGAGCTGTGGAGGAGGGAGGTGCTCTGACCGCCACCGGGACACCCAACCCCTTCCTTCCAAAGCAATCATGGAAAAGTAAAGAGGTTTTGGATCAAAACCCCTTTTTGCTCCCATTCAGCCTGGGAGCAAATCTGTGCTCAGGGATCTTGTCCCACTAAAAGGGGTCTTTGGGAAGCCCTTGGGATGATGCCGGGGCCCTTTGCATGGCTCCCTCTTCCATGGATCTTAGGGTTTTCCCAGGATAAAGGCCTCAAACAGGGCTCAACAAGGCACAGGAAGGAGCTCCTGCTGTCCACCCTCCCCTCAGCTTCGTGCTGAGCCTGTGCTGCTCATTGCTCTCCACGATTTATGAAGCAAATGAACCAAGAAATAATCCCTGGGAAAAGGGGAGCAGCAGGAGCTCGGAGCTCTCCCAGGGTGCACAATTCCCTGTGCAGCCACCCAGGAGAGGGACAAGACCAAATGCGACCCCCCCTCCCTCCCCAAAACTGATTTTAAAGCTGGGGGGTGATGAGATGTTTGCCAGGAGCGCCCCCGCTCCGAGGCCACCGCGTCCTTGGGGTTTTCCTTGGATTATTTGCAAGGCCACGCTGCAGGAGCCGGCTCAGCACAGCTGGGAATGGCTGGAAGGACCCTTGGAATCATAGCCCTGGATTGGCACCCCTGGGCAGCCCAGGGAAGGGGGGAGATGCTCTGGGAGGCCCAAGGAGTGGGGCTGGAATTGCCGTGGGGCTGGAGTTGCAGTGGGGCTGGAATTGCAGTGGGGCTGGAATTGCAGTGGGCCTGGAGTTGCAGCAGGACTGGAATTGCAGTGGGACTGGAACTGCCATGGGGCTGGAATTGCCATGGGGCTGGAGTTGCAGTGGGACTGGAACTGCCATGGGGCTGGAATTGCAGCAGGACTGGAGTTGCAGCAGGACTGGAGTTGCAGCAGGACTGGAGTTGCAGCAGGGCTGGAGTTGCAGCAGGGCTGGAGCTGCCATGGGGCTGGAGTTGCAGCAGGGCTGGAGTTGCAGCAGGGCTGGAGTTGCAGCAGGGCTGGAGCTGCAGCAGGGCTGGAGCTGCCGTACCGGATCGTCAGCTGGTCCTGGCTCAGCTGCTTGAAGCGCCGGTGCAGGTGCTCGATCTGTTCAGAGGTGACTGCCAGGGACAAGAGAGAGGTGTCAGGGGTTGAGCCCCAGGGGACCCTCGGGACATCCCTCTGTGCCTGTCCCCACACCCCCAGCAGTGGGCCAGGGTCCCACTCCTGGGCACTCCTGGGCACCCCTGGGCACGGCTGTGCCACCCCCATTGCCCTCTGGTGGCTCCGTGCAGCCCTGCAAGGCCCAGCTGTGTCCCTCTGTGTCCCGTGCTGGCTGCAGGGACGGTGCCAAGGGCTGGTTTATCCCCTGTCCTGGTCTGCAGGAAATTCCCTGGCCCAGCGTGTCATGGGATGGCACAGAGGGATCCCACCCCCAGGTCAGGATCCTTGGGGTCAGTCCCTGGAACAGCCGTGGTCATTTCATTTGGGGTTGTTGGCACCATCCTGTCCTGCCCTGGGACATCTCTACCTGGAGCCAGGAGGTTCCTCCATGGCCACAGCCCTGACTGCTGCAGGAAATAACTCTGGGATCAGAAATCCTGACTGCAAGGAACTGCCCTTTGCCAGGAAAGAGGGGAGGACGTGGAGGGGGCACAGCAGCACCCCAAAATCAACACCTGGCTTTGAAATTGCTGCCACTGCTCAGGGTGAGCCACAAACCATTGGGGTGGGCACCAACTCCATCCTGGGGCAGGGGCTGGAAGGGGGAACCAGCAGCTCCCTTTGAGCCCCACGAGCGCTGGGGTTCCAGCCTGAGGCCCAGCAGCACCTCCCCACAGCCCTAACCCCCAGCACAGGTGAGTTCATCTTCCCCAGCTGCTCTCCAGGGGCTGTAACCAAGCTCTAAACCCCCCCAGAGCCTGACTCATGCAAATATTGACAGGGGCCATTCCCAGGAGCCAGGGAAGTGCTTTGGAGCGGTGTCTCCGTGAGCTGGGGGAGTGTCTGGGCACCAGCTGGACCCACAGGCTGCTGCAGCCCCGGCTGGGGCCGGGCTCGGGGCAGCGCTGCCCTGGCAGCTGGAAATCAGCCACTCCTAGCATCATGGAGAGACAGAAAACCACATTAAAGTATCGCTGAGGGGTTGCAAAGGGTTAATTGCTGCAAGACAGCAGGGTCAGAGCTGGGCTGAGCTGCCTCCCGAGCTGCCTTTTATGATGTTTAAATAATGTCCTTTGCGTTCCCGACTGCTGCTTCACAGCCTGGAAATAGCAGCGGTATTGATCAGCGGGGCTGAGCCTCCACAGAGCTCCGTGAACAGCGTGGAAACCCATCTGGGCCGGCTCCTGGAGCCCGTGCCTGCCCGGAGCCCTGGCACCACCTCTGCAGGATGGGCTTCAAACCCCTTTATTTAACCCCCCTTGACCCCGCTGGTGACGATGCCCAGGCCCCACCGCTCCATCCATCGGATGTTTTCTCCCCTAATCCCTCCTGGCTGCTGCTCTGCTGCACCCACGGAAACTTTCCCCGGACTTTGCTTTCCAATTTTGGCCATGCAGAAGTGACCTTTCACTCCCTGCCTTGACGACATCGCCGTCACCATGGGAGCAGCTGGGCCACCGAGCCTTCAGCATCGGGGACGTGGGTGCACACCAGGGAGCTTTGATCTCTCGGAAAAATGTCCCAGGCACCGAGAGGAACAAAAACTGGGGTCAGTGGCTGGATGCTCGTGGTTGGGCCAGCCCTGCAAGGCTGGATGAGGCTTTTCCTCCCTCCGTCCCCAGTCCCAGGGCTTCCTCTCAGGTCTCCCAGGATCGCTCTGTCCTGTGAGAGGTGGCAGCGCTCGGCTGCTTTCCAGAAAAAAAGGGGAAAATCTGCACAAAAGGCAAAAGCTTTGCTGGAAGAAGGGCTGCCTCAAGGGCAGCAGAGGCTGCTCGTGTCCCTGAGAAGCATCCTGATGCTGCAGGCCCGTGTCCAAGTCCCACAGCCTCCGCTAATGGGGGAAAAATGGGATTTAAACCAAAGGGAGTTGGGCTGGCTGTTCCCAGCCTTGCGTGGTTTGTGCTGCTGAGCAAGGGACATTCCCCGGGAAAGGGGCTCTGGGGGGCTCAGCCCTCCCCGCGGGACCAGCCTGGGCGCAGGGAATGGTCACAACATCCCGAGAAGAGCCGCTTCAGCCCGGACAGACGCTGCAGCAGCTTTGGGATGGAGCACACGCAGGCAGGCAGGGGAACCGGCCCCAGTGCCCCGAGCAGCCCCTCAGGGTGCCCCTCCAGGGGGGAGAGGGCAAAGGAACAGGCCATGGGCACATCCGGGTGGCTCTGCCCCGTCCCTGCTCCTCCCAGGGGACCGAGGGTTGCTGCAATGCCCCGCATGAGGTCGGACGGCAGTAGCAGGGCTGTAAATCCTCTGGATTCCCGGGGGTTTTGGCAGCAGCCACAGCACGGTGGGAGCTCCGTGAATCCCACCGGGAGCACAGGACGGGCACCCCAGTCGTGGCTTGGAGTTATGGGCTCCCCCTGCCCTCCCTGCTCTGGTTCCGATGAGATTTTTGGGCGCTGCCCCTGCAAACCCTTCCTGGGGCTGATTCACGGGGCACCGGGGCAGGAGCCGCCCACGGGCAGGTGCCGCCTGTGCCGGAGGTGCTGCTGCAGGGCCCCCTGGCCAGGGTTCCCCAAAAACCTACTCCCACCCTGGGCTGGCACCCCGCGGGCTCCCCAAGCTCCCCGGGGTGCTCAGTGGGGTGCGGGGGGGCTCAGCCCTCCCTGCGGGAGGAGAGGAGGAGGAGGAGGAGAGGGGATGAAGGGAGATGTGACCCCAGGAGCAGCAGCAGCACTGGGGACAGGCACTGGCCGTGGGCAGAGCGGTCCCTCAGCCCTCGCTCCATCGCAGCCGCTCGGCACGGCCGGAGCCGGAGGATCCGGGGGGGAGCTGGAGGATCCGGGCGGGAGCACCCCGATCTCCGTGCCCGGAGCTCGCCACGTCCTGGGGCGGTGACACTTCCCAGGACGGACACGACCACCCCATCCCACGCCCCGACTCCTGCGGGGAGCCGTGGGCCGCGTCCCTGCTCCTTCCCCCGCTGGTCCCTTGATCCCAAAGCCCCGTGCGCTGCGCCCCGGAACAGCTCCAGGGTGTCGCGGCCCGGTGGCTCCGGGGCAGAGCAGCCGTGCGGGGACAATTCCCTGCCCTGGTGGCGCGGGTGGGCAGAGCCGTGCCGGGGCTCGCACGTGTGGCCGCTCGACGCCCTGGCTCGTGGCACTGTGGCACCGGGGACACGGCTGCACGCCCAGGGTGACAGGCTGACACCCTCTGGTGACATTCCTACACCCTCCCCTCTTATCCCCTGTCCCCTTTCCCCTCTCCATCCCCCGGGTGCCACATCCTGCTCTCCCCCCACCCCAGGTGACACCTCTGCACCCTCCCCGAGTGACAACTCCTGCATCCCCCTTCCTGCTCGAGCGTCACCTCCTGCAGCCCCCCGCCCACCC
>VZTH01015102.1:8123-22893 GCA_013397815.1 Aleadryas rufinucha | reverse complement strand
AGCCAGGTGGGGCCCGGCCCGGCCCGGCGCGGCGCTTCCCCCCCGCGCTCCGCTCTCCCTCCGCCCCGGGAACCCCCCCGAGGTCTCCCCAGGCTCCCGCGTGCTTTGTCCGCCGCCCGCCCTGGCCGTCCCCCCGGAACCGTGCGGCCGTGACCCCTCCGGGCCTGCGCCTCCTGCGGGGCCAGGGCCGGCGAGGCGAGGGAGGGACGGGGCCGGTGTTGGTGCCGTAACACCGGCACGGCCCGGGGTGGGCAGCGGCGGTCCCGGTGCCTGTCTTGTGTCCCCAGCAGTAGCCGCGGTGGGTGCGTGGCATTCCCAAAGAGACTAAACTGACCTTGTGCTTTGCTTTTTGTTCCTCTGGCTCCAACACGCAGAGCACGGTGCGGGTTTGGTACAGGTTGCTCCTGTATGCATTTGGAGCTCTTTTGGTTTCAAGCTCCATCTTGGATTAGTAGGTTTAATATATTGGCAGACTACTCGGCAAGTGAGCTAAATCCTCGTTTTGCTCAGCGCTAATAAAACCCACACCATAAGAGCATTTATGGTGCCAATGTTAATTAAAGGGAATATGTATTTGCACTCATCATCTACTGACTTGACAGACCACAGGATGCGATTCTTTGACTGTAGTGTCTCAGTGGGTTTTTATCATGCTTCCAGGGATGAGTTTAAGCTTGAAGGCCGTGGCTGTGACCAGCTCAGCTCCCCAGGATGCCACACAAGATCGGTTTCACCGTGGTCAGTTCGTCGGGACACGAGGATGGGTTCAGCGCTCGGGAGCTGATGGTTCACGCACCAACAGTGAGCGGGTGGCGGTCGCCCAGGTACTGTGAGGGGATGGTCTTGGAGCACTGAAGTTCTGAAGCACCAAGTTTAAAATGAGTGGCAGATGTACTGTGCATGGTCAGAGCAGTTTGCAGCATCCCACGCCAAACTGATAAAGCAAAAAAGTTACTTTAATCCTGTGGAATCGTCATCCTGGGGGAAAAAAGCACTTTGGTTAACACCTAAAGGCACTCCGTTGTCTTTGAATAAAGTCCTGGAAAATGAAAATGGGAACTGTTTGTGTTCTTGGCAGTCTTGGAGTTTTCAACTGCTTTGGCTTAGTGTGAAAAATCTGTTTGTCTCAGCACATCCTCTAAACATGTGCAGGGCACCTGAACATATGCACACAGTAAAGGGAAGAGAAAAGTTTCCACTCTACTCTTGGGATTCTTCTTATAGTATTTATAATGTTGGCTTGCAATTATTAACTTGAAAGTTCCATAATTAAATATTGCTCAAGTTGGAAGTGAAGTCCTCTTTAAAAGGATGACTGAATTCAGAAACTGTGTCTCTTTCAGGCTCTGTCAGTACCCCCAGGAAATCATCCTGCAGCTGGTGGAGAGGTGTCGGATCCGGAAGCTGCAGCTGCTCGCTCACCAGTACATGATCGCAAGCAAAATTGAGTTCTACATCAGTGAGAGTCTGCCCGAATACTTTGCTCCGTATCAGTCAGAGAGGTTTCAGAGACTTGGGTGAGTCAGACAGTTCTGAATGAGTTTATTGTCTTCATCAGAAAAGCTTCAGGGGAAAATAGTACTGTGGGTTGTGTGTGATGTGGACACACTGTGTGAGCAGCAGAGAGATCTGTGACAAAGCTGGAGATGCAGATGAATTGCCTTGCCAGGTGACAGCACACGTTGTCTCAGTTATGAGGGAGTTTTAAACCTTACCAGTGTTCTAACCTGAGGAGCAGAAATCCACCTGTGTGTTTGGATGTATCCTCTGCTCACGTGTTATGTTTTCCTTCCCAGTTATGTCCCTCTCTCAGACAATGAGAAGACTGATTTCAAAGCTCGAGAGTTGAAATCTGTGTACATGGATGCAGTTGGCCAGTACCTGAAGCTGATTTTCCATAAAAATTATGCCAATAAATACAACTTGTATGGGCAGGTGAGTTAAAAGTCCTTACCTGGTAACCTAGGTGATACTTCTCTAGTAAAGAGCAGGCACAGAAATCTGCTCCCTTGATTTGTAGAAGCCAAAAAAATGCTGGTTGAAAGCTCCTGTATTTATTTTAGTTTGTTTTAAAGCACAAAGTGCAAAAAACAGGTTAGAATTGAGTTGGGATCAGGTGGATGCAACTCATCCAGAACAAATGAGTCAAGTTTCTGTCACTCTTGTTTGTGCTGAGCTTTAGCCCACACAGCAGGGTCTGTGTGGAGGACAAGGAACTCCCTCTGAGAGCAGCTTTGGGGTCACAAAGACCCTCTTGAGTGTTTTGGACCTGTTGTGGCATTAAGTGAAGGTGTTGCACAGACACCATGGTACAGACACACAAACACCTGCCTCGGTTCTGCAGGGACTCATTTCAATTCCATCCCAGACCAGGAAAGGGAGCAGCACAATGAGGTTGTAGATTTGGTGATACATTTTCAGTGGAGCAGGAGGCACATTTAGCACTCAGTGCTTCTCTCTGCTTCCATATCACCCTGCTGACCACAAGCCCTGGTTTTTGTTCCAAGAAAAGAGGAATGAGCTTACACATTCCCATTTTCTGTGAATCTCTGCAGGTTGCTCTGGTAGCTGTGAACATCATTGGGGATCCAGCAGACTATGGCAATGACAGCATGAGCAGCGTAAGTGCAAAGCATCCCTGGACTTTTACTGATGCTCCATCTCTTCAAGAACAGGTTCCTGGAGTAAGGGAATGAACCTTTCTTCTGCCAGTTCCGTGCTGTAGCAGAGCTGTGTTGCATTAATTTATTTTTAATGTTCTCTTGAAGCAAGATATTTTACCCTAATACGGGAATACAAAAATTAAAATATAGTTAGTTGGGACATTTTCATTTTCAGCCTCTCCTTGCTTCAATGTGCCCCCAAACAAAAGTGCTCCACATTGCAAAGCTGATGTTGGTCGTGGAAAGTCAGAATTCTGTCTTGAACACACACCTGATATTGGTGAATGTGCATTAAGATTTTTTTTTTCCACCCCTCCAAAGCCTTCCAGAGAGAAGCTGATAGATCACTACTTGGGAATTAAATCGGATGACCCTGCCTTAGATGGAACTTACCTTGGGTAAGGATGTTCTTTGCATTTACCCTGGCAAAACCTCTGCTCGGTGTGAAATAGTTGTTGGTCTCTGTGTTTTGTTAATTCCCTGCTAATGAAAAGAGAAGCCTGGCTTATTGTAGATTATTTTATTAATTTTATGCCTTCAGGAAACGTGACTCCATTTCACCTCTGGACGATTTGGCCTTTGACATGTACCAGGACCCAGAGGTGGCTCAGATAATCCGGAGGCTGGATGAGAAGAAGCGGGAAGCTGTGCGTCACGAGTGCTACGACCACGCCAAGAAGCTCAAACAGGCCATTGCAGACTTGCAGAAGGTGTTGTTGAAAGATCTCTGTCTCCTAAGTGGAGCAGTGCTCCAGTGGCCCATCAGGGCCTTGCTGTTTGTGTGGAATCGTAATGATTTTCGATGTATTTCCCAAAAGAACAATTTTAAAATCAGATAGCTTGACTGAGTAATTTGGCTGGAAGTAATGAAACAAGTAGAGTAAGGTGATTCCAAGAAATGTACAGTAAGGTGATTCCAAGAAATGTACGGTAAAATGATTCCAAGAAATGCACAGTGAGATGATTCCAAGGTGATTTGTACCAATCCTAGGTGGGGGAGCGCCTCGGCCGGTACGAGGTGGAGAAGCGTTACGCGGTAGAGAAGGAGGATTATGACCTTGCCAAGAAGAAGAAGGAGCAGATGGACGAGTACAGGCTGAAGGTGTACCAGCAGCTGGAGCTGCACGACCTCCTGGATGCACAGCTGCTGGTGGGTGCTGTTAGTCCAAACTCAGGAGGGTGTTCTAAATAGAAATGGCAGAGCAACCCAACTTAATTCACAGGTTAATGGAAATGTTGAGATTTACTAAAGATTTTCAGTTTTCTGTTTGGATTGGGGATTTCCCCAACCTAAGACTCTCAATGTGGTGCTTTATGAACATGCTTAGTCTCCATAAATCACATTAAACTGTTGAGGTCTCAAGAAAGTGGCATTGGAATCCTGAATGTTTTCCATAATTTCAAGGCTACTTGATGCAGATGAATAAGGTACTTTCTCATATTTTGTGGGGGGGTAGAGGAGGCTTAGGCTGGTATTAAGGCTAACTGTACAGAATCCATGTGGTTTTTTATATACATATAGTTATGTAATGTTCTCGGAACAGGAAGTTTTAGAATCTCTCCACACATGCACCCACACAGAATTATTTTCTGACTGTTTCACAAACCTTCATCCAGTGGGAATGATGACACCTGTGAGCCAGGTTTAATATTTACTTGAAACCCCCAGAAGGCTGTTGACAGAGTTGTAGCTGTACTGGCTGATTTTAGCACATTTTTAGCCTTGCTGTAAAAATCTCCTTCCCTTTCTCAGATCCGAAAACCACCTGAGTTGCCTTTGGGGTCTGTGAGTGGCACTGAGAGCCCCCAGAGCTCCCCTCCTGAGCCTGCAGACCCACCCCACGGAGAGCTCCAGAGGGCAGAGTCTGTGCTGGAAGAGCAGTTGGTGGATCCCACTTCTTCTGAGTCTGTTGTTCCCTACCAGTCCCCTCTTTCTCCTCAGACTCAGCCCACAACCTCCAAGGAAACATTTTCCAAGGAAAATGTAAGTAGTGTTCCCTCTGTTACTGCAGAAATCTGTCAGAGCAAACAATCTGGTGTCGAGCCTTCCAAACAATGGGGTTATTCTCATGGTTAGCTGGGGAGTGATGCTGCTTTGATGTGAGAAAATTCAAGCCCCGTGAACCCAGTTAGTGATAAAACCACTTCACATCTGAGTCATTTCCAGAACAACAAATTTCATCTTTTCTGCTAGGTTGAATTTTTACCTTACGATGAGAGGCCTCTCCCAACCATCTGCAAGCAGGTGGATGAAGCTGTTGCCTACCTTGAGCCAGAGGTGACTGAAGAGGACGTGGGTGATGCTCCAAGGACTGGCAATACTGGGGAGCCCAAACCACTCACGGAGAAGGCACTGAGGGAAGCCAGCCCTGTTGTGGAAGCTTTTGGAGAGACTTTGGTAAAAACCAGTAAAACAAACTTATGGTTTATTGTGCTCTGTGTCGAGTTGAGTTGAGAGGAATTTTATGTGTTCAGAGCTGCTGTTTCGATATCTGAGCTTAAAATTTGACCTTGGCTTTATGGATGCCAGTTTTCAGCATTTCTACAAATCTGTAGCTCTGACAATTGATTACTTGGTGTGCTGATAAACAGGCAGGATCCAGCAGACTGCTTTAGGGTATTGGTCCAGTAAGCCCATAACTTGCCACAGTCTTTTGCAGGGAGAGAAACCCTCACTGCCTGGAAGGGCTCCGTGAGCCTGACCTGTTAATCCCATTTCACTCATCTCATTCCAAAATGTGTGCTTTTATTAAAGCCAGATTCCTGTGGGGAACACCTGGGGATTTCGTGCTTCAGTTGATATGTGCTTTGTGAGGCTGGTTCTCTGTATAAATGTTAAATATGTATTGAAATATCTGTGGGGACCTTTTAGGAGATAAACTTGTTCTGTGCTCAGGTTTCAGGAGCGTATTCCAGAACTTGGTCATATCGAGAGGACGCGTTACTGGCTGTGTACGAAAAGCTGATGGAAGTGTCAGTGGACACTCCAAAGGAGGATTTAAGGAACATGCTGAGGGCTGCTGTTTTCCTTGTGGAAAGGGCCATCAAAGACACCGTGTCTTCAGTAAGCTGGGATAGGTTTGATGCTCCAGTGAAGAACTGGCAGCCAAAATTGCAGAACCACAGGGTTGAGATACTTTGAACAAATTGTTTATAAATCTGCTGTTGAGTAAGTCCAAACCCAAAACCCCTCAAAACTCTAAACCAACTGGGCAATATGTGGCATTGAGCAGATGGAGAACGCTGCCCTGGGCTGAGCCATGAGCTTGAGAAACAGCTGCTGATGCAGTAAACGTGCGGTGAGGTTGGGCCTTTTTGTTTGATAAAGGTGAAATACAGCAATGAAGTAACTTTTAGTTTCCAGCTCAAGGGACTGCACTTAGCTGAAGGACACTTCGGCATCAAATAAACCTTAAATAAGAAGAAAAGAAGAAAATTGAGTTGTTACTCTTTACAAAACAATTTCTGAAGCCTTTCACCTGAGTCCTAGCAACAGGTTTTCTTGAAGAGAGTTGTCTGAAGTAGCTTCCATTAAGGGTGTGACAGTAATTCCAGATTAAGAATAGATTTTACTGTATTGCTTGAAAACAGGGAGCTCTGTATAATTTTTGCTCAATGTTTCCTTTTTCTTTCTAACTTAGGTTTTTCAGGCTTCCCTGAAACTTCTAAAAATGATCATTACTCAATATATACCAAAACATAAACTAGGGAAGCTAGAAACTTCTCATTGTGTGGAAAAAACCCTGCCACATTTGCTTTCTAGAACAGGAGACTCTTCATCCCGTCTTCGTCTTCTGGCTTCGACCTTCATCCAGGTGGGTGTTTCCCTTCGAATTTGGGAGCTCACAGGTGGGAAACACCTGATCAGAGTGGGCTGTGAGACCAGGGCTGGCTGCTGTGCAGTGTTAGAGCTTATCACAGAATCTTATCACAGAATAGCTGGGGTTGGAAGGGGCCTCTGGCGATCATCCAGTCCAACCCCCTGCCAAATCAGGGTCACCTGGAGCAGTCTGGGGGTACCTGCTGCTGCTGCAGGTGTGACTCTTGTGTTCTTTGTTGCAAGTGACCTACAGAGATGAGAAAACTCTCCTTTGCAGAGACAGGTAATTGTCCTCATCCATCATCTGCCTGCTCACTGACTCTGTGTGTTTCTAGGAAATGGCACTGTGCCCTGAAGTGAAACCTCTCCAGATTATTCCAGTCCACCTGGTTAAAACATTGAAACCAAACTCCCCAACACACCTGGCAATGAGTCACGTGGAATTGGTGGAATCTCTCTTGAAAGCCATGGGGACTGAAAACTCCGGGTTTACCATCAACAACGTCATGAAGGTGAGAGATTGAGGTTACAGCACATGGAGGATTTTCTGATGGTTTTCTGGGGGCTTGCCTGGCTGGTTTGGAGAATTTCTGAAGAGGTGTATTCCCCTGATCAACAGTGCTGGTAATTTTAGAGCAGGTTGGGCGGGGCTTGGAACAATCTGGTCTAGTAGGAGGTGTCCCTGGCTGTGGTATGGGGTGGAATGAGATGAGCTTCAAGGTCCCTTTCAAACCAAACCACTCTAGGATTCTATGAACCAAGATATGGGGAAAAAAGAATCAATGGGTTAAAAAGTGTTTGCAAAACCTGCCTCGCAGGAGGATTTCTCCTGCTGCAGGAGAGTCTTGGACTCATAAATGAACCCTTAAAAAAGAGAAAAGAGAGACATAATTTTTTGTGATTATTTTCAGTTTGCCACAGGAGCTCTGGAGCACAGGGCCCACGAGGTGCGTGAGGTGGTGCTGCGGATCATCTTTGCCATGTACGGGGAGCACAGGGCGGCCGTGCTGGAATATCTCCCTCCGGACGACGCCGGCGCCCGCAAGACCGTGCGCTACAAAACGCTCTTTGATGGGTTTGCCAAAATCGACGGGAAATCCTCTGAAACTGAAATGAGGGTATGTAATGAGAGAGCAGAACGTACAGGGCCACTTCAGACACGGCAGTTGGCTGAGTAGTGTCTTGATTTCATGGCTGGGTTGGACGCTGCACAGGCAGCAGAGTGTCTTCAGGTGTGTGGTTAATGGTCCTTAGTGTAGAAGGCTCAGTGTATTCCCTATACTCACCCTTGGGAATAAAGCCAACAAGGAATACAGAGATGGACAAGCAGTTTGGAAAATGCACAAATGCTGTTTTCTGCTGTCAGCCCTTGGGAACTGTAAGCCCAAAGGTTGTGCTGTGTGTTCCTTTCAGGTAGTGCAGAGGAATTTGGGAGAAGGGAGGTGTCACTGTAACACACCCATCACTTAACCAAGCAGGGGATTTCCTGTCCTGCATCAACCATGAGTGCTGTGCTGATGTGTTTTGCAATCTCTTGTGTATGAGGGATGGTTCCAAAGCTTTTGGAACTGACAGAGTATTTCCTGTCAGGCGCAGAGAAAAGCAGCAACAGAAGCAGAGAAACAGACAAAGGAAGAAATGAAAGTTCTCAAAGGCCACCCAGCAGCTCTGAAGTTCGAGGTACTAGAAGAGGTTGAAGCTGAAGAGGTGAGCATGTTTTGGTTTAAGGTTTTTTTAATCCTTTGCTCCTCGGGTATCATGGACTTAGATAATGAACATTGGTGTTGTCTCATTAAAAAGAGAGAGAAACTCCAGAAATACCCTGGGTGACTTTCCTCCTCAGCAGTCCAGCTTAAAATCTGGGGTGTTGTTTCTCCTAACATAGTGTAAAATTTGGATTCTTTATTATAATATAACAATATAATGGTACCTTTGTAATATAAAATAATACCTTAATACAAGAGATTTGCCCTAGAACCAGAATCACAAACATTGTAGTGCATTGGCTCTGCTTCTAAATTTTAAGTTCCAGACAGAAATTAGAATATAGTATATTCCCTTTCTCCCTGGAAGACAAATTTCTGAGTTAAATTTCTTTGTTCAATAGGAGAAAGAATCTGATTTTCAGAAGACAGAGATTCGAGGTAGGTAGTTTCAAATAAGAGTTAAGAAACATAGATGAATTAAAATGTGATCTTGGTTTAATAGTTCTCTCCTTACAGGTTACCAGCTACACGGAAGCCCCCAGGCTGCAGCAGCAAAGTTTCAGGATGAACTTTCCTCTGTTGCAAATTACCTGGATAAGTAAGTGAGATGAGCCTCTAATCACCTTAAGCACTTGGTGTCACCTGTGAGCTCATAACAGTAATAACATTTTTCCAGTAGATCAAAGCTAATACCTTCAGCAGTGAAACAATAAAGACTAAAATCTCCTCTAACAGATTTGGAATTATCACCAGGCAATCCTAGCTGCTTTATTTTTAAGTTCTTGGATTGTGTGACTTTGTACTTTTTTTTCCTGAGTATTTGCTTGTGGGATAAGAAATAGCCACAGTTTAATGTTCAGCTGCCAGTGTGAAATAAGGGGAAAAAACGGTGTGGCTTTGCTGGGTGTTGTAGGGGGAGGGTGTAGAGGAAACCCTTGGAAATTCTGGAGCCAGGAAAGCCAGTTTTGGTGAGCTGCTCTCAGAACTTTAGTGGAATTAATCATTCTATAAGAAAAAATGCTCTATAGTTGTATTTACCATAAATTACTCCCAGTACCTGCCCCATCCTCACGTCAGCACCACACAGGGAAAAGAAGGTCTTCAAGATATTGGCCCTTTTTCAGAATAGCTTGGAACAGAAGGAACAGGGCTCACCCATTTCTCTCTGATGTCACTGATGTTTCTGTTTTTTTCCCAGCTTGTGTATTTTTTGTGGAGAAAGGAACAAGTCCTTCACAGAGGAAGGGTTGGATCTGCATTACTGGAGGCACTGCCCCATGTTAACCCGATGTGAGCACTGCAAACAGGTCAGACTGAACTTCCCAGAGCTGCTGAAGACATTGACTGCTGTTGTTCTGGTTTAGAGGCACTGTCAGATGTTTAACACTCGGGCAGGTGAACTCTGAACACACCTGTGTGGTTTGGGTAGTGCTTTTGGAAAAGAGCAGCATTAAAAAATGAATTAATAAAAGGATTAAAATTGAGTTTTCCCTTTGTCACTTTGGAAGGTGAGGCTAAACTGATGGTTTTTTTCAATCCCATCCCTGTGTGCTCAGCACAAACCTTCGTGGCTGTGTTGCAGATGCTGGAGATCGCCAGCCTGACAGAGCACCTGCTGACTGACTGTGACAAAAGGGACAGCTTTGGGAAGTGCCCACGCTGCAGAGAGGCCGTGCCCAGGGACGAGCTGCCCAGACACACAAAGAGCAGGATTTGCAGTCGTGAGTAGCTCCAAACAGGAAGGTGGAACGTCAGAGGTTCAGACTTTCAAACACCAGGGTCTTTGGCAAGTCGGGCTGCTCGTGTTTCAGACTTAGGGATCTAAGGAAATCCTCAGGAGGGAAAAGATTTGGGGTAAATGCCTGAGTTTTGCAGTGCTTGGCCTCTGTGAATGTGTGTGGGGAGGGTGAGTGAAAATGCTGGAAAATCTCTACCATATCCCTGTGGATTAAGCACCATCCCAGCACAGAAAGGACATGGACCTGTTGGAATGAGTTCAGAGGAGGCACCAATTTGGTCAGAGGGATGGGTCACCTCTGCTGTGGGGAAAGGCTGAGAGAATTGGGATTGTTCGCCTGGAGAAAGAAAGGCTTTGAAGTGACCTCTTTGTGGCCTTCCAGTGCCTGAAGGGGCTGCAAGAAAGGTGGAGAGAGACTACTTACAAGGGCCTGGAGTGACAGGACAAGGGGGAACTGGATGATCTTTAAGATCCCTTCCAATCCAGACAATTCTGGATTCTGTGATTCCCTTTGATCTTGTTTTAATGAAGATGATTAAACACGTGGCTTCTTTGGGAGTAGTTGATGATAATGGGGCAGGAGCTGGGTTAGTCATGGGGTAGTTCTATGCCATTTGCTATGTGAATTCTCTTCTTGTGTCTGAAATTAGCCTCTCTTTACAATTCTTAAATTATTTTTCAAACAATTTCAGCTGCCAAACCAGAAAGCGTGGCCAACCGTTGCCCTCTGTGCCATGAGAACTTTCCCCCTGGAGAGGAGGTGAGGCCACTCTTCACTCTGATGTTGTTATGGGTTGTTTAAATGTGATGTACCTTTCAAGATATATTAAAATAATGGATATATATTAATTTCTATTTCGTGTCAAGGATCTCACACTTTGAAAAAGCAGATTAAAGTGCTGTTGCTGTAAAGTCTGTACACAATTATCATTTTCCCCATGTGACATTGGCTAATTTTGCTGGAGCTGTACTATCACCTCTTTGTAATTGACTGCAGGCCTGGAGATCTCACCTGATGGACAGAGATGGCTGTAAAATGAACCAGCGGAGGACATCCCCCATGAACAAAACCATTCTGGTGCAGCCTGGTAAGACATTAGTTAATGATAATAACATTTGCTTAAGGAAATTGTTCCATCCCCAAGAGCTGGGTCTGTGAAACTCGTGGTTTGCATTTGTGTGAGCTAAGTGTAGTTCTTGTGCTGGAGCAGTGTGCTTGGGGAGCAAAATCGTGCAATAACAATCATGTTAAAAGGAGGACACGAGCTCAGCTGGTGGGGAAAACTGGCAGATTTGATAAATTGATCAGTTCAGGGTTTTTTTTCTGCAGAACAGGATGACCATGAATAGAACAATCAGCTGAACAGTGTTCTGGAAAGCTCCTGAACGCTGACACAGGGAACCAGAGCCTGATTTAGCTTTTAGTGTCCAATCAAAGGGTGCTAATCTGATCCTAATTACAGGGTGAACTGAACAGTGAGTGCTGTGCACTGCTTTTCCTTTCCAGTCCAGACCCAGGAACTCGACAGATTTAAATTGTGCAGCTTTTTCACCATCAAAGAGACGTTGATGCTGATGTCAGGTGGTGTTTTTTTTAACAGTTGTCTTAATGCAGCACATGGAAAATCCTTTTATTTCCAGAAAACAGAAGTTAAACAAACTGCCTCCAGCACCAGAACTTTTGGCCAGTAACATCCAAACCTTTCCTCCTTCAGACTCTGGAGGTTTTTAATCAGCTGCACATTCAGAGTTCACCTGCTCTGTCTGAGTTGTGCCTTGCTCACATCTGCATGTCACTACTCCAAGTTCCTGGAAGGAGCTGTGGAATTGCCCATTCCAGCTGACCTTAATGAATCATAGGGGTTAAACTGAGCACTTTCCAGTCTTAAACTGGATCCACAGTTCAGTTTGTCCTCAGCTTTGCTGTTTGTCCTGCCTCATAAGATGCCAGTCAGTTGTTAGTTTGTTGCTGCTTAGAATTTGGAAACTGAAGTAAATCCTGCCTGGATAAACTCTGATTCCAGAGCTGTTTCCTAGAGGTAGGAAAAGGAACCCTGACCATTGAGTGTGACCACTGCTGGTGTGGAACGTGCTGAGGCACAATGCCTGCCAGTTTCTGGTTGCTTCAGTCATTCAGACGTAACAGATCTTGGGAATCAAAATGATGGATTAAATTCACTGCTGGGACTAGGTGTGCTTGCAATAGTGACCTCTTATTTTTCTCTTTGCAGCCAAAGTAGGTGGCTACTGTTTAAGGAGACCGGGTCCTTCAGGAGCAAAGTTTCAACCTCCTTCAATAGGAAGCAGGATCCGAACCCGAGTGGGCCCAAATAAAAGCACTGGCAAAACATACTCAAAGCGATGACAGGACAAGTATTTCTTCCTTTGTCTTAATAACTGGGCACGTGGCTGTTCAGAGCTATTTAAAAATTGTGGGCAACTTGTATCATCTTGTCTGTGGGCTGTTTTTAGCCTTGAGCAGTGATACCCATGGCCATCCCTTGGCGTTGCCGTCACTGCAGCACTGGGCTTTGCTCCTAAGAATGCTCATGTTAGAAATACCAAATGTTCTGGGACACAAACATTATTTTGACAGATACCTCTGCTCTCCTTTTCAGTCCCATGTCTGTAATTTAATGGGTTCAAGCACATTAATTATGTCAGGGGGGAGAAGTCTCTTCCCTGGGTCCCCTGAGGTGCTCAAGGAACAGGAGCCAGGCATGGGGGAAGCCTCACCTTACATGTATATCAGATTTAGGGTTCTAAAGGCAGCAGAGCTGTACCCAAAGTGCTGCTCAATCCCAGGAATTAGCACCAAATGGAAAAGCCAGAGGGCTGGTTGTTCTGTGTTGTGCCACTGTGCAGGAGGTGACAGGACATTGCGGCCTCTCTCGCTGTGCACCAAGTGCCTTATGAACCCACCTGGCGGGAGGGTTAAACTAAACCCTCCAAGTCTGTATCCCCAAGAAATAGCCCCTTACAGAAACAAAAAAAAATCTTGGTTGGGCCCTGAAGAGCTTGAATTAATAAATTTAGATTTTTTTGCCTGCTTTAGTGCACTTTCAGCTCAAATACTGAGCTTCTCTAGTTAGATCTTGATTAAAACAACCATCCACAGACTGCAGCACATGTCTTTAACAGCTTCAGAGAGACAAAGTCTATTAAGACCCAAGGCATGAAGCTTCGTACCAAAGCAGCAATTCTCACATCTCTACCTGTAACGTTCCAGCTGTTGCTTTCCAGGATGGAATTGGTACCATGGGCACGGGAATGAGTGATCATGATAATATAAGGGGAAATTTGGGGGTTTTTGCTCCCATGGAGTGACTTTGTGGTGTTGTTTTTGTATATACAGAGCTGATTTTGTAATACAATTTTTCTAGTTTGCCTGCAGCCCACTTACCAGCTTCTGGATTTTCCAGGTAGATGAGTGTGCTTGGATTTCAAAAATATTTGTATAAATTGTTTCTCTAACTCTTCCAAATACATATCTCAATAATTACACACACATTAGGAACATATATGTATGTACATATATTAACAATTACATAGGTACTTTTATTTTCCCTTTAGTGACACGGATTCCTAGTTGAGAGCCTGATTCTGTATGCCAAATAAATAATAAATATCTCAAAATAACCATTGATCTTGCTCAGAGGTGTAAGGATGAAAACTACTCTGTGGTATGATAAGGAAATAACTTAGCAGTGATAAAATGGCAGTTTTTTAGAATGTGAAGGGACCCTTTTGGAGCACAGTAGTACCACCAGTGTCATCTTTAAAGGTGGATTTCCTGGGGCTGTTCCTTAATAAACAACCTGGGTTTGCCTCAGTGGCAAAATAAACACTGAAGTGAAAAAGACTGTGAGGTTTAGTGCTGTGCCACGAAGTCTTGAGCAAAATATTCCAGAGTAAAACCATTGCACAGGTGCAGGTCTGGGCAACGGAAAGAAGGTGTGCAAAGTCTTGGACTGGAAATTGGATTTGGCCGCAGCAGGACCTCAGTGGGAAAGCAAGGAAAGAGTGTAGTCCTGAGCTCAGGGCTGGTGTCTGTGTCATCTCTGTCCGAGTGAACTGTGCCTGTGTCAGCTGAGGTGTTTTCATCTGTGACAGTGAAGAGATAAATAATAAATATCTCAAAATACGTGTGCGGGAGCTGATCTCATCCCAAGTGCAGGAGCTGATCTCATCCCAAAAGACCTCTTGGTGTTCCACTACCCCAAGAGAGCAATTTATAGCAATTGCATGTTCCTCAGTGCTGGATGAACAGATCAGGTATTGAAATGTGGGAGATTTTATCAAGAAAAGGAGTCACTTGTGTTAAATGTCAGTTACTTTTGTTGCACATATTTAATAAATTACTTCACCCAGTCTGGAGGGTTCGTCTGCATTTTCCAGCTGCTATAATGGAAATCGGTACAGGGTGAGGTGAGGCTGTGGCTCCTGCAGCTGTACCTGGAGCTGTGTGAGCCCTGTCTCTGTGACCTGTACCCGTGTGTGCTGTAGCTGTGTGAGCTGTACCTGGAGCTGTGTAAGCTGTACTTGTGTGAGCTGTACCTGGAGCTGTGTAAGCTGTACTTGTGTGTGCTGTGCCTGTACGAGCTGTACCTATACCTGCGTGAGCTGTACCTGTACCTGTGCAGCACCGCTGGGGCAGACTCGCTGCTCGGCGGCGATGCAGTCCCGTGTTTTGCCCTTGTTTAAGGTACCACTTGCTGCATCCAGGAACGGTGCCGCCGCTCTCGCGCTGCTGAGTTCCCGCGGCGGTTCAGGTCGCGGCCGGGCCCGCCCCGAAGGCGGGGCCGTGCCGGGGGCGGCCCTTGGGCGGCGGCGGCGGCTCCGG
>VZTH01015095.1:34043-60179 GCA_013397815.1 Aleadryas rufinucha | reverse complement strand
ACACCCACATCCAGCACCCAAACGCAACTGCCTCGGGGTTCAGCAGCTCCATCGAGGCAGCAGAGGCTTGGACAGAGAGGCAGGACCGTCACCGGGAAAACAGGGATGAATTCATGGACACCCTCTGGCTGATCCCCGGCAACCACCGGCCGTGGTAGTGCCATTCCGTGACGGATGTCAGGGTGTGTGTGTCGGTTCTCCCCTCCCCAGGTCTGCCGGTCCCTCGAGGGGGAGGGGTTGCAGGCAACAAAAGATACAAATGTTGCATTGGCCGGGAATCGAACCCGGGCCTCCCGCGTGGCAGGCGAGAATTCTACCACTGAACCACCAATGCCAGATGTGAAGCACCTTTTAGGTACTGCCCCACGGCCCCGCACCCCGCTCCCAACCTCTGTCCTTGCACCCTGTCCCCGTCAGTCCTTCCCCAGAACCCACACGCAGGGAAAATGTCCATGCCCGTGTTGTCCCTCCCCGGTGCCCATGGCTGGGTGCGTCCTCCCAGCACACGAGTGCGAGACGTGCGGCTGGGCTGGGGTGCCAGGGGGGCCCGGGGGATCCTCACCTGCCGGTACTTGCTGTATTCCTCGCCCAGGGCATCGAAGAGCTGGCAGAGTTCCTGGGTGTACTTCCAGGATGGGTGCTTCTCTGGCAGCACCTCACGGATCCGCAGCACCGCCTGGGAGCTGACGTGGAACCAGAGGTACCGCAGTGCTGCCTCCGACACTGTCCCGTTGCGCTGAAGGGCAAGAGGGTGAGAGCCATGCAGCCCCCGTGGGTCCCTGGAGTGCTCCCATCAAGGGACTCTCCCCTGCCACCGTCTTACCAGGCGGGTGATGTTGGACGGCCTCAGCACCTCTTCATACTGGACCTGGACTGTGTAGTCGATGGGAAAGTAATGTTTCTGGAAAGGCAAGGAAGAGCGCGGGGGTGGCAAGGGGCAAAGTGATGGGGACATCCTTGCCAGCCTCAGCATGACACCGGGGAGCCGGTGCAAAAGCCCTCCGATGTGGTCAGCCCCCAGCAGAAGTAGCTCTGGGCACAATTTGGCACAAATTGTCCCTGGTAAAAAGCACAGCACCCAGCACCTGGCCACTGTAGAGCAGTGGGTGCTGCCCACCCGTGTCTCCCTTGGAGCAAACCGGGGGCCTGCAATGCCACGTGTCCCCCCACCTCCCAAAGCTGGGGTTACCATGTACTGCAGGCGCATCTCGTACTGCAGCTTGTCCTGGAGCAGGCGGGTGAGCTCACATTCGCCCGGCGCCGCGGCCTCCAGCCCCAGCACAGCCAGGACACCTGGGCAGCCAAAGCCAGCGGCATCAGCCCCCTCAGGGACACCCACTGAGGTGACTCCTGAGGCCATCCCCCCTGTCCCCCAGCTGTACTCACATAGGACGGCAGCGTAGCCCTGCTGCATGTTGATGGTGGCCGTCAGTGGAGCCCCAGGCTGTGCCTACATGGCTGGGGCTCACCAGGAGCCTCCAGGGCAGTGGCGTGGATGGTGTGGGGACAGGGGACAGGTGTAGGCTCCGGGCACTGGCTGCTCTCCGGTAGCCCCGGGCAGTTGTTCCCTGCCATGGATGGGGGGTTAGTCCCCCTTCCCGGCAGTCCCCGCTGGCTTCTCCTCTCCAGCTGGTGGCAGGGAGGCAGCAGGTCCCGGGGCCGTCACAGGGTGTTGGCAGGGATGTGTTTGCAGGGGTGCAGGAGCACCCCCGGACTGCAAGAGGGAATCTGGGGGAAGAGAGCCCCGGCTGCAGCCCCAGGGCAGGCAGGCGCCCAGGCTGCAGCCCCCAGGCAGGACACCCGCTGCGAGCCCCGGAGGCGGCGGGGAGGGGACAGCCCCACGTGAGCCTCTGGTGGCCAAAGGACCGTGAGTGGCCGTGGAGCCGTGTATGGCTGTGTCCCGCTTGGGGCAGGGCTACCAGGGCTTCCCTGATGACACCCTCAGGGGATTTCCAGGGAAGGAGGGGGTTCAACCCAGCCCTGTCATCCCAGCAGTGAGTTAGTCCGGCCCCAGCCGAGGAACGCTGGGGGACCGGGTTGGTGAAGTGGCCAAGCCACCGCATGCTGGGTCCCCACAGAGAGGTGTAGTGTCCCTACACCCCCGTGAAGGGGGCTCTGCCATGTCCCCACGCTCTGGAAGGAACCGTAAGACCATAGCATGTCCTTGTGCCACATATCCACAGAGTGTCCCCTTGTGAAGGGGGGTATGTTGCGTCCCCAGCACGGTCCGTGCCATATCCCAGCACAGAAGGGGCCCCATCTGCATCCCCACACCTCGTCCCGGTGCCAGGAGGGCCACGCTGTGTCCCCACGCGATGCCATGTCCCAAGGGAAAGCAGCCGTGCCGGGTACCGTGCCGTGCCCCCGCGCAAAGGCGCCGTGCAGTGTCCCCGCGCACAGGGGTGCCACCCCCATCCCCAGCGAAGGGACCTGTGTGCCGTGTCCCTGCAGTACGTCCCCAGCCAAACACGGCCGGGTGGCGGGTGTGTGTGTCCCGTGCCGCGTCCCCCCGCGGGCCGTGGCCGCNGGACCGAGCGACCGCCCCGCACGGTCCGGGGAGAGTCCGGCCCTGCCCCGCCGCGGGTGCTCGGCTGCCCCAGCCGGGTGGGTGTCCCCGGGGTGGGCGGCGAGAGCGGGAGTTGTCCCCAGGGTACGCAGGTAGCCCAGGCTGGGCTAACCCTCGTGGGTACCTCCCTGCTCACCGGGGTGCTTTGCTGTCCCAGCTGGGTGTCCCCAGTGTGCTCAGCTCATCCAACTGAGTGTCCCCAGGGTGCTTGGCTCATCCTCCTGGTCCCTCCCTGCTCCCTGGGGTACTTCACCGCTTCACTCACCCCTGGGGTGCTGGTCTAACTACGGTGCATGTCTCCTCCACTCCTCAGGGAGCTGAGCCATTGCTGCAGGGTGCCCACCCAGGTGCCCTGACCACTCTGCACAGCCCTCGGTTCCCCGGGGTGTTCTGCTCCGCCAGCACGGGCACCCCCAGGGTGCTGGGCTCTCCTGGCCAGGTGTCCCAGGGTACTGACTGGGCTGAGCACCCATGGGCACGTTTTGGGGCAAGCAAAGTGGGAGTCAGCCCAGTGCCTTCCCAGCACGCGCCCGGGGGAGGGCTGGACTGCAGCACTGATCTCAGAGGGCCTGAGGTATTCTTGGCTGGCTCCAGGCCAGAAGGACTCTGCTCCCTCTGGCCCAAGCCCACGTCATCCTCTCAGGATGCTTCACGGCTGAGCTCCTGCCAGGAGCGGGGGACAAGGGACATGGGACATTGTCCTCCCCCACATCACCCTGAAGAGCCCCTTGGAAGAGCCACTGTGTCTGTGCTCAGGGCTGCTGAGCATCCAGAGGGTCAGCAAGAAAAATCGGCTATCAAAGAGTGGGTCAGTGCTCCCAGGGAAACGCGTGGGAAGGAATGCACTTCTGCCTGTGAGAGCGCACTGGGATTCCCCTGGCAAGGAGTCAGGGCCACTGCCGTGCTCCTGCCAAGCTTCCCCTGGTCCTGGCCAGTCTTGGGCATGGCCCTTGCCTCCCTCCCAGCACTCGTCTGGGGGCAAGATGCTCAGCTCTTAAGCAGGGCAGGAGCTGGTCCAGCTCCTCACTCAGGTGTCTACAGGGATTTTGCCCGCAGCTGCTGCAGTCACTGGAGGAAGCCATTTAATAGCATTCCCTGCCCACGTACTCATCAGCCTGGCAGCCGGGATGGGGCGAGGAAGAGAAGGGAAAGCGCAGAACCGCGCAGTGCTGTGCTGGGGGCGGTTTGCTCTCCTTGGCTGCTCCGGGCTGGAAACCAGTGCTGGGATGAGCCCAAGGCAAACAGCTCCCAGTGCACGGCCCCGGGAGCTCTGCTCCCACACGGCAGCAGGACCCGGTCCCCTGCGGCTGCAGGGGGGAGCCCTCACTGAGAGAAACCTTCCTTGGGCCAGCGAAGGGGAGCTGGGGGCTCAGCCACCTCCCCACAACCCCCCGGCTCCTTGTGGCTGGGAGTGAGTCCCTCCCAGGCTTTGCCTTGTACTGGAGGCAGGTTATTCACCTGGAACAGCCAAGGAAGTAAAACCTTGTGCTTGGAACCAGTTTGGGAACATCTCAAGACGTCCCCCTCCCCCGCTTTCACTTTCAGGACACCAGCATGAAAAATACCAAGTGTCACTGGAGCTCTGCTGGAAGTGCCCTCTGATCCAAAG
The DNA here is from genome assembly GCA_013397815.1 of Aleadryas rufinucha. Classification (NCBI taxonomy): domain Eukaryota; kingdom Metazoa; phylum Chordata; class Aves; order Passeriformes; genus Aleadryas; species Aleadryas rufinucha. The sequence goes on along the minus strand of VZTH01015095.1, from coordinate 56,004 downwards.
CATCACTCCCCCGGGGAGGACAAGAGACAGGGAGCACAGGGTGAGCACCTTAAGTCCATGGCAAGCCAGAAGCTGGACCTCACGAAGCTCAGCTCCCTTTCGCCCCTCCCTTGCCACAGCCGCCCCCACTCAGGTCCGGGAAGGGAGCACAAAGCCCTTTGCTCCGCCGGCAGAGGATGGGTGGGGCTCCACGTGCCACGGCAGAGCCAAAGGGCGCAGCCCTGGGCTATAAGCCCCTGCCAACGCAGGCCTGTGAGGTCGCAACCAGACAGGAGGGGAGAGGAGGGTGCAAAGGACAGGGCAGGAGGGTGTGTTTGCCCTCACCCCACACAGTATATGCACCGGAGAACGTGAAAGCTGTTCAAAGGGAGCACAGGCACCAAGCAAAGGACCACCTGTCTCTCCAAGCCCCAAGGGGGAGCAGCATCCTTACCGGGATGTCACAGGCTCTCAGACAGATCCCACCAGCAGGAGTAAGCAGGGAGCAACCCAGCAGAACCAGGAAGCACTTGCTGTGTGGGTGCACTCCAATTGGGAGCCTCTGCAGCCACCTACCAAGCCTCTGCGACAAGGACCTTTCCCCAGCCCTCCTGGCAGCCAGCTGCTCCTCCCAGAGCTCCAGCTGCTACACTGGGCAACACAGGACCCCCAAAGTGCAGCCATGCTCTGGAACTGCTGGAGAAATGACTCTTCCCTCTCTCCATAGCCTGCTTTGTGTGTGTCCCAGGGCAAATCAAACAGCAGCAGACCAGCTCCAGGCAGGGCAGGGGGGCAGCGAGGGGCCTGCAGGAGCACAGGGGCTCAGGGTGTGCACATTTTTGTATTCCTCCTCCTCCCCTCCTGCTCCTGCCAGGTCAGCAGCAGCTGCCACGAAGGAGAAGAGCCCCAGCGCCAGGGTAGTGAAAAAACAGGCTTTTATTCTTCATGTGCTGCTCACAGTCACAGCTTGGAGACACTCTCTTGCCAAAGTTATTATGAAACAAATCAAGTCCCAGACTCAGGCCTCGCTCTTCCCCACCCCCAAGAGAGTCAACATTGTACAAAACTCTATTTACAGGGAAAACAGTCAGAAACAGCAAGTCCAAAAAACCCCCTTGCAATTCAGAAGAAAACGTTCAAGACAAGTGAGACAGTTACACCCTCCACACAGCCAGCTTCCCATTGGCTGCTCCCTGGACTAGTGTAAACCCAGAGCAGTTCACCACTGGCTACTAAGAGGAGCCTGGTAATCCTGAACCATGCCACAGCTCTTTCCTTTTCTAAAACGCTGGGAAATCACAAACCCCGCTTGACCCAGCAAAGACTCAGCTGGATCTGCCCTACAGAACTTTCAGCAAGACACCCTGGGACTCCCCCATCTGAAAGGGAGGAAAGGAGATGGGGCTGAGGGTCAGCTGGCATCCTGCCTTGGGCACTTCCCAAGAGAGAATTGCTCTGGCCAGAAGCCGGAATGTCAGGAGCCTTCACATAGGCAGCGGGATGTGTTGGGAAACCGAATAGCTGATACTGTATTTACTGGAGTCACATTACTTTGAAACAGAAACCAAGAGGACCAAACCAATATTTGAAAAGGGGGGAAAAAAGCACACATTCCTCCTCCCAACGGTGCCTGCAAGAGCACTCAGAGGGGCCGTGAGCATTTCTGCCCCTGCCAGCTGCCGCTCAGAAAGCGTAGCGCGTGCGGATGTCTTCCAGCTTCTTGGACACCTCAGGTGGGGTCCTGTCCAGCTCCTCGGCCACATTCTTCTGTTTGTTAGGCTCCATGGAGTTGAACTGCTCGCACAGGTCCCCATCAATCACGTTCTGGAGGGGCAAGGAGGAGAGAACTGAATCAACACCACACAGAGGCACTGAACCCTGCCTAAACAGGGAAAAATGGCCACAAACAGTTTGTTCCCAGGAGTTTCTTAATCCTGTCCTGGAAACAAGACCATGCTCGGTGACCTCATCTGCTGAATAGCAGCAGTTAGCATCACATTAACTACTGGCCAGCTGGATTAACGAAACAGAAACCCAAAAGGCCTGGGTGCAGCTGAAGAATCACACAAGGGAAAGAAAGAGAGATCCGCTTGGGTCTGAGCCCTGCACTGGGAAGGGTGGGGGAGGCTGTGAGTGATGACAAAGGCACCTTCAATCAGATGGGAGCTGTCTTTGAGGCTGTGCATGCTGCAAATCACCCTCAAGCTCATCGAGAACACTACCACCCTCTGCACCTGGAGAGCTTTGTCTGCTGGGACAGTGTTCTGACTGACTCTACACATTACTCTGGTAGTAGCTACCACCAGATCCTTCTGGTCATAGCATTTAGCAGTTCACAGCTTCTAACCGTTCCTCAAAAGCAGAAATAGGCAGGAACAGCTGTTTCTGAACTTAGATTTCCCTTTCCAATGGTGGTGGAAAAAGCATAACCCAGGGCAGCACTCAGTTTGACCCAGCCACACCAACAGCTACGTAATGCTGCTTCTCCTGGTGGAAAATGGAGATGCTGTGGGAAGTGGAAAAGTGCAGCTACAGCACCTCTCGGCTTGGGTCTTAGGACCAACCCTCAGGAGGCTCATTACAAGAGTTAAGAAACCGAGACAGACATGTATTAAGTGCTAAGCACTGTTCTCCTTACAGAGTGCTGCTCAAGAGCCAGCTGCCACAGGCACTACACGAGCCATTACTGACAGTACCCCCCGGTCCTCCCCACTGAACAGCAACCTTGCCTTGTTCACGACAATAACTTTGCCTTGCCTTTGACAGCCTCAAGCTGTGCCCCAGAGCAACTCTGTGCACCCCCATGACCAGGTGATCCCACGTGCTCAGAACCTACCTTCACTGGGAAGTAGTAGGAGCGGAAACTGAGATGATCTCGTCCACAGAGAGGAGGGTGCTCAGACCGTAAGTGCATTTCCACATGCTGGAAGAAGTCATGATCCTGGGGAGATTAAGGATTGATAAGAGAACAGTTTGGTACACATCAGTGCTGCTAGCAAGGCAAGACAACACCCATCAGAAGGTACCCCTGCACTGGCTGAAACACTGCCATTACATGGCCACTTGGGGTTGGATGAGATGATCTTTAAATGTCCCTTCCAACCCAAACCATTCTGCGGTTCTGTGATTACCAGACTCTGCCAGAGGAGCCCTGCACACGGCAGCCAAGGTCATAGCTACCCCCCTTCCCCTTCATGAGAAGCACCCACAGCAGAGCTAAGCAGCCACTCTGGTCAGGATCAGCCTCCCCAGGAAATGAGGCATAGAGCAACTGTGCAGCAGAGAGCTGCAGCTCCAACAGGGAATGTCTTGGCATCCGGTGCTTCAAGAGGCCACAGCAAATGGAGAACAGAATACCATCTTCAGGACTTGAAACATCACTGTCTGATTAACAGATCAATTTAGAGGCTACACAAAGCATGCCAAAGGACTCCTCCCTCCTCAGACACTGAACCACCCAAAGCTCCTCAAAAGCCCAAACAGAGTCAGAACAGCAGTGCAACAAGGAAAGCTCTCAACTCTTTATAGAACCAATGCAGCAGTCAGCAAACTCCTCTTCCTTTCTGCATTGGAGCCACAGGCTCTCCTGTAGCTCTGGTTTTCAGGCACTGTGGAGCCCTTCAGGGAATGCAGCACATTAATATACTGGCTGGGGATGGGTGCACAAAAAGCAGCAAGACTGCAGCCTGATGCCTGGGCTTGCTTACCTCATGGGAAGTAAAAGGGACCAAGATTCCTATCCCCCCTGATAAGGTGGTATAAACAAGAGATTCAGAGCCTCCTGGAATCAGTGTGGTCTTCTGCAAGGAAAGCACCGTCTCTCCCACGTGATAATTCATAATCACTTCAGCCTGAAAGGCAAGCACAGAAGCATGTTTTTTTCTTTAGCTTATATAAAAGCATCAAAGGGCTTGAGAGAGGAAAGCAGAATAAATTCAGCCAACTGCTAGTTCTGAAATGCCTTTCTTGAAAGGAAGTGCCTTCCACCTGTGACCAGATGGCAAAACTCAGCTGGACAAACGGATGCAAGTAATGAGAGAAAGCAGCAAAAGAAAATGAGCTGCTTCCATCAAACACACCAAACAGGCTTCAGCTGTGATTTCAGAAATTTGGCTTGCAGCAACAGTGAAAACAGATCACCCACAGCACAGCAGATTGTGTAGGAGCAGAACTGCCAATACATCTCCTGGACAACACTGCAAAGGCCTTCACAGAAAAGCAGTGCATTCTTTTCCTACAATAACCATGTGCTTCCCATGAAGTATTACCTTCTGCGATGCTCCATTAAGCAGGCCCCTGTCCCAGAGAGCTTTGTTGCCTGTGGGATCCTCATCTACCTCATCATTGGTGTTGGGAGGCAATCTCACCTGCGTTGAAAGTGGAAGAAAGAATCAGCAAGCTGGAGAGAAGCAGCACATCATCTCTAGAGAACCCCTGTGCTGCCTGAAAGGCTGCTTTTGTGGACTCTGCAAGAGCCACTTTACACTTACAGCAGAATCATCCAGGTGCCTCTCCAAAACAGCCTTTACAGTTATATGACAACAGTGGTATCAAAACCAATAGCCCACCACTCAGAAACATGGGCAGGGCCTCACAACCAGCCTCTGCCTGGCCTGGCACTTGCACATCACCCTGGGAGATATGGTCAACCTGATCTGAAGGTGGTTTCCACTAAGGAAACAGTTTGATGGATGTAGGGCAGGATAGCTGAAGAGGACTGATTTGTGTGTTTTGGCCAAATCCTGCAGGCGCAGCATCTGACACGTGCTGAACTCTGCACTCCAAAGCACCCGAGCACGCTTCAGAAAGAGATCAAAGCTCTGCCAGAAAGACCATCTATTCTTTCCTCCTCCCTTGCTGAAATCCAGCCAAGTGGGGAAGTGTTGGCTGACAAAGCCAACTGTGGAGAGGAAGTGACAGAGGAAGCTAAATGCCAGCGATGAGGTTTAGTCAGAGAAAGTAAGAGTGATAACCCTGACTCAGGTTCTCATGGGCCCTTTCGCAGTCAGAAGCTTCTTTCCAAGGCTCATTGACAGTAAGTTTTGAGGCAATATAAACACAAATTACTGGATACCTCAGAAACATGTTTATGACTTGCTGATGCTTTAAACTTATTTGCTTCATTTAACAAACCGATAAACTGCAGCCCACTATGATGACACAGTCACCCCACAAAAACAAGTCAATGGTACAGGGCGTTGTCTCCAGCTAAGGACAGATTCTCATTCTTTTAAGATAAATCATGGATGTTTCAAGGCAAAACATGTCCAAAAAGCCCCGACTTCAGCAAGGCACACTCACCACACAGATGTTACCAAACTTGTCGGCTCCAGCCACAGTGTCGTAATCCAGGAGCGTTGCCGTAGTGACCCACCGAGGGTAAGTGTCATCAGCAAAGATAATGAGCTGGTTCTCATTCCTTTTGTAACGCACCCAGATGAAACTCTCCTGAACGTCTGAAACAATCACTCTGTGCCCAATGGTTTGGATCCCACAGATGTAGTTGGCAATGTGCTTTTGAGAGAGAAAGGACAAAACCTGAGTGCTTCAAACAGGGAAGTATAACCCATTAACTCTACCCTACTCCAACTGAAACACTATTTCCCCCTGTTAACTACAGCTCACTCCCCACTTCCCATCATTTCCTCCAAAACCACCCTTCATTTCTGCCATACTACAGTCCCACTCTAAAAACACCATCAATAGGGCAACCTAACATGCAACATGTGGCATTCACAGCCTTCTCTGTATGAATACTGTCCAGAGAACAAGCTCTGCTGGCGAGCCCATGACTGGAGATACCAGGACATCTCTACAAGCAGGCATTGCTTCCACGTCTCCTCACTATGTGGTCATGGAAAGTCCAAGAAGGAAAGTTTCACGTGAGTCATGTTTTAGGGAAAAAAACCAAAACCTAACAAAACCACACAACACAAAAAAAAAGTTCCCCTACAAGTTCCTAGTCTGTCTGTTAGCTTGCTGGAGTTCTTTTGTGCAGTAATGAGCTACTGGCACAGGTTCTGCAGCTTGCACGAGAGAGGGAGGAGCAGGCAATTAAGAGTTAGAAAATCATGCTCTGCAATTTCTTTTCCTGAAATACCAGAGATGCTCAGCAAGAAGGATCATCTACTTCAAGGAGAAAATCCCCTTTTCAACATTCTGGGGATCTGACGAGGTGGTCATATGCACTCTCCAGCTTCTGTCCCCCAGCTGCTGATCACCCAAACTAACGAAACATTTCCAGCAATTATCTTCTATCTGGGTAAGACCTCTCACATTTGCATCAGATGGCCAAAGGAACAGTCTGTACAGACCCCTGCACATGGTCAGTAACAGCCTGCACTGAGCTGGGACAAAAAGGAACTTGCAACACTACTGTCAGAATGGGGATAAGAAAATGGTGCGTGCACAGGATGCAGAGGGGCAGCCCAACAGCCCAGTCTAGTCCAGCATTTCTCTGCATGGATGCACCCAGCGAGGCAAACACAGCTCTGATGACCATGTAAACAGACACACTTGGGCTGGAGTAGCAGCTAAACACCTGGTTTCACTCCTGCTGCTAAGTATCACTCATTCCAAACTGAGCTCTGGTCAGGAACAGAAGGCAGTACCTTATTCTCACATTTCCGAAGCAGTTTCTTCTTGCCCAGGTCATATACACGCAGGAGCTTTCCAACTCCAATTAAGACTCGGCCTTGGAATGGAGCAATGGCTGCAGGGACCTCCTCCACAGGGGTCTAGAGAGGGAAGAGGAAGACTGTGAAATCCTCATTAAGAGAGCTAACCTTACATAAACCTTCAGAACAGATTCAGCTAATGGTATGGTATGGTTGAAGTTCACTGGCCTGTACCAAGGCCTTCAATGTAAAAGGCTAATAACAATCTTTTTCTACAGGAGAGGCAACAGGTCAGTCCTTTGCAGGCCTTTTGACAGCAGTAGATGTCACACATGGAGCTAACAGAGACCTGAGTACTCACAACACATTGCTGGCAGTGCTTCTTAACTGAAGCACAGGACTGCTGTAAGAACCCCATACAGGGTGGGCAGCAAAAGAAGGCAAGGGCCTGGTTGCCTCAGTTCTTAGTTTTGGTTTACATCCAACAGAAAAACTTTAGACTTTGCCTAAATCTACCCAGACTGTTTTTAAAGAAAGGCATGAATGTAATTCAGCCATCTGACACTGCCACCAAAGAAACTGTTAAATATGAACAACTACAGCGTGTCCACAATTTCAGTAACTCAGACAGGGTTGCTGTCTGAAAAATCTCCCACCACTGATCAATCCAAAACGATCAGCCACAGCAGAGAAGGGGAACATGTAGAGAGCTTCCAGTTACAGCATTCCTAGCTTGGCTGCACTGGCTAAGAAAAGTTTATTTCACAACTTCAGCTCTGTCAACTTCCCAGTGGGTGTTCAGTGGCACCAGAAAAGGCCTCGGTCCAGGACAGAACCCACTCACTGCATCAGGACTCTAGGAAGTGAGTAAGCCACAACATTCCTTTCCATGTGTTCATCTGCTCAAATCTCAGCCATGCTGGAAGCATGTGGGAAGAACAGTAATTTTTGTGCTGAAACCTTTGCTAAAGCCCACGAGACCTATCAAACAAGTTGGTCACTCATCATTTCTACACAAAATTAAACAGCATCAAACGAAGATGACAGCTCACACCAGCTGCACATGGTCAGCCAAGGACTGATAGTCTTAGCACCAGGGTTCAAGTGACCCAAGTACAAATCTGCTCTGTAAACAAGTGCTTAAGCAGCTCTCTGAGCTCATATTCCAGAAAGCAAACAGAGCCGTTTCCCTCCCCTCCCTAACAGGGGCATGAAAAACACTGCTCCTTTCCAATTTACCCAATTAGATGGGTAAAACTGGGACTCTTGGGAGATCTGTGTTCAATCCTCAACTCTGCAAAAGATGGACCAAATGATTTTGTAGGAGGCAGTTTCTTTTCTCCTAGGCTGCTTCCCGTGTGTAACACCAGTATGATAATCTTGCCCAAGATGCACCAAGTACTGCAATATCACTGCAGCACTCAGGCAAGCAAGAGCTACTCCAACACTCAGCCTGGAAATGACCCCATCACTCCCCTCACCTTGTGCAGAAACTCCAGCTTCTCACCACTATTCACCAGCTTGTATGTGTAGACAAACCCTCCAGCAACTGAGCGTGGGTTCAGAATCAGATCCTTGGCGACTCCCACCAGCACGTACCACTCATCACCAGTGTTGGAGAACCGGCACACGGCCACGCTGGGAATGACAGGACACACCAGGACATCAGTGTCACCACCACACTAATGCTGCACAGCCCAAATGGATTCCCCAACAGCACAACCTACACCTGCCCAGCAGACATTTGAGAGTCCAACCTTTCAACACTCACATTTCCTTTTAAGAGGTCATTTTTCCTCCTTGTAGAGATGTTTAACACAGATTTGTTCATTCTTCCACACTCTCCATGTGTGTTCCAGCTGTCACATGCCCAAAGCATTTTATGTTTTCACAATGCCCAGTGTTACTTTACACTTTCACAGGCTGGACACTGCCTAGTGATGTGCAAAACTCTACTAGAAGCTGTTTTTCAAAAGCTGTTCCCATCAGGACATATACAAATAACTTTCCTCATCTTCCAGTGTTATTTCCTGCTCAGTAAATAGCTCAGGCAGGTTGGAAATGTCAGGTCAGCCTTTTGGACTAACATGACCTAACTCTACTTCACCTGCTGAGGCACTGCTATTCTTCATGGTTATTGTGTCGGTTTTCCCCTTCAGTCCTTTAACACCTTCCTTTCCATTTAATCTGTCCTCAGTTTATCTGGATGAGAAGGGGAAGTGAGAGATAACAGCACATTATCTTGTTCCTAGCTCTCTTATCTGTCATTTACACCCGTGTTGATCTTTAGGCACTGGGGTCCAGCAAACACATTTGGAGCACCACCAGCTCATAATGCCACATGTGGACAAGATCAGGGTTGGAAGGGAAGGAAAAGCAAGACAAATCACTTCTGCAATTTCAAGCCAGTCACTTGATAACATGTTCCATCTGGATTTCAGCTCAGTAACAGATAAGCAAAAGGAAAAAAACTCCTAAGACTCATCACAAGCAGGGACTCCTGCTGCATCTGGCAATGCTTCTTACCTGAAAGCAGCTTCATTCTGCTCCAGCTGGACCAGATCTAACGTATTTCCCTGGATGGGGTTCATCACTCTGATAACAGAGGCCCACTGACCATTTCCTGCCTTGGGAGCACCAAAGATGGACTCAGGAAGATTCTCGTTCAGAAAGGCTGCAGCCATCTCTGCAGCCAGCTCCCTCTCATCCTCACCCGCAGCCTCCACCATTTCCTATGGCATTAAAGGACAGGAGAAAAGAACAGCTCAGTGATTTTCTTTCCCAGCATGCTGATCCTCTGCATAGAATACAACCTCCCTGTTTTGCCTAAGCCCAGGTATTCCGGGGCAAGGTACTGCTTGTGAAGACATAAAAGCCATTAAGTCCCAAAGCTTCCACCCACCCTGAGCTTATTCCCCAGGGACCCTCTACAGCTCAGAGCACAGCTGTGTCAGCTCTGCCCTGCCCAAGGGACAGTTGTCTGGGGAGCTGTTTCTCCAAATCAACAACCCTGGAAACAACCCTGAGAAGAAAATAAACAACCCACTGAAATGCAAGCATCCTCAACCAACCACAGAAACCTCAGAGAATGGTGTTACACAAGCAACACTGTCCTCCACTAGGTGGTTCTTAGAACATGCCCTAACAACAAGCAAAGGAAGTGGTGCATTCTGCTGAAATTTGTGTTTTGAGGCAGATCTCCACTTCCCTTTTCAGCCCCTGCATTCACACAGGGCAGAAAGCCTTGCAGGTAATTGCAGCTGGGAACTAATGAACAGGGAGTACTTCCAGCTGCAGAAGGCCCCTCTGGGGAACAGATGCATGTACCTGTCCCCCAACCCCAATTACCTCAGCCATTTGCTGCTTCCTCTGCGCCTTGGTGGCCTCGGTGTAAGCATTGTGGTCTGTCTCAATGATGATCAGGTTGTTGCTCTCTGGGTGAATGACAAATTTTCGGGGTGTGTACTGCAATGGGAAGGCAACCTGGTTGAAGACTGCTCCCAGCTTCTCCAGTGCTAAAATCCTGGGGGACAAAGATGTGACATGTTGAACAGAGTCTAAAAACAGCTGTCCAAGAAAATGAAACTGGAGTGGAACTTTTTCTTTGTGAAACTGGCTAGTGCTAGAGAGGAGCAGCACCTTTCTCGGGCCAGACAACAGCTCCAGAGAGCAGAGCAAAACTAACATCCTAAAATGGGAGCCCATGGTATGGGACAGGTGTCTGCTGCAGCACGAGGTCTTTGAGGGCTCTCGCTGTCCCAGGGTACGTTTAGACTGGTGCCAAAGCAAGTCTATCCCAAGAGGAACAAAGAGCACATGGAAGAAGGAAAGTGCACGTTTGGGGAACGCATCATCTGAATCTAAACGTGACACTGACTTTGACACGTAATCAAATGCTCCTCAGAGGCACTTCAGTTAAAAACAGTATGAAAAACGCAATGCCAGCTATTTCTTCCTGTGACTTGCCAGCTGAAATGCCAGTTCTTCTAGCATTTGGTGTCTAAAAACCACAAGTCTTTCCAGAAAGAATGACTCCTTTAAAAGCAATGAATGCTGTAATATTTCAATGAGGACAGATATGAAAAAGGTGCCTGTTCAAGTACATACAGCACAGCATCTGAATTTGTGGTCCATTATTTTCATTTATCTTTTTAGTATCTCAGCTGAACTTCAAAGAAGGCAACAAACACATCCCTGTCATGCCTCTGGTTTCTTAAATCACGTGTTTTATTTCCTGCAAAGCAGCCAATTCAAATCACAAACCACAAGATCCTAATACACAACAGGTCCACATTTACTAAAAGCTTCCTTCTCTCAGGATCAGAGAACTGAAGAATAACTTGAATTACACTTATTTTAAAAAGCTAGAAAATACAAATCTGAGAAGCACACCCTGTTTTTTTGACAGCCTAACTTTTCTTAAGTAGTCTGTTTTCTGAAACCCATCCAAGTGCTTCTATCAAATCATTATCCATAATAAAAAAATCTTTTTGAAGTCAAGTCACTTTACCTCTTTCCTTTCAAATGTCTGGTGAAATTCACCACTGCTTCACCTGCCTGGCATCCCAGCCCAGAAACACTTTTGTTTCCCTTCTGGTGCTTACCTTAATGTGTTTGTGGAGATGGCCACAATGCCCTCAGGGCACTGCTCAGAAGCAAAACCAGATGCAAATTCCAGTGTCTCGTAAGACAGAGGAGTCAGGTGGAAGCGTGACTGATAGGAATAACTAAGCCAGGAACGGCTTGACATGGCCAGCACCTGGGAAAGATAGGCAGCAAATTTATTAGGTCTGGGAGTGGAGGCAAGCTCACTTCATGCAATAGGAATGGATGTACAGTGCCCAACTCTTCCCCACTGCAACAACTGAACTCTTGCGGGTGGACCCCGCCCAGCTCAGAGCACACCTGCAACACTTCTGGCTTTCAGCTTTCTCTGAAATTGCATATGGCATGAAGAGGAACTTTCAAGTACTATCAAGACAACAAATACTCCAGCTGAGGTGCACTAAATCTATTACCTGTAAAAGCCAAGATCAACAATACTGTCACATCTCATTTTTTTTGGAATAGCTTGTTCTAATGGGAACAGGCCTTTTAAAATAAATATTTACTGCTTCGTCCCGATCCAAATGCTGTAGCACTCTTAGCAAAATTTACTGTAAATCATCACTAGCCTATTTTCAATCAAATTATGGGAAATAAAGGAAGCAGATTGACTTCCAAACTCTTCAGCTTTATACATTTGGCTAAATGAGTTTCAGGGCAACCTTAGTTTCTGCCTGAGTGACAACAGCTGACCTCAAAGTAAAAAAGCACTCAGTTATTCTACAGGTATTCTCTGCTAGAGCTGCAAAGCTCCTCATCTCCAAGTTACAGCTGGCAGGAGCAAGTTGAAGAGATTCACCCAGTGTACCTTAACATTGCAGCAGAGCTCAAATTCCCAGATCCAGCCCCCTACACTGACTGACAGTATTTCTCAACTCTGAAGGTGTCATCCAAAAATGAGTCAAGCAGGGGGTGGCTGATTTCCCCAGTGCCATATCAGAAGGAAATGGCACTTCTGATGAAACACATTCTTCCTTCCATGCCAAATCTTGCAAATATTTTCCTTGAACCACATATGGCAGCTGTCCAGCCCTTGGCTGAGCTATTCCCAACATGCAAGGACACAACCATTCATTGCATCAAAGCATTCAAGGGTAAGTTTTCTGCACAGAGCTCGCTCCATCTCTCTGTGCACTAAAGGAGGCAAGATGTGTCTCTAAGCCCAGGAATCTGCTCAGAGCTCTCCAAGCACACTGTAAACACAGACTATGGGTCACATGAATCCTAGTTCAGAGAAGGCAGGGCAGCACTACACAGTAGCAAAGGGAATAAGAACAAGGCTGTTTGTGGAAGAACAGGCTGCGAGCCAGGTAGCTCCATAATGAAGTCATTCTACTTCCCACCCTTACCCAGAGGGTCCTGCTGTGCTGCAGGGATGCTTCCCCACCCTGCCCACCCATAAGAAAATCCGGGATGCAGTGCCTGGGGAGTGGATCTGCACCCCTGCAAGGGCTCGCCTCCCTTACCGCCTCTTGGCCTTGCATTCGGACACGGAAGAGTTTGACAGGCCGGGAGCCGAGGTATCTGGTCCTGGTGTCAGAAAGGTCGCCAGTGACAGGATCCAGGACGGTTCGCAGCAGCACCCCGTTCTTGACATCAGCAAAACAAAACCATCCAGATTGAAGGTAAGAAGTAACTTACTACACACATAATTCAAAACAATTGAGAGAGGCAGTTTCTGAAGAATTAGCTGTTTGTTTTCCTAGCTGTCGGTACAACTCTCCCCTACAGCCACACTTTTAATAGCAAAGAAAGCACAGCTCCTGCACAGTCCTACAGGGCAGAAAGGACGTCCACCAAAATAAAAAACAGACCAAGGACTTTAGTACATCACATAAGCCATAAAAACCAGAGGGTGGATTCCAGATCCCCATCCCTCTTGGTACAAAGGATTTACCCAAAAACTCATGCTCCTTAAAAAGAATTTGCATTCTGACATCAAACTTGAGGCATGTGGAAGAACCTAAACTGTGCTGATTATTTTTACCACATGTTGAATTGTCAAAACAACATTTTTTGGTCAAAGATCAGAGAGTCTGTACTGGATCTAACAAAAAGCTGTGTAATAGCAGAGTTATTAGAGCAGAGCCTCTGCTTGTGGGCAGTTACTTGTTTGACACCCTGCCCTACAGGCAGTTTTTAAAGAGCTGCTCAACATTTCACCCAGAAAAATTTCTTAAAATATGCCTTCCTTTTTGAATGGGGAAAGCACAGTCTGTCCTACATAAAATCTGGGGTCATACGCTGTCTTTTGACTAGTCTTTAGTCTAAAAATGTATGGGGAAACTCACACCTCTACTAAGGCACACAGTGAATTCCCCAGTCACAGTTGTTAAGCACATTGTAACAGAGGGAAGTCAGGCTTTGTGTTGCACTGCACGATGACAGGGCTATTTTAACAATCCACCTTTCAAGCAAAAACTCCTCAAGACACCTGTCAGAACCAGGCAGGAACTCCTCACCTGCAGTCCAATGTTCAGGTACAGAAAGCCAATGGAGCCCCTCTCTCCCAGCTCGTCCTGCTTCTCTGTGCCACCCATCTCCACGATGCACAGTGACTCGGGCTGTGCGGGCAGTGCCTGCATACTCAGGGGCTGTAAGCAATCCTGGGGGACACAGGAGAGAGGAACCACACCGGTCAGCAAGGCTTGGCATGGCAAGACAGGATTCAAGCCCCATCTAAGAAGCTCAAAGATGCCCTTTCAGATCTCCAGAAAGAAGTACTCAGCAAAGAAAAAAGAAAAAAGTCACAATAGATGCTGGCTCTATGGATTTTGGCAAGCAAGAGTGGTAGCAGCCTGGGCTTTAGAGAAGATAAACTGGAGCCTTCCAAACTGTTCTAGCACCATTTGCAGCTATTTAGCATGGAGTGACCTGAGCAAAATTTAGGTTACTGCAACCAGCTTTGAACATCTCATCTGTTGTAGGCACAGGAATGACAAGTTTGGTTTGTTGCCAACTTGCTTGCAGAATGAGTCTGTTTCTAGTACAGGTACAAACAGGGAGATGAGAGGGGGAAACCCAACAAAAAATCCACCCTAAACAATAAAAGAAAATGCTTTTGTGACTCATCAGCTGAACCTCCAGAGGGAGGCATGAGTGAGTCTCAATAAAACTAGGGTATCTGTTGCAGGGAAGGATCAAGGGCCACATTTCCTCCCAACCAGCAGAGAAAAGCCACACAAGCTATCCCCTTCCTGCTCACCCACTTGAATACGGAAAGACAGTCTGGATGGACACAGTCCACCTCTGGAGGATCCTTCTGAACATTTCAAACCAATGGAAGGGCAAAAGCAGCACAGCTACTCACCGAAGGGTCAAGTGAAATAATTCTGACAGTGTTGTCCACCAGTCCAACAGCAAGGAACCGGGAACGCTGCTCCCCAGGAGGAACATTGGCCAGGCTCATGCAAACGACGTCGGCCGACATCTCCTTTCTCTCAGTGTACTCATTCAGCTGTCCTGACTGAGAAAGAAAAACACGACTTATTAATTAGATACTTTGTTTTTAAATTTAATGCTTTGGATTTGTTATATAAACAGTATAACAATTTCTAAACAATTTGTTTCAGCTACAATCGGAAGAACCAGAAGAGCAAGAGTACAAATACACAATTTTCAGCCTCCGTTATGAGCTTCAGAGACTTTAATTAGCCATTAAATAATCACAGATAGACACAGTCTAGATATGCAGGGCCTTGCTATCCATTCCAGAAGGATGCTTTACTACTGAATCCTTTTCTGCAGGTCTGGTCAAGGATTAATCCCTCTTCAAGTACTTCACTCTTCCAAACTCATTCACAACATTAACACACATACCGGGTCCATCTCAAAGTAAACCAGTTCTCCTCCAGTCAGTGCTATCACTACTTGTCTTTGGTTCACAGCACATTTTACAATGGTTTTCTTCCCTGGTGTCTTCCATTCATTTACTCTCTTATCTGCTCGGATGTGCCGGATCCCATCTGGATAAACCTGAAGGAACAAAAAAAGGGACAGATCAATTCTGTATTTATCATCCCTTCACAGTTCCCATTTCACTGGTGGTTCTGACTCAGCAGAAGTCAAAGGCAAGAACTACTCCTGGCAGCAATGATCCATCAGCCATGCACCAGGCTGAACCAGCAGGAAGATACTCTCCAATTGGGAGAACTGCATCTTTCAACCACAGCAAGGAACTACTGAAGGAGATGAGGACCATTTTCAACTGGTCCAGTTTCACGTAGCAAGATATAAAAAGGGAAAGGCTGAATTGGCATCATTCTCTGCCAATCCACATCTTTAGACATATGTTGTATTACTGTAGAAATCACATCTGTGCAGCAAGCTGAGAGTGGCAGACACAGTAGACATGTCAGAAGCAGCTTTCCATTACCTGTACCAAAGCATCATCACCAAGAAGAGAGCAGGACAAGGTGGGTGTAGTACCCAGGAATCCAGAGTCAGTCACTTCTTCTACAGTCTCTCCGATAGACAGCACCAGCGTGGCATTTACGAAGGACACAATAATGTAGGCATCAAATTCATCTGGTCAGGGGAGACAGGGGAAAAGAAGAGTGCTGATTTAATAAATGCAAGGCTTCCCAACACAATCAGCAGTCTGACAAATGTCTAGCAGTTACTCTTCAGCAGAATTCCTGTGATAATTACAGCTGCTGACAGTATTGCACAAGTTCGCTCTAGGACACGCTGTCCAAAAGCCAGCGACTGCCGGACTCCGAACAATGCAAGACCTAGCCAGGGACCAAACCACGATCCTGATCCAGAGGCAATTCACAGTACTCTGGATTCTGGCAAGCAAGATTCTTGTCTATTTTTTTCAAAGAACGCACAAGATTCTAGAAGCCTTTAAGACAGTTCTCCCACCTCACACGAGGAGCTGAATCCAGATTTAACACCCAATGAACTCCAATGAAATACTCTACTCCCAAAATCTGAACATAAGGAATCTATCTGCAGAAACCACACCAAGGATGCTGCACACAGGAGGTTGCAGGACCACAGTCTCTATCTAGCAGCCACACAATAAAAGGCTGCAGAGAACAATTAGGGTGCATTGCAGCAGAATTCAGGGTTAAACCAGCTCTACCCTCCTCCAGAAGCTCAACTGGCTTCCATTCACACTGACAGTCTCCTGGGATGAGAAACAATTACATTTTTAAGATAGTTGCAATACTGCCATTTATCCCAATAGAAGTAAAGGTCAGTGTTCGCTCTATTATGTCCAGTGCTGGCTTCTCCCAAAGGGGACAGCTTGGGAGACTCCTGGAGCTTGGACACGGAGGAGCTATGCTAATCAAAATAATCTTAAGAGCTCATTTGGAAATAGGGGAACTTTGTGGGAAATGAGGGTAGTAGGACTGGGTAAAGTGAATGTCCCACTTTACTGCTGTCTGCTTTCATTCTGCAGAAAGCAATAGGTCTTACGAGGGGAAGAGGACAATCCCATTAAAACAGAATACCAAAAGCAACAGAAACAATGAAGTCTACTGGGAAATGGAGACAGGAGTCTTGGAAGAGAAATAAGATTGCCTCAGAGAAGCAGCTCCACTTCTACTGCTGTTGTTATGCAAGTGCTATTTCTTAAAAAGAAAATTCCTCGTTTTAACCCAACTCAACCCAAAGCTCAGACTTGGGCACCACAGCATAGCTCGTGGAGGTGAGGGTGTAAGAGAGCTGTCACAGTTTCTGCCCTTGAAAGGAGATTCTCCATAATTTTCAAATGTGGGAGACGTGGAGAAGTGGCTAATGACTTTAATAAAAAAGGAAAATAGAGGACTCTCACTGGGATGGAAACAGGATGCTACAAAATACGAAGCAGCAGCTTAAAGAACCCGAGCTGGGTTAACCAAAACAAATGTTTCAAGAACTAATAATCCTTTTCTTATCCACCCTGTTTACAGGGAAGCATTGCCAAACCTGCTGTGTCACGTTTATAACAAAAAGTTCTTACATACAGTTGAAAATATGCAAGTGAAAAATTAAAAAAACCCCATCATTCTTCTCTGCAACATCTGGTATACAGACCACAGCTCTGATCAAACTGAAGAGTTCTGTGTAACAAAACCAATTTCAACAGAAATCTGTGGCATGAACTCCGTTTCCACTCTATTAAGTGGTCACAGCCTATAACCTCCAACAGCTCCAAAGCCCTACAAACAGGAACCAGTCCATTTGGGGGAATGAGAAAGCAACAGCTGAATGTGCACACAGAACCCAATCAGTACAAAGAACTACTTGAACGCTTGGAGAGAATTCCTAACAGGAGAATTCCTCCAACATTAACAGCAGATGATAAGAGTTCAGCAAGGCACACTTACACACTGCTTATTTTCTACACTGAACAGCAGCTTCTCCTACAAACTTGCACAAATTTTTCAACACCAGAAGTCTACAAGAGTTCCTCGATCACAGAGTTTCTAGCAGTTCACAGGCTAAGCATTTGATTCATAAATATCCCATAGACAGGATGTTCTAAGAATTCCATTTCAAAGACCACTGTTGCTTTCCAAATTACTTCAGAGCTGCTGCCTTCCTCCCTGGGGGCTGTCAATTCTCATGATAAACCACTGTGTCCCAGCTGGAGGTTTAAGCATGTGATTTGGAATAGGACAAAGAACTCCCATCTGAAAACAAAACAGATTCCCTTAGTCCTACTCTAAACGAAAACTCATTCCTACCTCTTGATACTTTTTTAGCTCTTTCTTTCCATTGGCTAACGTTTATATTAGAGCATGCCTTTAAGTCTGTGTCAATAATGGTGACAAGTGCGTTTTTGCTTGAAGTCTGTGTTGCTTAATGACTCTCTGCTGGAGCTTTTGAAATAAAAGGTTTGATTTACCAGAATTAAGTCAGTGAATAAGACACATTCATCTAGCCTCAAACAATACAATTTTGGTTTAGAAAATATAGCAGCCTAGTTGAAATTAAGAGGACTAAATCCCTAGGGCACCCTGAGAAGTGTTCTCAGTTAGAAAAAGAAAAGATCTATAGATTTTAATATGAAAAGATATCTATTTAGCTCTGCACAATCCCAAGCAAAACATCAGGCTCCCCAGAGTTTTGAACACATAGACATCATTTTGTATGCAGACACAAGACTTCAGAGATGCTTATTACCCTTCTAATTGCTCCAGTCAGCTCCTTTCAGTGAGTAACAGAGACATTTCAATGACTCTCAAGAACCACAGCTGGACTTGTTCTCCTATGCATGCATTACAAGTTTTCTGCAGCTTCACGCACACATCACAACCAGTTATGAAAACATGACATTTCAGTCCTTGAATTCTACACTACTGTGCTTTTTGTTATTTGTCATGGATTCAGTTTGAGTTACTCCATGAGAATTCCACTCTTATAAGCCAGTCCAGTCCTGACAGCTTTCTCACGCTCTGCAGCACGTGAATTTGCAGTGATACAAATGCAGTCACCACTAGCTCAGACAGAGGAGTCTGGTGAACAAACTGGTGAGCAGTGGCAGAGCTCAGGATCACTCTCAGTTAACAGACTCTGAGGGGATGACAGCACATTTTCCTGGGCTTCTGTTTACTACTGCGTGGCAACTCCGCAGCGCTGACTCACTGCACATTGCTCCTCCAGCAAGAGTGTCAGGTAGGGAATGCTGACTCTTAGCTCCCAGCTCCCATCTGTCAACACAGCACACAGCTACATCCACAGATACTCAGCTGCAAGAGAGGGTTTGGTGCAAATCCCATCCACTTCTGTCTCATGGGCAGATAAATCCCATAACCACAGGACATTCCCATGCCAGCAATACCTACACGTGCTCCAAGCACACTTGATCTTTTTCTCTTGGAGGTCTGTACAAAGCAGCTGGGAGCCTAACCTTGGTCTACAAGAGAGCTGAAAATACCCTAAAACACACACATCCAATTTTAGCAAGAACTGACTGTCCCACAGAGACATAGTTGATTGTTTTGCTTCCCAAGGACTGCAAGATGGACTGGGATCTGCCTTCTACTCTTCAGCTACTGAGCTACTGAACTTCAAAGGCAACAATCTTCAACTACACACCAGTTTCTAGAATTTGTTTACTGAAGTGTTTAGCATAAATGTAGCCCCATGCTGTTGGGATTCTCTGTGGTTAACCTGTGGGACTGTACAGTAGCCCCTAGCAGTAGGTACACACCTGTGGTGATCAGCACCTCCACCACCAGCAACCTGTGGAAGAAAAAAAAAGGCTTGGTATTGGTAGTGAGTATCACCACGTACCAGCCAAGGTTAGTATTTGCTTTGAAGACTGCAGACCTGGGTGTTTCTTACAGAGGCCTTGCAGCACGCACACACTGCAGCATCGAGGCAGAGCCGGGAAACCCAACACTGCAAACTGAGCCCTCGAGGGCAGTTTCAAGATTAGATATATGTTTGAAAAGGTTCTGCATTCCTTCTGATTAAAACCCACTACAATAATTTGTGAATTCCAAGAGTTGGAACTTGGGGATCAGTTTGACATAACTGTATTCAGTGAGTAGCACGGCTTAACAGCTACAGATTCCAGCCTTTCTGAAATCATGGAGATGAGCATGCTGAAACCTGGAGAATTTGGAAGGTGGAAAGAAGAGGAGGCAATGAGACTGGTCCGCTTCCTGCAGATCATCAATGGTCCTTCACCTCCTGAAAAGTCAAAGTCTTCTTCTGGAATCCCAAGAGAAAAGATTTTAAAACTGTAAGGTGATGTCAGAAGCCTCCAGTCCTCAAAGGGAGAAAATCTTACCAACTTCCTTTCCACAATGCTGGAGAAAAGGTTTCTAACAAACTGGAATGTCCTTTTTTAGAAAACCATGTATTTTTTAATAGAACTGTGGAAATACTTTCCTTTTGACCCTTTTATTTCTGGGGGACATGAAGGCACTTTATGCTCAAAGTTCCTCCCATGTTGCTTAGGCAGTACATAAGTCTCAGGACATGAGCACAGGAATTGATGGCAGGTCTCACACGGCAAGGTAAACCCCACTGCAGTGTTTGAAATTCCCACAGGGTTACTGGTTCCCTGGAAGACACATTACTCTGCCTAAATACAAGGTACCATGTCACCATAGCAGGCTAAGGCCTCTACTGCAACAATCTAGCCTTTCTAGATCCGATGCATAAACCTAGGGAAGTCTTTGGGAGAGTTATACAAAGCACTGCCATGGAAATAATCCCCGAGACTGCCACTACCCAGAACAGACTCCCTTCAAGCTTTTTAGGTGTTTCTGTGCAACTCTGTTCTCACCTTTAAGAGTAAGGCAGGACAAGGGACTACATCTCCTCCTGTACTTTAGTAAAGTTATTATTTCAGATCAGGATGTAAGAAAAAAGCCCTAACAACCAACCAAACCCCCAATCCAGTATATTCTGCCAACCTGAAATCTTGACCTTCCTGGAGTCACCGTCACTCTACATACTGCTGGGTTTTGAATAGGGAGTATGTCCTAGCCCAGACTGGTTTTTTCACAGATATGCACAGAAGGAAGTAATAAAATACAGACACAGTTGCTGACTTATCATCTTTGTTCCATAATTTGTATCCCACTCTCTCACAAAGAGCTGATTACTGCAGTTGTCAACACATACATGAAGAATAGTGAGTATGCTCCAACAACAAGAATAGCTGTTGCCTGCTGATGTTTGAGCAAGAACTTATGTGCAAAAACTTATGGGAAATGGGAAAGCATGAGAAGTTCAGCAGCTTCAGGCTGCAAATGTACAGCTGACACAGCATATCGGGTGATGGATGCAGCTGCAGGCAGCTGCTTCTTTGTCAAAAGGAAGTGTGACAATTCTAGGGGACCAGAGGGTGGGTGGCTTCCAAAGACAAGCAGGTGGCTGCTGATTCAAACCACAATTTCTGGGGATGGCACACAACCATCACGCAGCACCGTTCCTATCTCCTTGGACAGAAAACAACAAACAAAACACACACAAAAACATTATGACCTCCCTGTGCTTCAGGAAAATATTGCATACCTTCAACATGCCTCCTCACAGTCCACACAGCATTGGGGTTACCAGGCAGCTCTGAGACAGCCATTTCGGATACCTAAGAGTAAACAGGAAGAAGGTTCTTTTGCAAACAGATGTTTAGATTTACTAGAGTAAGCAACCAAACCACCAGCAGTTTTCAAGCTTTCCCACAACTGGCCAGGAAAGCTAACAATTCCCAATTCTGACGCTCTCAGCCCATGCCAGATGTGCTAGAGGGCAGAATACATTCAGCAATGATATGGCAACATTATTGCTCTGGATGATCAGCTTTAAAACAAGGTCATCCACCCCCAGCAGAGATCAGCAGCAGCTGGCAGACACCAGGAATGTTCCAGCTCAATACACTCAAGTATTAGAAGAGACAAAATGCAGGTTGTTGAAGTCAAGTAAACAAAAAGCCTTTGAGAATGTAAGAACAAACAGTACAACCCTTCTATTCCTCCAAGAAGCAAGAGAAAGTAGCTCTCCAGACTACAGCAAAAGGAGAATCCCCTCATTTCAGCACCTTTATTTCAAGGATTTCCTCACACCACCCTCATTTCTCGGGTTGTTCTGCCAAAGTGCTGGATGTCTTACCTCAAGTCCATGTCTTAAAACCCTCAGGGACGACCTGGGCCCCCGACCACAAGCCACATACAACTGGGGTGTGTCTTCATTGGCCAAATCTGCTATCTGCATGGAGAAAAAGTGTCAAATCAACATCTGTGGAACGAGAAAATTTAACTAAACTATATATATATATATATATATATATATATAAATCATACTACTGC
>VZTH01015095.1:335-32870 GCA_013397815.1 Aleadryas rufinucha | reverse complement strand
TAAATCATACTACTGCTTTAAGAATGTTTTTTCAAACACCAAAAGCTGTGGAGTTGTCAGAGGGTGTTGCAGCTGCTGCCCTGAAAGAATGTCAAGTTTTACCCAAACTCTTTGCAAAGAACTTGTCTGATGGTCAATAGAGAAGCAGCACAGAACCACTGGCTGACACTCTGTGTTTGGATACATGTTTATCTCCACAGGAATCAAAAGCTACCAGGCCAGGTACCAGTATCAGGCAGCTGTATGAGAACTCTACAGATTTGCCTTTCTATGAGTCTTTACCTACATCAGTATTTCTAGAAACCTTGAAAAACATAGCTGGTGACTCCACTTACACATGTGGTAAACAAGAACTTGCTGAAGGCAACATACCTGACAACACAGAATAGGAGACAAACTGTCCAACTCATCCACCAGCACCAGGTTCTTCAGAGGTCGTGGCTGAAAAAAGAATGTGTCTCCTTCCTCAAGAGGCATGGCAGAAGAAAACTCTGGCTCCTCATCATCATCCCCCAGGTGAGCTATCTGGTACAGGTAACTTGAGACAAAAAGAAGAGTGTCAGCATGTGCAGAGCAAGGCGCATGTAGCCTTCTTTAAGTAAGGCTTAACCAGATATTCAGCTACTGGGGAAGAAAGAAGTTCAACCCTACATTATACAGTTATTAATATTTGGCTTTAAGGATTGTCTTCTGGGTGACAAAATATTTTAAAAGAATCAGAGGCCTGTAAAGAAATAAGACTCCAAAACCCACAAACAAGAAACCCCCCCACAACCTCCCAGCTTCAGCCCTTCATATTTGCAGCTATCACCAGCAAGGTATCCCAGAGTTTCAGTGTTTTGTTTGCCCTTGAGCCTTTTAGATATTTTAGTATTAAAGCCAAAGCACCAACTGACAGCTGAGGCCAAAAGCAAGGCCAATGGCTAAGACTTCAACTCCACAGTTATCTATTTAATTGGAATACTCTCACCTTTTTAACCACACTATTATTAACCACATTCCCTATTCCATTTTATGAGCTTAAATAATACAACAAACAAGTAACACTTCAGAGAAGAAAAAAACCAAACAAACCAAAAAACCCACAGAAAGATAGACTGAGTTACTTCCTGTTTTTAATAAAGCCCGAATATGGCTTCCTCAAGAGCTTCCTCAATTCAGATTCAGTCCAGCAAACTGGCTGGGGCTCCCTCAGGTGGATGACTGCAGATACAGTCAGGAAAAAAAAGAGTTTAAATCTCCATTCCTGTGAATCCCCCACTCAGACACTGTTAAACTGATCTTCAAAGGTGTGCATGATCCTTTAGGGTATTTAGAAGCCCAAACATGAATTAAGAGAAAGCCCTCAAGTATATATCTATTAAGGAAAGGAACACAGTTACTGCTAAGAAACCTTATTTACTTCTGAGCGGGTCATACACACCAACATTCAAAACTATCAAACTAATTGAAAAGATAATTCATCTAGATATGTGATGAACCCTACACAAACAGCAAGCGCTCAATTCTTCCAAAACCTGCTGCAACAGCAAGTAATCTTTTCTTCTCTGCACTTCATCATCTAATCTGAGTTCAAACAACACGAAAATTCCCCCATTCATCGTCTAATCCAACTGTTCTTCTCAAGCTCTGTGAACAAAGCACTAATTTACCCATTAAATCAGAGGTGTCATCTTTCCATGCACAGTAAGTTCAAGGGTCAGTCTGCAGGCCTGAGCAGAACCAGCCTGTTTCAGGGGAAAAACACTGATGTAAAATTGTTTACTCACTGGTTTCCAAATTCAGATGCCACAAAGAGAAATCCTGTTTTCAGAACGCACATGGCAGCGGCAACAGGAACAGTGTCAAAGTACTTCAGTCGAATCTCTGTTACCTGCAAGCAGACGAAGATGTGACCGTGATGGTGAAGTACTGGAGCTCCATGTTTGTGATTTAATTAAAAAAATCTGCCTAGCTATCTTCTCCAAAGAAATGAAGCAAGAGTGGGCCAGGCTTAACACATCAGTAGTTTGAGGCACCAGGTTATAAATCACAAAATCCAACGGACTGTGTGAACACACAAGCCAGGCTGCCTGTTCTATTCCAAGACTTTCTGCCTTTTGTAACACTAAACCAGTTTGGAAAACAAAAGCTGTAAAAATAGCAAGCTGCCCAAGAAAAGAAATTTGCTTCACTGAACACCAGCCATTCTCCAACATGAAGAAAATAACTGACCTAAGCATATTTCTAAATTTGATATGGTCACAATAGCTGCTGGTGAAACATCCAAGAAGAATCTTCAGCCACTTGAACATCAAAGAATTGCAGAGTATTCTGAATTGGAAGGGACCCACAAGGATTAACAAGTCCAGCTCCCAGCTCTGCATAGAACAACCCCAAAAATCACACCATGTGTCTGAGATCATGGTCCAAACACTCCTTGAACTCTGGCGGGCTTGGCGCCTGCTACACAATCATCCCCTGTACCAAATTTGACGTGTTTAGACGAAGGAGGAATTAACATTCAACACTTACTCAAAAAACTCAAGTAATAACACTGCAACAGAGATCTTTTCAGAGCAGAATACTAAAAGAAGCAGCAGCAAGCCACTGCAAGCCTGTAATTTCAATTTACAGATCAGCTGTACCAAACTAGTTACCTCAATCTGCAAAAACACTGATTGCAGCATGTAAATATTCAATTAAGAGACTACGAGGGAAACTAAGTTGAACAAAACTAGTTACTGAAATACTCTAGTAGGTTCATGGACCACTATTCACATCTTTTCTTTAAAAGACCACCTGCAGAATATCTGAAGTATGCTCAAGCGACTGCAGCATAATCTCCACAGGATTTTGCAAACTTTGCACTGTCTCTTTAAGAGTAATACCCACAGTTGTGACCAGTGTTAATTGTATCACAAATCATGTAAAACATGTCCCCTTACACAGCTAAACCCACAACAAAAATATTTCATCACCTTAGAGAAAGCAATTGACTAAGGACTCCTCTCAATTAATGCTTCTGCATTCATGTGATGCTTACCATGTCTTCATCAGTCTCCAGAGTAATTTTGAAGATGTCTCCCTGCTCTGTTTGGGCCAGGAAGAAGAACATGGACTTGGTCTTATGTGTAGCAGAGCAGACAAAAATCATACCTCTCTCTGGGTCATCCAAGTCATTCTGTCAGGAAAGAGAGCAGAGGTCATTGGTGGAATTACCTGACAAACACAGAGGTGATCTCACTTAAGTGTTTCCATTTCACAGGTGCCTCAAGAGGTCACAGTATGCAAGGAGGCTTTTAACACAAAGCATATTCCTTTGTTATACCCAGTCACCCTTGATAAATCTCTGCCCCAGAAGGAAATATAGAAGTGGGACACTGTGCCTAAGCATCATCCCTCATCTTTTTTACTCTCCTCTCCAGGCAACTCTCACATATCAAAACCAAAAACAGAGGAAAGGGCTGCAACCCACACACAGCTAGTTTTGAGCACCTTGGCAGGTGTTCAAATAATTCCCAATACCAAAGGGAGAGGAAGCAGCTTTAGGTGCAACACAGCAGCTGTTGAATTGACCTGCATCTACTATAGCCACAGTGACTTGCAATCTCAAATAGTCCTATCTTGCACTGACAGTGCTGCCTGATCAGAGTCTTTGGAGTATCTCCAGTGTAAATCTCAGAGAAGAGACATGAACCACACTCATCACCTCAGGCTATGCCCACCTCTGTCCTCCCTCCCAGATAACACACAGCCAGTGAGGCAGATAAGCCAACGTGTTTTTAACTCCTTTTTTCCTACTTTAAAACCTTCCTGATGCCCTTAACCTTGAAAGTCAAATTCCAAGCATTCATAATCTTAAAAAATTCTCACCCGTCTCCTGGGAATTGGGCATCTGATATCAGGCTGGTCACCAAAGTTTTTGTAAGTAATATAGTTTTCAGAACAGATCAGCACCCCGCTGGGGCCATCAGAACCACCAGGAACTGAAAGAAAATTGTTAGAAGAAAAGCCTTTACCACAGATCTGACTCACTGCCTGCAAAACATTTGGTTTTCTTCAAAGCAATGTAGTTTCCAGTACTCTCCATCACCCTGCATATACAAATCTGCTCTTATTGGAAATGAACACAAAAGACTGAGTACTGCTCCCTGTGCCACTATGAGAACAGGGCAGATGGAACCAGGGGACCTGGAAGGATGCAGCTTCTGATACATTGCTTAAGTTTTATCCTTCCTGGCTTACTCTTGCTTAGAAAGCCGTGACACACCCAAAATACCACACTACCAACTTGTCAATCCTCAGGTTCCTGGCATGTTTGGGTGCAGAAAAACCCATCAGACAGTTTCTGACACATCTTTAGTTAAAGTATGGTTTTAAAAATGCTTCTCTTGCAATCTCAGTGTAACAAAAGATATCATCAAACAGATTCAGCACAATATTTGGTGTCTGCCAGCTGCCTACAGGAGATGCAATGCAGCAAGCATACAAAGATGCTCTCCTAGCTCAGCATCTTCTGTGCTTGGAGAAGAACCTGCAGCAGTTTCCCTGGCTGAAAGTGTTATATTGGCTTTGCATCCAACCCCTCAAAGTGGGCTTTTAATCCATGGATTCATCTACTGCCTTTAGCTGACGGAATGCCACGTAAGACAGTACAACAGCACCTATACATTACCTAAAACTATGTCCTTTTGCATTGCTACCAGCTAATTTCAGGAGCACGCTCAAACTGCAGCTGCTTCTACAAATGCTTGTGTATCTCCACGTGTGAACCACCCTTCATTACCTCACTGCAAGGTCAACTAACTTATACTAATGGCTCAGACTACAACTGAAACAACTCCTAAGATGTAGAGTATTGATTGTGCTTCCCTGGGGAACGGGAACCAAGTAGACCCATGCGAAAATGACTCTGTGGGCAGTACCTGTTATGAGGAAGTTGCCATGCTCTTCCAGGGGCTCACTGTATTTCCTGACAACATGGTTCAAACCCAAGTCCAATTCATAAAACGTCAATGTCTGTTGTGTGTTGGCTGCAGCTTCACCTGTTGGATCATTGTCTGCTTCCTAAAAGAGAACACATGGAGGTGTCTTTCAAGAAAAGTATTACAAGGAGGAGCAAAGATGATGCGTGGGGAAATGGTTTTGAGTAACAACAGAATGAAGGCCAAAAGACTTGCTGGAAGCTGCACAAGAGAAGTTCAGACCAAGAAAACAGGCATATTTTCAGTTGAAAAGCAAAAAGTATCACCAAGACAGAATAGACTTGCTCATTCTGGCTGAAGGCAAGACAAAAAGCCAGTGAGCTTGTGAAAAACAAAAACTGTCTAAGACAGCAAAAAGCAGCCAATGTTCCCTGATGACAGATGAAGAACAGAATAGGAACAACAGAGCTCAAAAGACAGCAAAGGGAGATCAAGTTCTTCTCACCTCATAATCCATTTCCAGACAAGCAAACATTGGGTTTTCAAATCCCACATCGACTCCCACCACGTGGTAGACCAAGGTATTGGCCTTGTGGGCTTCCAGTGGGGAGGAAATGGTGAGTCGAGCAGCAGCATCTCTGTTCAGGATATACACCAGCTTCTGCTTCTCAATAGCACCTGCAAGAAAGGACAACAGCACATGAAGCCCATCACTTGATGACCAAATCTGACCATACCTGCAGCCCAAAATCAAGTTGTAACTTGGCAAGAGAATGTCAGTGTTACTGTTTATCTCTGTGCCATCAACTAACCTCGAATGTCTCATTTTTACACCTCTCAGGTTGCAACCACAAAATGACAACTTCAGCCCTTTAAAGCCAAAGCCTGACCCTTTGAGCTACATTCACCTGGCCCAATATTCCATCTACAACGCCTTGAGGCAGATCTACTCGCTTCTTTCACCACACAAGAGATGACAGACTGCAAGGAAGCAAAGACAAATGGAAAGAAGCATCCAGATGTTCTGCTATGTAAAGCCAGTTGGTATGACAACTTTTCCACAGAAATACTTTAACTAAGAAAACGTATCCTTGCCTGACACACAGCATCCACAACATAAAAAACACCACTCAAATATCAATGTGAATGGCACAACTGTGACTGTGCTACTTTCTCACCCAGGAAATCCATACACATTAGAAAAGAAACAGTATTATTTATTGCTATTCCCAGTATAAAGACATACTGGTAAACTATCATTAGCCCTGCACAGAGCTGCCTACAGCAAAATGAGAAAGTTCCATACACCTCAGGATAAATCTTACAAAAAAAATTTCTTCCAAGTGTCCTTCTACCTGTGAAGCCTGATCAGAAATGCATCTTACTGTCTCCACGACATATCTCAGTGAAGAGACATGAACTCAGAACATCATTTCAGGCCACAGGAACTGACTGGCTACACTGTAGCACTGGCGACTGCAATCCCATCTTCTCTCCCACACATCACACCTCACGGCTCTGTGCACTAGTAAGCAAACCAGTCTCTTTCCAACTTGTTTTGGCTCAGCACTGGAATTTATTTGTGCAATTCCACCAGCATCAAGGAACTATTCTGCATGCCTGCATTCTCCTTGACACAACTCACAGCCTAAGACACTGCCTGAGAAACAATTCCAATTACACCTGGAAGAAACTTGCTCCAAAACAAATATCCGCAAGACAGAAGATAAAATAAATAAGGAGAACGCAAGCTGACAAAGTGACTTACTGATCATGACAGCGCGGCCCTTTGGGTCCACAGCCAAGTACTGGCCTGGAACGATTCTGCGACATCCACTCTTGCCAAAGGTTTCCTGATGGATCTTCTCAAACACGTTTTTGGAGGGCTGGTACTCCAGAATGACGATGCGCCCCGAATCGCTGCCCACCACGATGTAGTCTTTGGTGCCCCCCGTCAGCCTAAAGGCCATGAGGGACCGGATGACTCCAAACACTTCCACAGTCAGCAGAGTGTGAACCTTCCCCGTGTTGGGATCAGGGCGGAGTAACTCCAGGATCTTGCCCCGGGAAACAACAATTTCTTGTTGTTTGGTTCCTGAAGAACTCAAAGCATGAGCACAGGTCAGCAACAACAGAGCACAATACACAACTTCAAGAAGCACTACAGTGGAAGAAGGGGAAACTTTCAAATGCCACTTTTAGGATTACCATGGAGAAATTCGAAGAAATTTATGCACTGCATTAGGTACCATTATTGCTTGAACATCTTTTAACACACGAGAAAATTGGTCAGAATACTAAACTAAATCTACAGATAAATCAGATTGATAAATAATCAAGCCAACCTTCTCTCAATCTTTCCACAAGTTACTACAGCTCAAGCAACACTCAAGAGCAAATGATAATGTACCTGCAAAAAACCCCAAGTGTACTGAAGCAAACTGTAAACCCCATCTTTTTTCTTGTACAATCCGAAAAAACCTCAAGCCAAGACATGCGAAGGGAGGAGAAGATTACCTGAGAAATTGCCATGGATAGCAAAGCTAATGCCTGTGGCACGCTGCAACGTTAGGTTGTACAGAAACATGTTGGCAATGGACTTGCTTCACCTTATTGTAGCTCTGGCAATTCTGCAACAAGTAGAACAAAATCATAAACATCTCAAAAGCAAAGCCTTTCATCCAGCAGAGAGAACCGCTGCCCTCCTACGTGTGCACGGATCACTTAACACCAGGAGCCCGACCGCCCTCCCGCTATTTGGTATTTATTAGCGCGACGAGGCAAAAAAGCTCTCGCAAGGTGTCCCAGCTACCGAGCGCCAGCTGAACTTATTGCCGGGCGGCTGAGCAGGACTTCCACTAATTACTACTAATTAGTCATGGCCTTAGCTGTTCAGAAACCAAACACGGTTAGGGAATCCCTCCAGGATCCCCGCGCCGCTACACGTCCCTAACACCGCCGTTTCACTGAACGCGAGTGCAGCCACCCGCAGCTGCTCAAGGCCGACTCCTCTCCCCGAGGCTGAGGTGGGAGGAAATCCCAGCACCAACCGGCCGCCCCGGAACGGGGAAACCGGCCCTCAGCCTCGCCGAGGCCCCAGCAGGGCACGGAGCCAACGCCTCCCCGCGCTCTGCGGAGCGCTCGCCCCTGGAACCGGCCACAGGTCACCGCCCGGCCCGGCCGCCCCCACCCGGCCCAGGCCCCGAGGGGTCCGCAACACTCCCCCTCCACAAACCAGCTGCCCGTCCTGCGCGTCCCGGCCGCGGAGCCGCCGCCGGGCGGGCAGAGCTGCGGGCAGAGCTGCGCTCACCGTGCGGATGGCGACGGATGCTGCTCCGGCCTAGGCGGGCGCGCCGCCGGCCTCCTCCGCCATCAGCGCCGCGCCTGCGCGCTGCCCTCCCGCGCCTTCTCCACGGGGCTTTCTGGGGGTCCGGCGCGCGCGCGCGCCGTGTGGCAGGGGAGGCTGTCCAAAGCGATGCCTGAATGATTGTGGCGCGATAGCAGCTGCTTCCTGCACCAAGAGCCCCCCCAAGTAAACCCTCAGCCGTCTTCCAGCATGGAGAGCTGCAGGGGCGCTTAGCTTCCCTCGCTGCCGGGCGGAGCCCAGTGGCGCCAAGGCTCAGGCACCGCTTTGGACAGCCCCGACGGGCCTCACGGCGGTAGCGACCGCGTCAGCTGCGTCCCAAGATGGCGGCGGCCACGGCGCCGGGACCGAAGGCGCCGCCGGGGGAGGGCGGCGGCCCCGCCGCCTCCGCCCTGTCCATGGAGCGGATCCAGTCGCTGACCGATCTGGCGGACCTGGAGGCCGCCTACAGCCGGCTGTGTGAGGAAGAGGTGTGTGGGGCCGGGCACGGGAGGCGGCGGGGCCCCGAAAAGCGGATGCCTCGCTGTCACTGTGCCTCTCGTTGTTGTATCCTCTCCAGAGGTGTTTAACATGGACTCAGCCGCCCCAGGGGCCCGGCCGGGGGTGGGTGTCGCCTCCGCGTATCCTTGAATCGCGAGCAGCCTGGAGAGTCTGGGATCTCGTGCACTGGAAGCCCGGCCAGGGGAGGAGTTTGTGGGTTTGCTTTCAAATGGCAAACCCATAAAGATTTAGAGGATTAAAGAGAGCTTAGAAAGGATTTATTGGTCATATGAGCTCTCGAAAGCACTGATGCCTTGCTAGCTCTGTGTCCTTGGCTTGCACTCAGGGTCTGATAAGTTGCTGGCGTGGAGGAGAGCTGAAGTCACACAACACTTCCTTCATTCTTTTTTTTTTTATTTTTTCAGAAAGTCGTGCAGGAAGAGCTGGATGCCCTCCTGGAGCAGCAAAGCACTATAGAGAATAAGATGGTTGCTCTTCATCGCATGGGGTCAGTGTTCCCCACCCGTTCCCCTTCCTTCTCCTTGCTGCATGAGCCAGATACTCCTTCCACTGTTGTAGGGAAAGCACATCCATTCTCAGAAAATGTCAGACTTTAAATCAGTTTGTGGTAGAGAACACTAGCTGGATCCTCATCCCCAGGTGCCCAGTTCTTCTCAGCAGCACTGGCAGCTGTGCCCTCACCCAGACTGCCCCATTTTGGTGTAGGCTGAGCAGCTTTTTGAAATTGTCATCTCAGAGGTTGCCAGGTCTCAGCATCGATCGTAGGATTAGGTGTCTTCTGTCAGGCTGTCTATAGGTGTGAACAAATATTACTGCCTCTTCATGATGAACTTGTGCAGGCAGGCTGGAAAGTCATCCTAAATGGCCTTGTGTCTAGTAGAAGCTCGGAGGACAGGTTTACAGACTTCACCTCCACTTCAGAAGTGGAGAATGTCATAAAGGCCCAGTGGCTCGTTCATGCCCTGTGTGGTGGCAAGGCACAGTTGGTCTGTGCAGCCGCTTCCAAAGCAGTCAGTCTGTTCCTTTCTCCTGCTCTGCTCCCAGAGGAGGGGATGAAGTGAGTGAGAGTATTGTGGCAGGACCAGCTGTGTTTGGAGGCAGAGCCATCCTGCTGTGGCACACCATCCGACTGGTTCATGTGTGCCTCTCACGCTCCGTTCCCGTGTGTTCCCAGCCCTAATCTGCAGCTGATCGAGGGGGATGCCCAGCAGTTGGCAGGGATGGTCACCTTCACCTGCAACCTGGCTGAGAATGTCAGCAGTAAAGTCCGTCAGCTCGACCTTGCCAAGGTAACTGGGCTGAGGGGGGTTGGAACTCGTCACCACCAAGCTGTGTTCTGTGCTCACAGCACAACAGATGGGCCCTTCCTTTAGTGGCCAGGTGGGCTGGAAACTGCTGTGTTCTTTATTTTAGCTGTGTCTTTTTGGGCTCCTGCATATTGCATGGTATGAGAATGGTGGAACCATTGAATGGTTTGGGCTGGAAGGGACCTTAAAGCTCACCTCATTCCCAACTCTCCAGCTGTTTACAGGGACACCTTTCACTAGACCAGCTTGCTCAGAGCCCCATCCAGCCTGGCCTTGAACACTTCCAGGGATGCTCCTCCATATAGCAGCTGGTTCTCCAGCATCCCCTTCTGGCCATGCAGCTCCTGATAGAATACCCTGAATGGGGTGACTGGCAGTCTTGTCAACTACACAGCACTGAGGACAGTGGAGATGGCCATTGTCACCCAAGCCAGGTCAGGAATCTGGGCTGTTCTATTCCTTGTCCAGGGACAGGCTGAGGGGTGTTGATGTCAGCACTCAGCACAACTGCTCAGATCAAACAGATAATGTGTGGTGTTGTCTCTGGTCTCTGCCTGTTTGTTATAGAGTACTGTGGCCTCTGAGTTAAGCCTGAGTTTTGACAAACGCTGTTCATTCTGTGGAGCCACTGGTCTTAGGACTTTTTAAGTAGTGTGGGATTTTTGCTTACATAGTAGTTTAGTTGTGTAAAGAAGTATTGTTTCAGTCTGTTTCTTTTTTCCCCCTCACACTGTTTTCTCACAATTCCCTTTCCCTGGTCCATCCTGCAGCTGGAAGCATTACTGGTTGCTTTTCTTGCAGAACCGACTCTATCAGGCCATTCAGAGAGCTGATGACATCCTTGACCTGAAGTTCTGCATGGATGGAGTTAAGACAGCCCTGAGAAATGAAGACTATGAACAAGCAGCAGCTCATATCCATCGCTATCTGTCTCTGGACAAGTCAGTGATTGAGCTCAGCCGTCAGGGCAAGGAAGGTAAGCACTGTTTGTGAGGAGATGCTATGAGTCACCTTTCCAATGGATATCTAGAGGCCATTCATTTCCCATGGTAGATTGCCTCAGCCCAACAGACAAAGCAGAAGATCTAATGCTGGCCAGAGATCTTGGTATTTTATAGACTGACTTAGAGATGAACGTTTTTGAAGTGTTATTACATTGGAATTATCATTAATTGGAAGGAAAGCTCCTGGCACACAGCTGTAATAGTATTTCAGGTGCTAACTAAGCAAAGGACAAAATGTTCAGACCAGAAGAAGTGAGGGAGAAGGCTCTGTCAAGAATTGTTCTTGTGTTATGGTGTGCTACCAAGCAGACCAACTGAAAGTGAAGGAGTAAATTGCTAAGGGGAAAATCTCAGTTGATGTGTTGTCATCCTCCATGCAAAATCACAACATTACATCACACACCAACCTGTCTTTGCCTGTAGATGAGTTCCAGTGTGTATTCTGCCTTCTCAGCTTGGGACTGCACAGTGCTGGTCTCCTGGGGAAGAAAGGCAGCCCTTGATACAGTACTAACATTGTGCTGTCGCTTTTCCCTTTCTTTTCTGTCCTTTTGACTAGGGGGCATAATTGATGCCAACCTGAAGCTCCTGCAGGAAGCAGAGCAGCGTCTGAAGACAATTGTTACAGAGAAATTTGACACAGCTATGAAGCAGGGAGACCTGCCCCAGGTGGAACGGTTCTTCAAGATCTTTCCTCTGCTAGGCTTACATGAAGAGGGGCTGAGCAAGTTCTCTGAGTACCTCTGCAAGCAGGTAACAGGCTCTGAAACCCAGGGGAAAGCAAAACCCAGTCTCTGTCAACAGATGTTGTGGAAGGGGATTTTGGCGGTGGCTTGTTAACTTTAAAAAATAGCACTGGCCTTAGTTCATATCTCTCCCTGCATTTGCATGCTGGGATGGGCTTTCTGGTGTCTGAATACAGATCCAGAGGGTTGCCCAACTTCTTCTGTGTCTTGCTCTCTGCACTTGCTTAAAAATCATACAGTGAGCCTGGAAAGAGAAGAACAAGTTTCTGCCTTTCCTCGAGCCTTGAGTTTTCTACAGGAGAGGAAAGGATCCCTGTTCAAAGGAGGATAATACAGCAATAGCTCTTGCATTAGGAAGGCCAGTGAAAGCTCTCTAGGGCAAGGACAGAGGACCTGTGGGATGAAGAATACCTTTGGATGTTCAGCTGACTGGTCCTGTTGTCATGCAGGTGGCCAACAAAGCAGAAGAGAACCTGCAGCTGGTGATGGGGACAGACATGAGTGACCGTCGAGCTGCTGTCGTCTTTGCAGACACCCTGACACTCCTCTTCGAAGGTAGTTTTCCTTTCCTCTTTCCTGATTGATTGCAAATAGCTCATGATGAGACTGTCCATCAATTTAAATGCTTTTAATTTTAGCTCACAAGATGCCTCATTCCCCTTTGAGCTACAGGCATCTCACACTCGGGACAGGGACATAACAAGCTGAATTCATTCCAGCCTGAAGAGGGCATCACAATAAACCAGTTTTCCTATGAACATCTTGCACAGGCACAAAGTGGATTTGCAAAGGATTTGTTGGCTTCCTTCAGGAATCAGACTCTTCCTGTTTTCTTCATCCTCAAAACAAATGGGTATTCCCTGGAGGTTTCTTCAGACTTGCAGCTCTCCAGACAAACAAATCAGATCCCTTAGGGATGAGCAGCTGTTGGTGCCTCCAGGCCTGGCTCTTCAAGAAGCACCATGGGAGCTTGAAAGCAGAGAAGGAAGGGAGAGATGGGAATATGAATGCCCTGTGGGAATGTTGCCAAAGACAGTAATTGAGATCCCATGGTGATTAACCACCTTCCCTATGAAATCTGCTCTAATTCCAGGCTGCACCACTGCCAAGTTACTCTCCCAGCCTGGCACCAGTAGAGCTTTCTTGGCAGTAGTGTCAAAAGAGGGGGAGTGTTGCTAACTTTTGGAGTAGAGCATTTGTGAGAAGAAAGCAATATTGTAAAGATACTTCCCTGGAGATGAGCTTTTCCTCCAGGGAGTTCTTGCCTTCGCTGATGCTTGCTCTCTGTGGCAAGCATGTGCCCAAGAGCCATCCCTTGGCTGATTTTTCCCTGTAACCTTGCAGGTGCTGAAAGCTGAGACTGGGTTTGGGTGGCAGTTGTGCCCCCTGCCAGGTATAGCTTGTGTGGTTTTGTCCTGGGGAAGCTTCATACCTTGTATCTTGCTGGGCTGAAGGGCAGCTGGCACACAGGGCATGGCAGGAGTTCTCTTTAGGGACAGAGAGACGGCTTCTGCTCCAGGAGATTTTCACTCTTTACCTGTGGAGTGAAGGATCCTTTGTTAGGTCTGGTCTGTGGACCTGCGTAGCTCTGCTGTGCTCTGGGAACTGCTGGTTGAGTCTCTCCCCTCTCCCCGCAGGGATTGCTCGCATTGTGGAGACCCACCAGCCCATCGTGGAGACCTACTATGGGCCAGGGAGGCTCTACACCCTCATCAAGCACCTGCAGGTGGAGTGTGACCGGCAGGTGGAGAAGGTGGTGGACAAGTTCATCAAGGAGAGGGACTATCACAGGCAGGTAAGAGCAGTGTGGGGCTGCCTGATGCAGCCAACTGTGCCCTCCATCCAGTTCTGTGGGGCTCCCAGTGCCATAGAGGCAGCAGAGTTTGAGTTTGTGTATTGAGAGAAACCTTGCTTTATTCCATATTTACCCTGGTAGCTGAAGGGGTTCAGCCTGTAGCTGTGCTTTCCGATGCAGAGGAGGATTCATTTGGAGCATGGTAAATGCACCCTGGTCACTCTTTGCTGTGCAGGTCTGTAGGGTGCTTTCAGTACACCTTCCCCACTTTCTTGTTCCTGCTTAGATGCAAGGCTGCTCTAACTGTCTCGTGGTCACATACCTTGGTGCCTCTGGTCAAGTCCCATCCCACCACCCTTCCTGGCAGGATGAGCTCTGCCTTGGAGGAGGAGGAGGAAGTGAACTGATGTAGTTCCCTTCTCTGGCAATGCTTCTTGCAAAGCATTCCTATCACTCCCAGTGAGTAAGCACTTCCTTAGGCTACAGCACGAGAAATGGCTGGTAACTCCAAGTCATCAGCAAAGACTGATGACTCTCTCCTTTTCTTTTGTGATTGCAGTTCCAGCAAGTCCAGAATAGCATGATGAGAAGTTCTTCTGCAGAGAAAATTGAACCAAGGTACAAAGAAAAACTCTTTATGCTCTCTAACCTTTCACTCTTGAGTTATTATTAACGCTACTTAGCATTTAGATAACTCTCTACTCTTCCAGAAGCTTTGTGGCTATTAACTCATAAAATCCAATTGTTAGGTGCCCTTCACTGCCTTTCTATAAAGGAAGCTTCTGTAGTGGGGCTTTATTTTGCTTAGTCATTACTTCTAAGCCTTGGCTCTAAGCATTCCTGGAGGGTTGGGAATATCACTGCACATGAAGGACTGAGATTTTAACTGCCTGTGCCCACTACCCTTTCATGGCCAGAGCACAGTCCTTGGAGCAGCTCCCTGAACAGATAATTTGTGACAGAATCAGGAATAAATCTTTGGGTCTTATTTAATCTGTACTGCTGCTGCAGCAGCTCTGTACCATCAGTTTCTTGATAGTGAACCGCAGTGCTTTAAATCTCCCTCTTTTTCTTCTTATCATAAATATTTACATAACCCTCAAGCAAGGCCATTTGAAAGTGCACCCAGCCCTTCTGGGACTGCTTGACTTACAAACATGCCTTGAAAGAAAACTTAAGTTCCTCAAGGAAGATCTGTCTGTAAGCCTGCATAATTATTATTTCAGCAGTAATATCCACTTACTATTTGCTCTGAGTAACTCTGCATGCATCCCAGTTTTCTGATTTTTTTCTTTTTCATCTGTAAAATAAAGATGATGTTTCCTTCTCCCACTTGTGCACCGTGAGGCTTCAAGCAGGATTTGTAAAATTCTCTGCACACTGATGAAAAAGCTGATGTGTCAGTCTTTCATTTTTCCATAGTCATCTCTGATCTGAACACTGTGTTCTGCACTGTAAGATGCTTTTTTTGTCTCACATTTCCTGATCTGTTGAGCTTAAACAGATTCTTCATCATCTTCAGAGAAACACATGAATCTGTGCACAAAAACACATATGTGGAGATGGCAGGGATCAGGCATTTCTAACATTGGCAACATAGGGCTCATGGAATTGTAGGAAAACTGAAGTAGGAAAGGACTGATGAAGATCTCTAGTCAAACCTCCCACACAAAACAGGGCTCATTTTGAAGTTACATCAAATTGCTTTGAGTCTTGCAGTCCTTACCACTGTGATTTCGACGTGGATGTCCTCACATCTATGAGGAAAAAGAGGGGGAGTGTTGCTAAATCTTGGAGTAGAGTTTGTGAGAAAAAAGCAATATTGTGGAGATACCTCCTTGGAGATGATTTTGGGGGATATTTTGACTCTGTGTGTGTGCATGCTTTGCACATTCCAGTTATTCTGCTAAGCTTTGCCACTCGACGGCACAGATGGAAAGGGGCAGTACTGA
Source organism: Aleadryas rufinucha (assembly GCA_013397815.1). Lineage (NCBI taxonomy): Eukaryota > Metazoa > Chordata > Aves > Passeriformes > Aleadryas > Aleadryas rufinucha. The sequence goes on along the minus strand of VZTH01015095.1, from coordinate 17,294 downwards.
TCTCATAGTAAGAGAACAGAGAACACACTACTTAACTGAATTAAATTAGTGCCCCTCCTTTTGTAGTCTTGCTGTCTTGATTCTTTCTGTTTCTTCCAGGGAGCTTGACCCTATTTTAACAGAAGTCACTCTGATGAATGCCCGCAGTGAGCTCTACTTGAGGTTCATCAAGAGACGAATAATAGCTGATTTTGAGGTGGGAGATGCCATGGCCTCAGAGGAGGTAAAGCAAGGTAACACCTTGAGAATTAATACTCATAGGCTCTGCTCATCAAAGCCAGAAATGGAGATATACCTGAGTTAGTGGCAGAGCAGAGTGACACAGGGTCTGCAAAGACACTTTGGGAGCGCTCTGTGGAAGATGGTTGTGTAGCCTGGCTTTCCCAAACCTGTTTTCAGCACTGGCTGTTCCCTCTAACAGGGAAAACAACATTAAGAGTGACTATAGAGTATAACAAACTAAAGTCCCCAAAGAGAGGAAGAGCCATTTGGTCACTGCAGGCACAAATCCTAAAGGTGGAGGCCATGGAAAAACAGGGTCGAGGTTTTGGTACTCTGTAGAGCTATGGAAATCACTTTGGCCACCTGCAAAATCCAGCTCAGCAATTTCAGCTCCACAGTTGAGGGTTGTGATTTGTTGTAGGTTGGGCTTGGCAAGTGTCTGTCCATTGGGTGCCCATGAGACAGGCAGCAAGGGACTTGGTGGAGCTGCCTCCTGGCCCTGGGTTCCTGCTGATGGGTCTCTCTTGTGTTCCACAGAGCATCAAAAATACCTGGACAAGCTCCTTAACAACTGTCTGCTGAGTTGCACCATGCAAGAGCTCATTGGCTACTATATCACCATGGAGGAATACTTCATGAGGGAGACTGTCAACAAGGTAGGGGAAAACCTCTTAGATGCTTCTCTGTGTGTGCTCCTCAGTCCTCTGGTGAGCATCCCAAGGGAGGGATATGCGTACATGGCAAGTCTGCAGTTGTTGGGAAAGTCTTTTGTTTCCCTTGGCCTTGAAAAGCAAGTGGTTGTTTCTGAACTTTGACTTCAGACCTACCCTTGGGTATCTTCCAGGTCTGTGGGCTACTGCAAACTCATCTGCCAGCCACACAGGGTACAGTTCCACTCAGGGTCAAAGGGGCAGATGGGCAGTTTGGTCTCTCAGCACTGCTGGGGCGGCGCCGCTGACTGAGCCCAAGGCACTGAGCCAGCTTTCTTTGCAGGCTGTTGCCATGGACAGCTATGAGAAGGGCCAGCTCACCTCCAGCATGGTGGATGATGTGTTTTATATAGTGAAGAAGTGCATTGGGCGTGCTCTGTCCAGCTCCAGCATAGACTGTCTCTGTGCCATGATCAACCACTCCACCACTGAGCTGGAGTCTGACTTCAGGTAATGAAAATACACCAGGTTCATTGTAAGGTGCCCCCACCTTATGTTCTGCAAACAATGTTTGCTGTCAGATGGTCTTCCTTGTGTTCTTTGCCTTTGAACCCCTGGCTTGTCATTTCCATGGAGGATGCTTGTAGGAAGCAGTGACAGGTGTGGGAAGCTGGATCTGGGCATCTTTCCTTACAGTAGAGATGATCCACCTGTAGGGCAAACAGAAAAAAGAACCTCATGGCCCAAAATCCCTATGAGATGGAGTCGCCATGTGGTGTTGGGGTCCTACCCTGCTTGAGGGTACATGGTCACCCCTAGTTGTTCTCTGGGTTACTTAATACCTCAAACTTGGGGTGAGACTGCAGAAATTGTCCTGCTGTGTTTCCTTCCATTGTGGGAGTGAGGAACTGTGTCTGAAGACAGCAGGCAGCTGCAGGCAGGATGTTTGGGAAAGCTCAGAAACTGGGTGGTTATGTTTTCATTCACATACCTCAGATGCTGTCAGGAGATATTTGCCAGCCTTTTTTCCCCTGTGAAGTTCCACTTCCCTTGTTCAGGTCAGATCTCAGACAGAATGCTGTCCCCTGGCACAGAGCATAATTCTGTTGTTGCTTGCTCTAAACCCTGGTGTGTTCTGCTTGCCCATAGGGAGGTTCTGTACAACAAGCTGAAGCAGGGCTTCCCAGCCACGACCTTCCAGGACTTCCAGAGAGGGGTGACCAGTGCTGTGAACATCATGCACAGCAGCCTGCAGCAGGGCAAGTTCGACACCAAAGGCATTGAAAGCACTGATGAGGCCAAGCAGTCCTTCCTGGTGGGTTTGGTGGCTGTTCTGGTGTAGAATGAGTTGGGGTGGGGAGAACGACAATGGGGAACTCTTGGGAACAGGATTGGTGTGACTGTTGTGTTCAGAGGACCTGAAAACCTGTTGGGGTGTGGTGGGTGGCCTGCCTTTGGATGTCTGGTAGATGCTTCTGCCTCACCTCATGTTTGTAGAGCTTCCACACCAGGCCTGTGCAGCTGTGATCCTGTGAGTGTCTCTGGGGCTGCTGTGATAACAATTCTGGGCTGGAAAAGAGTCTGTGCTCTTTTGAGGTGTCCACCAATCCTGTTCTTCACAGGCTCCCCACAGAGGTGGTGGGGAAGCATCTCATCCACACCTTCCTCCAAATAAAAAAGTCCTGGCCCAAGTTCAGCTCTTTGACTTACCAGATTGAAGAGTTTTCATTAGAGCAGGGTTGTCTGCTTTGCTTGGTCTGCAAGATCCTCCTGTTGCCTTCTAACAGCAGAACTGCAGCTCTCTGCATGCTTGAACAGGCACAGGGAGCATTCCAGACCCCTAAGAGAGCATCTGAAGGGGCCGCTTGTCACTCCTGTTATCTGCAGCACAACACATCCTTCCCCATGCTGGGATGCTGTGTAGACTTTGCACTGTGGAAAAGACCTGAGTAGGAGAACATCTCTGGCTCTGCTCTCTGCAGGTGTGAGCAGAGCTGTGGGCAGAGACTGAGAGCACTGGAGAGGGGCTGGCTCACCATGACTCCTCTCCCTCTCTCTAAGTTGTTGTGGACAGCCAGTGCTGAAGAGGTTCCTTGGAACTTTCAGTGTATGAGGAGAGAAGACAACAAAGGGAGCAGGAGGGACTGAACTCTTTCATCTCATTGAATTCTTTGCTACAGCTTTCTGCATTTCTTGAATCATTAAAATGTCAGTTCTTCCACTGAATTTCCTCATTCACCTGTCACCTTGCCTCATTTCCCTGTTTGCTCAAACCCCAGCCTTATACTGACATTTAGTTTAGCTTCAGCAGGTAGGGAACAGTCTGTTCAGTGGAGAGCAGATACTCATCTGGCAGGAAGGCTGCTGATTCCTCCTGCCTACTTACCTGTGCCTCCCTGTCTCCCCTGCTGCTCTGGACACAGTGTATAAAACATCACTCTCAGCCACTCCTGCTCTGTTCTTCGTGACACTTACAGAAAATTGGGGGTACATTATGGCTTCCATCCATCACCAACAAGTGGGGCTTCACTGCAACATCATGAACAGGATGATGAGGAAAAGGAGTAAGCTGTCTTGAACTCTGTACTAGCTGGGGATTCAGCACATGTGCTCAGTTGCTGGAGTTCAGCTTCATGCAGCTCAGTGAATCTGCAGTGCTTTGATCTCACAGTAGCAACTCTGTCCCTTAACTGCTTGCATTTCAGTCTGTACTGTTAGCAGGGCATGGAGTAAACGTACGGACTTGAGGATGAGGTGCTGGGAAATTCCATTTGATCCAACTTGGGTTTGTTTCGGGTTTTTTTCAGGTGACCTTAAACAATGTGGAAGTCTGCAGTGAAAACATCATGACCCTAAAGAAGACTTTGGAGGTGCAGTCTGTATTCTTTACTGGTTTTTCCTAAATCAAATTTGTAATATCCTCCCTTGGCGGGGGCGGGGGTCAAGTAAACCATCTGGACTTTGATATGCCCGAATTCCTGATGTCTTCGCCCTCCAGCCTTAGGGAAGCAATTTTGAGCTGGCAGAGCAATTTCCGGCTGATAGTAGCAGCCAGAAATACCAGTTCCTCCAGCCTGACCAACCTGGTGCAGGGTTAAAGTGCATCATGGAGAGTCTGCAGTTATCTGGTGCTGGGCTAGACAGCCCCCGGCTTCCTTTCTTGCTGTCTTTTCTCCCCGCAGCTGGAGCCAGCAGCCTCTGCCTTTGCAGGAGCAAGAGTTGGGCTCCTGTCCTAGCCCACACGCTGGTGGGCAGCCAGAGCTCAGCAACACAAAGGGATAAAAACTGCCCAGGTTATTAATTTGCAGCTTGCTCGTGGATCTCTTCCCTGCAGAGTGACTGCAGCAAACTGCTTAGCCAAGGATTCGGGGGTGAGCAAGCACAGGCCAAGATTGAGAGCTGCCTCTTGGACATGGCTGCTGTCTCCAACAAATTCCGTGACCTGCTGCAGGTGAGTGTCTCCCTGAATTACTGCTGACTTCCAAACCTGGCTGCTGGTGTCTTCAGGGAGAGCTCTGGCAGGAGTCACTTCAGCGCAGGGCCGGGCCATGTCTGACTCCAGGAGTGGTGGGAAGGGTGCAGAAGGGAGCAAATCAGTCAGCTTTGAGGCATGGAAACAGCCCGAGCCCGTTTACACAGCCACACCAGCTGGCGGCTGCATAAAAAGCACTGGAAGCAGCTGCAGAGCCAGAAGGAATGTTGCTTCATTTGTCTTCACTCAGCACGGAGTTCCAGTTGGTTCAGCATTTTCAGGAGAAGAAATATTAATAGCATTTCCATCTCCTCCATTCTCCCTCGTGCCACAGCACATTGTCAAGTTGTCCACAGCCTCACTAAGTAATGCTGAAGACAGGCTGTTGGTAGAGAAGAGATGCTCTTTTCTCAGGTTTCTCCTTTCCCAAATACAAATACTCCTCAGCACGGAGCAGAAGACTCTCTGGCTAAATCCAGTCTCCTGTGAAGTGCTAGGGCCTGCTGTCCTAAAATTTCACAGTGGTCTCTGGCAGGGAGAGAAGCAGGAAGACCTAGTACCTCATGTGGAAAGAAACAAGGCAAAGGTGAATATTTTGAACCAGGTTTGCCTTTGTACTTCTCAGAGACGTCAGACTATTTTTTGTTTGGCTTTGCAGTTCAGGGCAGGCAGATGCCTTCAGTTCAGCACTGCCAGAAAACTCTCTTGGGGACTGTGGTCAGTATCAAAACCAAAGAGCTCATCAGTAAGGCGTAAAACTCTCCAGTCTGACTCTAGTGCGGTTTTAAAAGTGGCTGCAAAGCAATCCAGAGGCTGAGGAGGAAGCTCCTGCGCTGCCTGAGTCACACACACACTGAATTTGCCTCAGAAAAGGACAATTGCCAGCAGGGCCTGCTCAGAAATGCCAGTTTTAGTTAAAAACTTCCATCAAATGCCAGTCAGAATCAGTACCGACACAGTTTCATGCTGAGTGAGCTTTCATGACACCTTGCTGAGCCAAAGAGGGGTGGCTGGCAGGAGAGGGCTTTAAGAGCTCTCGTCACAGGGGACAGAACAGCCTTTGCTGACAGCCTGCTGCTCGGGGGAGATGGCATGTGTTGGGGTTATGATTAATTCAGGGAACTAACTGTGGTTACAGCTTTTATCCTCCTTTTAGATTCTCCTGCTGAGCTAAGCTGCACTGGAGGTGGGAGGCAGCAGTTGAGTTCAGTCACAGTGCCCTGGCTGGTGCTGAGTGGAAAAGCTGGAGTTTGCATTTTTTCCTACCCCATGTGCCTCACTCCTGCCAGGAAATCTGTAGCTGTGTGGGATGGGGTGGGGAAGCACAAGCCCTTCAGACCACACTACAAGTCAGCACAACAGCAGCTTCTGGGCCAACATCCTTCCTCCTCTTCTTGTCATGGTGTCCTCAGAGCCTTCCGGCACTGGAAGAGTGTGGGGTCCGGGCCTTCTGGGTTCAGTTTCCTGATCAAGTCTATGGGTCAGTTTACCTAGCTGAGAATGGGAAGCAGCATCAAGACAGCCTGATTGTAAAGATTTTGTGCCTCACTGTCCTCTCTTCTTGCTGTCTCCCTCAGGAAGGTCTCAATGAGCTCAACAGCACAGCCATCAAACCCCAGGTGAAGCCATGGATCAACCTCTTCCTCTCTGTCTCCCACAACATCGAGGAGGTGAGGCTCAGTGTTCTCTGCTTCCAGCTGTACTTGGGCATTCTCCATCTTCTGCTCAGCAGCACAGTCAGAGCAACCACTGTTTCCTTCCCCTCAGTTATCTGCTCTTTCCTTGGCACAGAGTGTCAGTAAAATACCCAGATCTTGCTCTGCAGCTGGGCCTGGAAAGGAACATTTGGCTAGAGAGGAACTTGAGAAAACGGAAGGGATGAAGTGCTGCTGCAGGAGGGACCTCCCTTCCTGTCCTCTGGGCCGTTGGCTGTGGTTTACTTCAGGCCACATAAACAACCCTTTCTGCATTTCACTGTCAGGAGGAGTTCAGTGACTATGAGGCAAATGATCCTTGGGTCCAGCAGTTCATCGTCAATCTGGAACAGCAGATGACAGAGTTCAAGGTGAGAGAAAGCAGGTGGGAGCCTGCCAGGCTTTGGCCAGACCTCCACGTGGCCTCCTCCATCTTTTTCCTTGCTTGGCAAGCAGAGGTGTCGTCCAGTGCCTTGCAGGGCTCTTAGGGATCCAGTCACCCCCTTCTGCAATTCTCAAAGCCTGCTTGCAGGCCCCACATACCTGGATCACCTCTGGGGTGCTCTCCACTCGCAAGTCCTTATTTGTAAGCTCTCCTAGCCTTGGGTTTTAGACACCTCTGCTCAGTTTTTCCTGACAAGAATGACACAGGTTTCTGCTTCCAGGCTGGACTGTCTCCAGTGATTTATGACACCCTCACTGGTCTTATGACCAGTCTTATAGCCATTGAACTGGAGAAAGTGCTGCTCAAATCCACCTTCAGCAGGGTAAGCAAAACACTCCTCTGCCATCTAGTCTTTCTTGACTGCAAACCCTCAGTAAAGAATGGGGCAGGGCAGATGCAAATATTATCCTCAAAGAAACTCTGCAACCACCAGTGACCAGCTCAGGGACACCTTTACATTAACACCCACAGGGACAAAGTGGGTTTGGTGATGGGACTGAGAAGAGCTGGCACCAGTAGGGGGACTGGGTTTTAAGGTGGGTCTAAACATAAGCCACTTAAATCTGCAATAAATGGTCTAACTGGGACCCACCTGCTCAGAGACCTCCCCCTGCCTCCCTGTGACTTTTAATTGGTGTCTTGGCACAACCCCCGGGCCTGCTTGGAGAGTTAACCGATCTCCCTCTGTGCCCACAGCTCGGCGGTCTGCAGTTCGACAAGGAGCTGAGGTCCCTCATAGCCTATCTCACCACAGTCACCACATGGACTATCCGTGACAAGTTTGCCCGTCTTTCCCAGATGGCCACCATCCTCAACCTGGAAAGGGTGAGCTGCACTGGGTCTGCTTCTATTGGGGGATTGTGGGAGCACTAGCTGCACTGCACGTGGCTTTACTGAGCCCATCCAGATGTTGTCACACCTACAAGGTGTGGAGAATCTGGAGAAGTTGCCCCATGTCTGATGGTGCTTGAGTTCAAACTTACCTGTGAGGGCAGTCTGTGCTGAGTCATCTCCTACAGCTCCCCTCTTTTTCCAGGTGACAGAGATCCTGGATTACTGGGGGCCGAACTCAGGCCCACTCACCTGGCGCCTTACTCCCGCCGAGGTCCGGCAAGTGCTGGCTCTCCGCATCGACTTCCGCAGTGAGGATATCAAGCGGCTGCGCCTGTAGTTGGTCGGTGCCTGGCTCAGCACCATGCTGGAGCTAAGGGCAGGAAGGCTGCAGTCCTGGAGCCTGTCCTGGGGCTGGCTGTTAGATGGTGTGGGGATGGGATGATGTCTGTCCTGCTCACATTCCTTGGAGCAAAGGGCTTTCCTGGGCCCGGCAAGAAGAGCTGCCATCCTTTTGTGGGAGCAGAAACAAGGCACCAGAGGAATCTCTCATGCTGAGAGCAGCATGATGGTATTTCTCAGAACACAGACCAGGGCCAGCTCCCAACTCCTTGTGCTCTGCTGCCCTGCAGGAGGCCACAGGCCAGGACAGGTGGGGGCTGCTGTAGCTCAAATACGGGTCTGCTGCTGCAGCTGGGTTCCCTCTGTGCCCCCAGTTTAAGGGTCAGCTACTGGAATCACAAATGCTGAGCCCTGGCTCTCTCCTGGTGGTGATGGGGACTGTTCTACAGAAGGGAAAAGGAGTGATTTCCTTGGGAAGGTGCTTGGAAAATCACTAGAAAGCCTCTGTAGGGAGTGGGGCTGTGTCCCTGCTGGCTCTGTACAGCTAGTCTGTAAATAAACCTCGCTTGGTTGAGCTGCAGTCTCGAGTGGTGTGTTCAGCTGTAGGCCTTCAGGGAGCTGGAGAGATGTGGGACAAGAGCTCTGTTCTGCTCCAGTTCTCCTCTTCTGCCTTGTGCCAGGGCATCCAGAGGATCTTCCTGTCTTGCCTGGCTGCCTCCTGTGGTTGCAGTCCTGTGCTGTCTCCTTCAGCCAGGGCCATGGAGGGGGATGACCAGCCCTTGCAGGCAAGTTCTGCCATTCCCACCCCTGGAAAAGCTTTGCCCATGCATTGCTGGGCCCTTGCTATCCTGTGGAGAAGGAGCAGCCCTGCTAGAGACAGAGGGGCAAAAACACATGCTGAGAACAAGCTTTTTTATTCAGATAGACTGCAGGGACTAGTAACTTTTTTTCACTATACGCTGCTGAAACAGTGCCTCAGGACAGGAGAGGGTCTTGATTCCACATGCAGCTGCATGAGCATTGCATGCTGAACAGGCAGCTTGGATCCCTGCTGCTGGAAGAGCAGGAAGGTTCCTGCTAGAGGCAGCATCACAAATGCTAGTTTGTTCCCTTTGGAAAACCGTAAAAACTGGAGTGAAACCCCACAATCAGGCTGGAGGCCCTAGCAAACTGTCCCTCCAGCAAGGCCACCCAGCAGGGGTAGCTTTGCCTGCCTGCACAACTTGTCACAGCTTCTCCAGGCTCTGGCTTTTGGGGCAAGTAGCAGCACAAAAAGGCCATATCGAGACCTAAGACACCTGCTGGAGCTGGCTGAAGAAACTGCCCTTAAAGCAGTGGGGATTTCCCTGCACCTCTTCTGGATATCTGCCAGGAATGGGCCAGGGCTGAAGGCCTTCACACAGCCCTGTCCCCTCCAGGGTGAGCACTGTCCTTCATATCACATCCCACAACCTCCACAGAGAAACCACCTGTGTCCACTTCGATGCTGTGGATGCTGAAGTTGCCCAGTCCCTAGAAAAAGAGAGTCACAGGTTGGGGCAGGAGCCAGCAAAGGATCCCTTCTCACCTCCAAGGTCCCAGGGAGGACATTGGAACAACAAGCAATCACATCCCATGTGTGGTGGGGAGAGATGCTCCTCATGCTCTGTATAAGGCTGCTGCAAGCAGCCTGCAGCAGTGGGGGGCTCACAGCTCACCTCAGTGTTTGCCAGGATCTGGTGCAAAGCCTCTTTCTGCCGAGGGGCTTTGGTTAAGATGTAAAGGAAGCCGCCGCCACCAGCCCCAGCCAAGCACTGCCCATGGACGTAGGGCCGGAGAGCGTCCATCATGCGCCCAACGGCCAGCGGCTCACAGCCCGGGGCCATGCACTTCTGCTGCCAGTAGCGGTCCAGGCACTTGCCAAGGAGCAGTAGGTCACCTGCAGAGGAGGGAATATTGCAAATCACTTGTCTCTGTTTCTCACCCAAAGGGCAGAAACATCTCTGCCTCTCCTGCTCAGCCCAAGCTACATTCTGCCTTCTCTTTTCCAGTTCCTCCCAGCTCTGCCAGCCGAGCAGGCAACCCCAGCCCTGTCACGTTGCTATTTTTAATCCTCCACAGGGGGAGGATTTGCTTGCTTTAATGCTCCAGCTTCCTCTCCGCAGCAGCCAAATAAACCCGCTGCACTGACCAGGCATGGCCCCCAGCCCTGTCACCAATGGTGCACTGCAAATCAATCAGATTCAGCATGTCTAACCCCCTCTTCCTCAAAATCTTTGTTCAAGCCTGAATTCTGGGGTATTGCCTGGTGAGGGTGGGCCTGGGGGAGGATTTGAGGCTTCTGCAGCTGCAAGAGCCTGCCCCCCCCAGCCTTTTTCCCCTGCAAGACTGCACAGCCTCTCCCTGGGAAAGTTTGTGTTTCTTCAGCTGTTAAAAGGGCCAACCTGGCCCAGGGAAGGGGGCTCACACCTTGCCTCAAGGCCTGGGCACACTCCTCGGCATTGCTCACCAGCGCGTCAGCATTTTGCACGATGGAGGGCAGCCTGGCATACCAGTTCCTCACCACGTCCTGCAAGAGGCCAGAATGTCCCTGTCACTGTCCTCCTGGCTCTGGGGAGGTAGTGCTGCACCCATGGCCCTGGGTGCCAGTTCCCTCTGGGGTGGCAAAGCTCTGCACAAGCAAAGGGGATGGCACCAAAGGCCACAAGGGGAGCAGAGGCCAGAACCTGTGACACCCAGAGGCACCCAGACATTACCTGGAGCAGGTTGCGGGCCAGGCGAGTCTTCCCCGTGTACACCAGCAGCAAGTGATCGTTCAGGGTCTGGGTAAAACCATCAGGGACTGGGATCTGCTCCACTTCCACTCTGAGTGGCAGCTGGGCCTTCGACCTCCCGATTTTGATGCCAGGAACGAGCCCACCAACCTGGTCCTGCCAACCACCCCCTGCAGGGCAGAGGGTCGTCAGTCATTGCTGGGACCCCCACCTTGTGGGTCAGTTAATCCCCCAGGCCCTACCTGTTGTGAGCCTCTGCTCCAGGTGCAGCACAGCATGGATAAGGGACTCTGTGCTGGCAGCCTTTCCTGCTGCCCGGTACAGGGATGCCATCACTGCTCCTGCCAGGATGCTGCTGGTGCCTGCAGGGAGCACAGGTGGGGCCAGGACAGTGAGGCACTGTTGTGGCCCTGAAGGCTTGTGGGCAGCGAGGCGGATGCCCCATCCTGGTGCTGGCAGCAGGAGAGACTCCCAGGCACCAGTGAGGGATTGCCCAGCCCTTTCCCTGCAGACCTACCGAGGCCAGAGCCGTGGGGCAGCTTGGACCAGGTGTGCACCTCAAAGCCACCCCCAAAGCTCTCCATCAGCTGGGCCCGCAAGGGTCTCTGTGAGGGGAACTGCACAATTTGGGTGCAGATAAAGGCAGCTTTGAGCAAGGCTCCTGAAAACAAAAAGGAAGTAAAGCTGATGCCTGCTGTGCTACCTGCTCCCTCATACCACTGGCCCCCAAAAGTGCCACCCTGGCAGCAAGGGGACATCACAGGTACAGAGCCAGGCTGACGGCTGGTGACCCCTCACCTGGCGCATGTGGCTGGCAGTAATCCTGTAAGTGCTCCAGCTCCTGGCACACCAGCTCTGCCACCGCCTCGCTCCGGGGCGTCCCGCTGAGGCTGACGAGGCGCAGCTCCGGCTGGACAATGCGCCGCACCCGGGCGCCGATGGGCCGGCACCCATCCACCAGCACCGCCACGTCCACCACGGCCCCCCCATGCTCGTAGGTGATGGGGGGTGTGTCACTCCAGCCACCTGCCAACACTCACCATCAGCCTCCTGGGGCACCCTGACTCCTTCTCCCCCAGTACCACAGGGGTGAGATACAGATCATCTGACTGGGGGGATGCACTTACCAGAGAGGTCCAGGCGGGCTGGACACACGACCTGCACCCAGTGCCCCAAGGGTGGCAGCTCCACCTCTTCCACGGTGATGAACTGGCACGAGGACATCACTGCCTGCCGGATGAGGATCTGCTCGGCCCCCTCGTAATGCCGAGCTGCTCTCACCAGCAGAGCCGGCCTGAGATGAGAGGGATGCTGAGCCCACTGCCACATCTCCATGACAGCACCAATGCCTGGAATGGGGCAGCTGCCACTTGCCAGCCCCAGCCTCACCGGCTCATCCACTTCTGGCGCTCAGCAGCCAACTCCTGGACACCGCCAGCGATATCCCCGCTCTCCAGGCACCCAAAAGCTGAGGCCCACTCCTTGTTGGCAGCAGGACCACTCCGCAAGCCCCCTTCCCCTCGTGCCATGCAGCCCAGGACCTCAGCAATACAGGCAAGTGCCCGTGCTGCAATACCAGCGTCGCTGGCCATGGAGGCAACTAGAAAATAAAAGGAAGCTGCAAAGCCAGTCAGGCTGCAGGTCACAACAAACCAGCCCACTTCTGCCATAAGCTGTCTCCAAGGGAGCGAGACTTGAATGACTTGCACACACCCGGGGTTGCTGGATGCCCTGCAGGTGCACCCCCATGGGGTCCTGCAATAGGGGGGGATCACTGAAGGGGGTGGGGAGCACTGAATAGTCCTGACAATCAGAGATGCAGCTCCCGAGTCCAGCTCACCCTCATCCAGCGTGCCCAGCAGGGCCTCGTGGTAGCCCTCGTGGACAGCGCTGCGGGCAAGCGGCAGGAGGCTGCTGTCCTGGCGCCCCAGCAGCACCCGCCGCACCTTGCGCTGGCCCTGCAGGAAGAACAGGGCCTGGCGGGCACCCAGCTCGGCTTCTGTGTCCAGGCAAGGCAGCAGCTCCTGCCAGGACATACGCCAGGCTGTCCGCCAGCGTGCCAGCTGCTCACTGGCCACCGTGGCCAGGCCCAGGAGCCACAGCACATCCTCCAGCCCCAGCGCCTCGTGGGCGTGCAGCACCGGGAAGAGCCGGGCACTGAGCAGGCAGCGGTCCCTCCGTGGCATCTCAGCATCCCAAAGGTCCCCTTCCCTGATGGAGGGAGAGATCATCAGCACTGCCCTGGGGCTCAAGGACACCTTCTATGAGGGGAGCTGGAATGCGGGATACATTGGGGTGGTCGTGTGGGATGCGTTGGGGTGGTCAGGACACCTCTGGGAGCTGGGTCTCCTGTCCCACCCTGACATGTGGCACCTACCGTACACCTGTCCGTTGGAAAAACTCAGCCCAGGGCATGTTCAGGTAGGTGGCCTCTTCCACAGGGCTCTGCAGGGGCACAGAGGGGCTGGTCACACCTTGGCTTCGCTGGGAGCCTCGTGCCACCTCACTGACCCCGCACCTGCCAGTCGTCGAAGCGGCCGGTGAGAGTGAACACGCGGCAGGGCAGGTCACGCAGCCGGACGTGATGGCCCTGCAGGACAACATCATGCAGGGGATGGCCCCGCAGGGCTGGTGAGGAGCCCACGTCGAGGCCTGAGAGGAGGCAGCCGGGACCGATCACCAGGGGACCCTGAGGAAGGAGCAACAGTGGCATGGCTTGCCCCCAAACCAAAGGCAAATCCTGATCTTGGAATGGGACAACCACCCTGAGAGACAAGCTGGTGCCAGCACAAGCCAGGTGGCTGGACATAATTTTGTCACAAGGCTGCAGAAACACGGACTACAGAATTTCAGGCCAGGCGACAGTCTCCAGGGCTCACAGCCATAACAAAGCCCCCAAAGGAGAGGGTCTGCCCCGGTTCCCAGCTCAGGACAGCCCAGAGGTGACAGCCTCATCCCCTTGTTTGCAGAGGGTGACAGCCACCAGGGTGCCCAGCACCAGCCAAAAGGCAGCCCCAAAGAGGAAGGGCACCCCAAATCTCACAGCTGTGGTTCCTCCACTCCAGGCAGCAACATGTCACTCTGCTGCCCATTCAATGCACTGGGAGATTGTGTTACCCCCATCCTAGTCATGTACCTGGAGGTGACAGTGCTGGATGACACTGCCGGCTGCCAGCCGCACGGCTCCTTCCAGCAGGCAGTTGGTGACCGAAGAGCCATCTTCCAGGAGACAGGGCTGCTGCCAAGGGCACAGAGACACGTGGGACCAGGGTCTGGGCACACAGCCCAGAGCAACCCCCAAAAAACACACATGAGCAAGGCTGGGGATGGAAGGACATACATCTATGTGGGAATGGGCTGTCTTGCAGAAACGGAGGTGGCTGGCAGAGCCAGGCAGGAGAGTCAGGCTGCGGATGTGGTCATTCGCAGAGGCCGTCATGTAGTCATAGGACGCGTTGGGAATGCAGGCTGTGGGGAGCAGGAGAGATTTCAGCACATCGACAAAAAATGTGGGTGTGTCCAACACTTGTGAGCCAGGCTGAACATCCCCAGCTGAAGGGGTCAGGAGTAAAGACCCGAGGACCTGCAGTTGTGGGGAGACACAGATGACTGTCAGGCCCTGACCACCCCATCTCTCCCCATGCAGAGAAGAGGGCCCAGGAATGGGTCACATCACACACACTCACCACAGCATAGAACCATAGAATGGTTGGGGTTCGAAGGGACCTTAAAGATCATCTAGTTACAACCCCCTGGGCAGGGAAACTCCACTAGAAGCTGGAAGGAAGCACTCACCCATGCTAAGAGGGAAGCCACGGAGAGCTGTCCACAGCACAGAGCGGGCGCTCCTCACACTGGCATCACCACCACCCTTCACAAAATCCTCCTCTGTCATCCCCCCTGCCATGCACAGCACAATGTCGAAGAAAAGGGAGAGCTGGGGAGAGAAGGAACTTGTTGGGTCCAGCCATCCTGAACCCCACCCTGCTGCTGGGTGATCCCTCCCACGACCTCTCCCACCCAAATCTGGCAGTGTGGGGGCAAACAGACCCTAAAGAGATGCCCAGCAGCACCACCTGTGTGGCAAAGGGTCCCACTCCCCACAGAGGGGCTGTCACCTGGATGGGTGGTGCCCCCGAGTCCAGCCCCATGTAGGTGCAGGCATCCAGGGGAGGGATGACATGGGTGGCCAGAAGCTGTTCGGCAGCATCCGAGGAGAAGAAAACAATCCCACAGACCTGCCAGGCACATCAGGGCTGAGGCTGCAGCTGGGGTGACACAAGGGACGGGGCTGGCAGGGTCACCAACGCCTGAGTCGTGCCGTACCAGCGGGACGGTGCCGTCCGGCCCTGCACGCTGCTGGATCTGGGCCTCCGTGCCTTTGTAGATGATGTCACACACCAGCCCCTGGGAGCAAAACCAACCCAGTGAGCTCTTCAGGGAACCCCAAGCCAAGCAGCCACAGCAGTGCCAAAACCTCAGCACCCAAAGCATTAAAGGATTGGGGACCCCTGCACCTCCAAGGGATGCCTCTTGAAGGGGAGCTGCCCCAACCTGCTCATTGGTGAGGTAGACCCCATGGTTCCTGGCATATGCCGGGCTCCCAGGCACTGCAATCACTCGGACGCCCTGGAAGCCATCCCAGTTGATCCCTGGGGGGAGGGACAGAGACCAGTGTCCACTGGGGCAGTGCATGTACTCACACTGGGCACAACTGCCTGAAATCCTGGACCACAGCAGCGAAAGTGGCAGCAGCATCCAGCCTTGGCCACTTTACTGCAGGCACAACAGATGCTCCCAACCGTGCACAGGACAGCAATAGCTGAGCATCCACACCCTCATGGGAGCACGGCACAGGCTGAACCAGCTGTGGTGCTGGTTAAGAACCCTGTCCCAGGCCAAAGCAGGTGCTGGAAGTAAGGCTGGTATCCACTCACCTGGTGTTGAGGGCACTGTGAGGAGCATGTCGGTGCTGCAGACCCAGACGCCAGGTGGGGAGCCCACACAGAGCTGCCAAGAGAAGGACCACGTGCCCAGGGACGGCAGGGAAGGAGCCCAGGAACCCAACACCGTTCCCATCCTGCTGGGAGCCAAACTCATCCCTGGGGCCCCATTCCCAGGCTACACAGACCCGGTGTGTCATGGTCCCCAGCAGGCTGTCCAGGTTGCAGACCAGCGCTTCGGCTGGGGCGCCGGGCTCCTCTGCAGGCAGGCAGGTGAAGGCACGGCCGCAGTCGTCGAAGGAGAAGTCGCGGCCCTGATGGGACGGAGAATATGGGGGGTCACCGGCAGGGAGCGGGTGCAACAAGAGGTCCCATGCTGGGCTGCAGGTCGGCTCTCACCATATGCAAGATGAGGATGCGGGCGTCCTTCAGGACGTCAGCGGTCACCACCTGGGAGAGGACAGCAGGGAACACTCAGTGGGAACAGGACAGGCACCTCCCCTCACTTCCAGCGTCCCCTCCTGACTTCCAGCCTCCCCGGATCCACCAGGGGCTGTCACCTCTCACCGTGCATCCGGCCCGGGCGCTGAGGTGCTCGGCCGCCACCAGCAAAGCGTTCAGGGTGGCACCGCCGCTGCCCAGGCGGGCCCAGGGGTCCTCCATGGCCAGAAGCAGCGCGGGGGGGCGCGGGCCCAGCCCGCCCCGCAGCCGCCGCACCTCCAGCTCTGCCAAACGAGAGGCGGGGGGGGGTGGGAGGCGGCTCCCCCCCCCCGGGCAGNAAAAGCAAGCGGGGGGGGGGGGGGGGGGGGGGGAAAAGCCCCGCCCCCGCCACTTGCCTCGCTGCAGGGCGGACACGCCGCCATGGCCCCGCCGGCAGGTGAGGAGAACAGCGCTCCACTCCGCCGCCATAAGCACCTCCTCCGCCCCCAACCTGGCGCCGCGGGGCCTCCTGGGACGTTTAGTCCAGCTTCCGCGGCCGCTCCGGGGCGCTCGGCACTGAGGGACTACAATTCCCAGCGTGCACTGCGCGGCGGGGGCACAGACCCCTTAAAGGCTCAGCGCACCCTGTGCTGCCTCCCCCCTCTCTTCCCCCATCTCGGGGGGCTTGAAAAGGAGGAATGGGGGGTTGACGTTTTCTGCCCTAAAATGAGTCTCGGCGGCGGTGCGCACCCCTAAGTGCCCTGGATCACCCCTGTCACGAGTCCGGCTCCTCGCAGGGTTCTCTGCGGAGAGGAGGGGTGCCCGGGCGGCGGGCGCTGCTGTCTGTTCCCGGGGGGTTGCCAGGGTGGGTACCCGGTGGGTGCTGGGGTGCGATCGGGGTGGGTACTGGGGAATGTCGATGCACTGCGGTGGGTGCCGGGGTGGGTACCAAGGAGGGTAGCGGGAGATGCCAGCGCGCCAGGTGGATACCGGGGTGGATAACGGGGGATGGGTACTGGGGTGCCGACGTCCGGAGATGCCGGTGCGCCGGGTGGGTACTGGGATAGGTACCGAAGTAGTTACTGAGTTGGGTATCGGACTGGGTACCGGGGATGTTTAGGGGGTTGCCGATGCGCCGGGGGGATACCAGGGTGGATCCCGGTGGATGAGTACCGGGGATACCAGAT
>VZTH01015091.1:0-78049 GCA_013397815.1 Aleadryas rufinucha | reverse complement strand
TTTGAGGGACGCTTTCGGGGAGAACGTGGCGCCCTGCCATCGACCACTGCCCCGCATCATTAGTCAGGCCTGGAATTCACTATATCTTCAACTCAGCTGCATGTACTGTATTACCACACAGCCAGTGCTGACAGACATAGACACATGCATTTACAAAATTCTCAAAACTGCTTGTCTCACATACGCAACATTATCAACCCATGCTGATGATCTCTGACATTTCAGAATACTGACCAGATTGCTGGGTATAACTTTAGATAGTGCATAATAAGCTCATAGCTCTGCAAAGGCCCCAGCTCTCAGGGCACCCTGGTAGCCTGGGACATTGGAGAGAATGTTCTGCCAGTCTCTGAAATTGGGCCGAGCATGTATGGAGTGGGAAGATGAGGGTAGGCATGTATTTCCTTCAGGTTCTAGGCTATCATTTTTTTTTGCATTACATCAGTCATGCTTTTCTTCTACACCATGCAACATAGTGAAAAGAAAACAGCACTGAACTTGTATAGTTTTCTCTGTGACTGAGGCTGAAACACAAGTTATGGGCAATCTAACACTTCCACTTGAATAATAAATATGCTTTCAACAATTGCTGAGTATCAGATGGAAAAATGAAAAATTAATCATCATTTAATTATTTATCAAGGACATGAATACAGTTTCTTTTCTAGTGAAAGAACTCAACATAATGATTTTTACAAAACATTGCCTTTCTGTCTCGTGATGAGACAACTGTCTGTCTCCATGAGCTATCTGATAACTAAATAATGACGCAATTGAAAACTTACAAAAAAGAAAAGAATTGTTAAAAATAATGAAATGACACGTATTTATAAAAATTCTTTCATCTGGAGTGTGTAGTGAATTACATCAGCGAACTGATACAGAAGTTGAAAAAAATATTTTTGCCACTGAAGAAACTAAATGTGTTCTCTGCTCACCAAAGTAAATCTCTGGTTGTGTCAAAAGTAGTTGATAAACTTTAAAAACCATTTAAAATTGGTGTTACTGTAGCATCTCATTCAAGTCATACCAAGGTGCTAACTATATAGAACTTCATTATCAGTGAACAAAAGTGCACTACTTTTAACAGAACATCCGTGAGGTTTAAGAAGAATACTTTCATTATGCTTTCAGGAAAATCTGTGTTAACTGTTAATAAGATAACAAGTTTAATTGATAAAATCGTCCTGGAGGGGAGAACTTAAAAAAAGGGAGTGGCATAAAAACCAGCTTGCATTTATCTTTAGCACTTAAATTGAGGATTGTGTATTTTTTTCATTTTTAAGGGAAACTTTTTGAGGAAAGCCTCACTGAAATTTACTTTTTGGTTAATTAAAAAGATCAATGAAGCCAGTCCTGTGATTATCTGAACTAAGACATTGTCTGAAATTGTAACTGGCAAATACAATTGAAGGTGTCAAAGATAACCTCTGTATTTTTCCCACTCCTGACGTATTCCGAGCTGCAAATCAAGCCTAAACTACATTAAAAAAATATACCCTTTTTTTTGTTTGAAATGTATATTGCAGTTTGAGACTCCAAAATTCACAATTAGTAAAAATAGAGAAACAAGATGAAAAGGATTCTAAGACATGTGACTTTCGTGACACTGAGTGAATTTTAGAAGAAAATTTTGTGGACCGGTCCTTTTATTAATTCTAAAATCCAGAAAATCTTGCTGCTGCATTGCATTGAACTTTGTAGGAAAAAAAAAAAAAAACAAAAAAAACAAACTGGCTTCAGTTTAAGGTTACAATGCACTACTCTGGAGAAGGTGGAAATCTCTGCTTCACAGACAATCTCATAAGCCAAACCTCCACCTAAAATAAACCTAAAGCAACTATGGGAAGCTGTGTCTGAGGTACTGCACCTCTAAACATTTCCAGATTCACAGGGCTGTGTGTTCTTGGTTGCACTCTCATTTAGGCTAAGCCCGAAGGTCATACAATCCTTCCTTGCTGTTTCTCACCCATGGTGTGCTCCACCAGGATACCAGTGCTGCAATAGAGATGCTGAGACTTTGTAAAATGCCACAACACATCCCAGTGAGGCCTCCACTGATTTGAGTGAAGACAAGAAAATTAATCTGAATTTCAGAAAAATTTAGATGAGATGAATCCCCCAGCTTTTACAATGTACACCGTCTTTTTAGTGTTTCCTTTAGCAAGGATGCCGAGAAGGAGACAGGATGCCATTTAATGTTCTCCTATCCCCACAGTGTTTCATGTAATGACCTGAAAGTATATGTTGGTAATGTAAACATGCCTTGGGGAAATAGTGCTGTTGGTTGCTTTGCAGGAGGAATCAGTGTCTCCCTAGCACTCAGGAGAAGTTACTCCTAGCCCTTTTATGTATTATTCTACCTCTTTTGACCCAGAGTTAGTCTGCACCACAGATTCTCATGCTATCATACAAAGTAGTAACTGATATTGAGGAAATATAAAAATATTTTTTTCTTCCTTTCATGCCATGTTTATTTGTCTCAATGTAATTTATTTAAGGAAGCATACTCCTAGGATTAAATTTATTTCCAACCACAAGAAAATAACAAATAAAATGTGAAATGTCCCTCAGAAGAGTGTTGAACAGTTGCAGACCTTTGCTTGATCTCTATAGCACTTTCTACTTTCATTGTCTCACAGCAAAAACACTTGAAATGTTTTTGATATTCTTATATCACCAGACAGCATTTTATAAGTTGTTGGAAGTAGTTTATAATATACATATTTGTTTATTTCCGTACTGTCCATACATTTCAAGTCAACAGATACACATCAAGAAGAAAAAAGTATGAGTTTAAGTGAAACTTTAAGTATCGTAGCAATTACTCTTTTCTTTCCTCTTAAAATTATGACTCACGTTTCATTGTCTATAAGGGAGGCAAAATTTTGCATGACAGTCAAAAACCGTTCAAATAAAGCATATGCAAACAGGAAAGTAGTTGTGCAGTGAAATAGGGGTTTACCTGCAGCAAAACATAATCTGACTTGGAAATGAGAAATTTCAGAAAGAATTAGATCTAAAATACAGAGAGCTAATATAGTTTCAGCAGCTGTTTTAAATATACATAAATAAATAAATGAGCATTTTTTTCCCAAGATAAGAAGAGTATTCATAAGAAATTTTCACTGGATTAATTTCCTATTAATTTGTCTGTGCTTGCATTCTTAACATAAGTTAAACACTGTCTCTTACTGCGCTGAGATAGTTCAAAATGAGTGCTTTCAAAACAGAGGTGGAATAACTGTAAAAAATCCTCATTGTCATTGTTAATTAAAACTTAAAAAGTGGAAAAAATATTAAAAATATCTATGGCTGCTGAATTAGAATGAGTTGTTGACTGTCATGCAATCACAAATACCTGTCAGATACAGCTATAGCTGTTAATTTAAATCCAGTTGCTCTTAATTTAAACCCAGTTCATATGACAACCTGGCAGGGTGAGCAACAATATGATAAAATTTCCTGAAGTCATATGGCTTAGTCAGCTCTTCTTCTTATAGGCATTTGTGTGCTCTGAGCTTAGCACTGGACATAGTTAATTTATCCATTAGTCAATTCAGAGAAAATAATGATACTCAGAACCTGGCAGAATAATAAATTTTCTTCCAACCACAGTGTAAAAAAAAATATTCTTAACTAAACTGAAATGAAAATTACTTCAATACAATCTTTATAGATACAAAAGTTATTACAACAAGAACCGAAGTTGTTTTGATTGACTGTATAAATGAAATACGACAAATATCTTGGGAAGCATTTCT
The DNA here is from genome assembly GCA_013397815.1 of Aleadryas rufinucha. Classification (NCBI taxonomy): domain Eukaryota; kingdom Metazoa; phylum Chordata; class Aves; order Passeriformes; genus Aleadryas; species Aleadryas rufinucha. Next base: position 74,285 of record VZTH01015091.1, on the reverse strand, counting down.
TTGATTTCCTAATTTTTTCCACCACAGAATAGTTCAGTATATAAGGTTATCATGCTGTTATGGAACATGTGGGGGCATTGATAATGGCTTTGATATAAAGCTACAGAAAAGAATATAATTCTATTAGAGTATTTCATGTGAGCACATATCTAAAATTATACTGAACTTATGATGCTTATTTGGTACTTATTTCCGAGTAGGCATAGTAGATCCACATTTGCTGCAAAACCCCACACAATAGGAGACTAGTAACATTAAAAACAGACAAAAGAAGGGAAAATCAATCACGAAGCTCAATAAGATGAAAAGAATGACATGTATTATAATCAGGAACAGAATGATAAATCAAGCAAATACTAAAGCTTTTAGGACCTTGACATTTTTCTTTGGATAGTTTCACAAAGAGATATTTACTGTAAAAATTAAATTACTCTAAGAAGGTGCACAGTAAGCATTTCTTACAAATAGGTAGCTAAATAATTTCTAGTAGCTGCTGGTGAGCAGAAGTAAGATCTCACATTTTCACATCTAATAAAGACTAAAGATCATTAATTATTTCATACTGCACAGTGTTATATTTTGAATGCACTGTAGTCTAGTAAGTCAAAGACCACACTCAGCTAAAACAATTTTTTCATTTTGTGAGTCAATTGAATTACTGCATTATACAACATTTGGCACAGACACTTATCTGCATGCACATGCACAAATACAAAACAAAAAGATCAATGCCAACATATCTTACATACAACTAATTAATTAGAGTTCAACCTTCCTAATTTTAGATGGTTTTACTGAAATCCTGAAGTACAGTTATTTCCTTTCATTTCTTTCATGTTCAGACAGAGATTAATTACTTTTGCAAGCACTAGCATGCAATACTCTACACTTCTAAACAGCTGGCATGGTTCCTGACCTAGCCTGACTTAGCCAAGCAGAATGCTTCGAAACCATATACAGTCATGGGTCAGGATTGAGCAATTTCAAATGGGTAGTTCTAATAGCACTACATATGTCTGGGGGTAAGTGAATTTACCTGCTTAGGCACAATTTCTATTATCTTAATTGGCCTTTGGGGTCACAGAGTAGTCATTGTCCTTTTTTTTTTTATTTATTGGAAAGACTTAAGCACACTGAAAAACATTGGCTAAATTTTATGGCTTTCACTATCACACAGATGCTGCACGCTAATGAATTTCACCTTTAACATTATCAAATTAATACATACAAAATTGTAATACAAATCCTATAAAACACTCACTGCTCAACTTTACTGTGTTTTCAGGCAAAAAAAGAGCTTTATAGTTTGATTTGCTGAGTCTATAAGTGTTAAGAGTTTAATAATATTCTGCTATCTTGTCTTGCTTATTTTACTTATGATCCCTTTGGAATGAGATCACATATGGACATACTATCCATCATTCCCTGTTCCTGTTGTGGCTTGCAGTCACTGCTACTATAAAATGGGATATATATTATTTGAGAGATATGCTGTCTAAAGTGTTTATCCTACTGTATTCTTAACCCGTGAATTCTAATTTATGTCAGCATATGAAGTGTCTATAGTGATTTGTCCTCAAAATCAGAACTTCAGAGATTTGATGATGGGGTTGATTGAGAACACGGTGAAAGGAATGATCTGGTATTACTTCCAAGGTTTGATAACTAATGCACAAAAAGGACAATGAAAATAGACAGATAACATGAAAATTCTGAGGACCTTCAAGGGAAATATATATAGTCCAGAAGTCTATTTGTCTTTTCTGAATGATATTGACAGTGGGTCAACTTGGGTGAACTCATACATTTTTACAAGGTTGACATTCAATTGAGTTTAGCTTATGCAAAAAGTATTTTGGAGTTATATTTGCTGATACTATCATATTCCTTTCCTACTTTCACTATTGCTTAGTTTTAAGGAAGGCTAGGAGTTTGTCCAAGGGCATATTTTTATTCATAGTCATTGTCAGATAACCTGTGAAGCACAAAGACGCTCAAAAACTTCTCAGAACTGATGAAGTAAAGAAGTGATTTAAAAGCTGTTTAAAGCAGAGAACCAATGCATGTCAGATATATAAATCAACAGTTTGTAACCATAAAGTGCTTCATGCTTTGGTCTAATGAGAAAAAGTGTTAGTTCTGTGGAAGTAACAAAATGGGTTACATAAAATGTGTTTGGGAGAAAGATGAAGTGCTGTGGGTTTTACTGCAGGAGGAATCCAAAATATGTCCTAGTCTGCAGCTACAGGAGCCTGTAAAACAGGACGTAATATACATAACAAGTTTTTCTTTACAGAGGACAGCAAACATGGAAAAACACAGCAAACGTTGCAGCATGCAGTGAATAAGTGGTGACTGACAGTGGTGATTTGAAGACAATTGCACAAACTCTACCAGAATTACCTTTATAACTCTTCGATGTTGCGTCCAGTATTTCCACTGTAGCCTGTTTCATTTCTTCTTCACATTCGGCACCATGAAATTTAAATATATTTTCTACCTTAATCTACTGTGTAGTTTGAATGTGGCTGAACTTCAGAAACAGATTATTTAAAATATGTTCAGGGAGAGATGATAAGTTGTAGTAGTCCATTCTAAATCTTCCCTTTCAGACACTTAAGAAACAAGCTGTAGCAGAAACATTCAATTAATACCATGAATTAGAGGATTTTTATAATTAAATAAGTAGTTTGTGCTTCATTTATTCAAGTAGTCAGTTTACATAGCCTGAAAATTTATTGAAAATTGTATGGAAAGTTAGAGTCTATATCCATTCATTCATTAATTCAAAAAACTCACATTACTTCTATAACCATGCCATTTTGCAATTACCATTTTACTTGATAGATTCAAAGACTCCCAATGAACACAAAAGATTATTTCATTTTTCTCAATGCAATATCCAAACCACAGAAGGATAACAATGACAATAGAAGAGCATTTTTCATGAAATTTCATCTACAGGATATTTTTCATTTGTTAAAATGCTACTTATTGTGCTTTTCAGCCCAATATTTTTTTTTTTCTAATTCACCTGGGCAGCTTTTAACTTGTTTTGAATCAGGAAGCTAATTGGAAGGCATGAAACATCCCCGCCCTACCTTTATTATTAATAAAAATTGGGAGATTTTAACTGCCTTAGACAGGCAGGAAGCTTTTTCTTGTGTTTGAAAATAGAAAGCATTTGTTCAGCATCTATTCTAGTGCTTTTTACTCTGTGGCAAGTAAAAGGCCAGGAAGCTTTCAAATTATTATTTTATGGAGAAAAAAAAATAATAAAAACCAAGAATGCATGAAACTTTTCATGATTGGCTTTACTTAATGCAAAGTGTAATTTGACTTTGCTTTGTAATTTATAATTGCTTCGACTTCTTGGGTAAAAAATGTACTGAAGGCTTGAGTCAGGTAAATTGTTATGAATATATTACATAGTGAAAATACTTTTTTTCTTCTTTTTTAGTTTACCAGTTAGGGGGTTTTATTTTTTTTTATTTTATTTTTTATTTTTTACTTGTAAATGAGTTTGCTATTCCTGTACATATACCAAAATAAATATTTTTGGGTAGGGTGTGGTCTTTAGCTCTGCTTTGTGGACTTTTCTCTTTGTTGTTGCATTTACACTTTCTAGCTAAAGTGTTTTGAAAAATCTGAAGGTACACCATGCTTAAATGGCTTCAGTTCTAAATTGGAGGGGAAGATTTTTGTTTGCTTACTTTTTCCACAAAAAAACTAAGTTTAATACAGCATTTAGAAAATTTTAAGATTTCCTCTCTAACCTTTTTCTGTGTAGAAAGGGATTTTTTTTTATCAGTCTGAGGATACTTTGCAGTGCATTACAGAGAATGAAATTAATATTCAGCATCTATCTCAGCAAGAACAGAATGAAAAAGGCACTGTCTTAATGGTATTTATTGACTGGTTTCAGTAAACCTTAATATTAACTAAAAAAGACCAAAACAAAACCAAAAAATACCAAAGCCAAAAATATTTTGATCTAAATATACAAAATCAATTTTATGTTATTGCATGCAAGAAATTACTCAAAGATCGAAATGCATGTATTTAGCACTATGCTTAGTTCAGAAGTCCTAATAAATGCAAGTAATATAAATTAGATGCTAGTCTTTCTCTATTTAGATACAGAATAATGTCAATAATAATTCTTAATGCCGTCACTTACGTGCGATCCTTACTTTACCTTTAATTTTTAATCTTAGGTGTTCTTCAGTCATCATCAAATGGAAAGAAAACTACTAATTCAGAAAGGTTGGAATTTACCCTATGGTGGAGGCTAATGCCTTACTTATATGCCACTTAAACCTTATTTTAAAGGTTTAAGTAGGATTCAAGAGATGAAATGGCCTATGACATACCTCTGCACAGAAACAAATTTCCCCTTAGCAAAGCTTACATGTTGCAAAAAATTCTGAATACTCTATTAACTGGGAAAAAAATCCACACAGACCTCATACGCGGAGACACGTTAACTGTATTGTTCCTAAGGTAAAAGCCACATTATTTGTAGATTTTAACAGAAGTTGTTATGCTCACCATTTTGTGGTATTTTATTTTATTTTATTTTATTTTATTTTATTTTGTAAAAGTAAGGCCACAGAATTAATCAGTCCCATCTGCATGCACAAAAGACATGACACAAGGAACAAAAACCATCTGAAACAAAACTATGCTTCCTTTCACAAGCAATAGGGGAAATTAATGTCATCACTAAGCTGAAGACATAAAGAGATTCAAAATTAAAAATCCTTTGAAAGCTTCCAACAAGATTCCTATAATCAGCAGGAAGATAAGTAATGATCAAAGCCCCTTAAAATAATATTGCTCACCCCATTAGAACTGCTTAAATGTACCCTACCATTCATCAGAAATTATACAAGATTACTGCAGAAACTATGCTATTGTTTCAGCAAGAAGCCCAGATGTTTTAAGGGTAGACTTCACAACTTATATAAGGTTAAAAGCAAAGACTAAAAAAGAAACCAAACCAAACCAAAACAAATCACCCCCTCCCCCCACCCCCACCAGCTGCAGTTATAATCCTTCATTATTGCTAATGTAACACTTCATAGGTGCTCAATTGCTTTGCCAAATTGCCTCATATTGAAGTTGAGTCATGGAAAAGGAAGCAAAGTGAATGCTCACCCAATGGAGTGATATTAGCATTTTTGTCAGTTTTGTTTGTTTTTTTTTTTTTAATTTCCTTAAAAATATATGTTATAAACCTATTGGTTTTTCCTTTCTCCTGAAGAATTATTCTTCTTTTGTTAAATTTCATCTCAGCTACACTGTGATTAGTGAAAGGAAAAAAGCACAGTTCTGCATACTTCATCACTAATGTTGCCCTATGAAATAGCCCCAGGGACTTCACAGACTGTTAAGTGTCAATTTCGGATCTGAAAACATTTCTAAGTAGAAGCCCAAAGTAATGTAGGTTTGACAGTTCCACTAAACATTTGAGATTTATTATCTACTGCACTATGTGCTTTTAATAGCAATATTGTTATTGCTTTTGTCGATAACAATTTAAAGTGGTCATCTTGTCTCCTCCTTTAGACATTCAGAGGTAGCTCATATGGCATTGTTTATTAGAATTACTTGTAGATGGAGGAAGTTTGCAGTGTTTCAGATACTGCTTGGTGCCAGTTGTTTCAAAGTGAATGTCATCTTTTAGTAGATGCAGTGTGAAAACTCAATTTGATTGTCACATTTATTTACCTAGCTTTAAAGACATGCAAATATAGGAACTCCTATTTTATGCTTCAGATATGTTTGTCAATACAACTACAGTGCAAAAAATCTGTATGAATTAAAAACAGGAGCATACTTGCCTCAGATACTCATATCCAAGTAAGACAAACACTATCCAAATAAAATTAACGTTTCCATTTCACCTATACCCCAAACATGTTTTATCCACTATCCCCATGAATTTTTGTTATTCTCAAATATTTTATAACAGCTTTGAAGCAACAACCCCTAGTACCATGTGTGTGATTACATTACCTTGAAACCCAGGAAAATTCAATCACCTCCAAAAAATCTCCAAGAAATCTTTCAAACAGGTTTAACCTATGCCAGCAAACACCCAACCAAATATAATAGGCAACTACTGCAAGTAATTAGAATAGAACAGAATAGAATAGAATAGAATAGAACAGAATAGAATAGAATAGAATAGAATAAAAATTATTTTCAGTTGAAAGGGACTGGCATGCTGTTAAGTGCATAGTCCAAATGCCTCTTACACACTGACAGGTTTGGGACATTAACCACCCCTCCAGGAAACCCATTGCAGTGTTTGACCACCCTCTCACTAAGTCTGGTCTAAACCTCCTCTGGTACAGCTTTGAATGATTCCCACATGTCCTGTCACTGGGTAGCAGAGTGAAGTGATCAGCAGCTTCCTCTCCCCTTCCCCTCCCCAGGAACCTGAAGAGAGCAACGAAACCACCAATCAACCTTCTTTTGTCCAAAATAGACAACCCTGCATCCTCAGCCACTCCTGACAGAAAATTCCTTTAAGTTCTTTCACCAGTTTATTGCATTCCTTTGGACACATTCAAGGACCTTCACATCCTTCTTAAATTGTGGAGCCCAGAACTGCACACAGCGCTTGTGGTGAGACTGCGGCAATGCTGAATACAGAGGGAAAATCACCTCTTTTGACCAGCTGGTCATGTTTGATGCACCTCAGGATGGTATTTGCCCTCTTGGCTACCAGGGCACACTGCTGACTTCCACTGAGACTGCTGATGACCAGCAGATCCCCTTCTGCAGGGCTGCTCTCCAGCCACTCTCCTAGTTTATACTCAGCATTATTCCATCCTAGGTGAAGAATCTGGCATACGGACTTGTTAAGTTTCATCACATTAATCACAGCCCATTGTTTCTGTGATGACAGCTTCAGCCTATCTAGATCCCTCTGAAAGGCCTCCTGTCCCTCAAGAGAATCGACAGCACCTCCCAGTTTGGTGTCATTAACGAAGTTGCTAACGGTGCTTTCAGCTCCTGCAGCCAGATCATTGGTAACATATTGAATAGAACTGGGCCCTGAGGAGCACCCCTGGTGACCAGCTGCCAGCCAGATGGAGCCTCCTTCGCTATAAACCCACAAATGTGTTGCATGGTAATGAAGAGAGTTTTTTCTTCATCAAGAACATTACCACAAATTTTTCAGCATTGTCTCCAAACTTGTAAAAGGCTTGTCATTGGAAACATAATACACTATCTAATCTCATACAGAAAAAGGTCAGGTACCAATAAAAATATTTGGATTTCATGAGAAACTGTGCTTGCTGAGGTCAATTTGGGAAATAATTATGGGTGAATAAAAGCAGTCCTACTCTCATTTTGTAGTCATCTGGAACAAATATGGGAATAATGGGAAAAAAACCCTCATCATGATTTATTTCAAAGAGAAGACAATCTACCAAGTGCAGACAAGTGGCAAAGCAGGAAAAAACACCAGTTGAGAAAGAAAGCCAGATTGTTTCATTGAAGCTTATTGCACAAGCTTAAGCAGAAATGGGTGACAAAGTATGAGTTACTTGACCACATTAAAAGATAACTTTCCAAACAGAAAATAAATGTTTTTCCTCTAAAGCAACCAATTAATTTCTATATTGAAAATTAAAGCCTTTGTCAAAAACATAGTCAGTATTTTCTTGGCAATTCCAAAAAACCAGGAATAATAAGGAGTAAAACCTCAAAATAGGGAACAGAATTTTCTCAAAATAATTGGTTTTCAGCGCCAATTTTCAAATAAGGAAATATTTCTCCTCCTGACTCAAGAGGCACAGATTTTTTTATTCTTATTTTCTAAATTTGTAAAGGTAAAAAGGAAAAAAACATACCATAACTGCTTGAAAAACTTCACTAAATATTCAATGACACAAGAACAGATGTGAGATCTAGGAGATGCCAGCAGGGCAATTGCTCAGAACTTTGCACTGCAGAAAGCCCCAATAGACCAAGCAAGGTAGTTAGCCCAGTGATTTGCAAGAATGATGGAAAAGGAGCCTGTGACTTAACCTCCTCCTTGAGCATTTGGTTAAGAATAATGACAATGCTTCACATCTCTCCTCTTAAACTGAAAAGGACATGTGCTATAAATTTTGTGAAATGTGAGAATAATCCAAGACTGATTTAGACAGAGTAAATCTATGGTGGTCCTCTGGATTTAATGGATACACACCATGTGTGAATTTGGCTACTGAATGGGACTTTACACTTTCTGTTTGGGGCTATTTTAAGCATCTAGCATTGGCACAAGTTAGAGGATCTGTAGGTAGGAGCTGATAGTCAATAGATTAAAAAAAAAAAAAGAAAAAAAAAAGAGGTGTCTCCACAGAATGATCAAGAATTTTGAGGTTAGGAGGCCTGAAAATTTGGCACTGTGAGTGATTTGCCTTTTCCCACTTTTCCAAATATATAGTTTGGTTGTTTTTCCTAACACATCATTTTAATATGCAAATTCTCATAACTGAAATCCTATTAGTGCTATTCAAAAAAGTTACATTTTAAAGAGATGCATAAAGCACTCATATCTATCCAAAACTGTACCTCTGCGGAAAGTCTTAAATAAAATTATCTCCTGTGTTGAGTCTATATTTAAATGTTTACAACACTTGCCATGGAAAATGATTCAATTATTCAATAAAGAAATTATTTCATTGGCAAACGAAATTCCATAAAGTTACCAATGACATGAATTGTTGTGAAATGAGAAACAGGTAATACATTCTAAATCTGAGTTGAAGATCATAGAATTTCAATACAGAAGTCTGGAATTCTTATGCAGCTGGTGCTGCAGTTTTGCCTCAGAATCTGACAATCATACATGTTTGTGAGGTTTAGTTTCTTAATCATATTTCTGTAATCCTTCTAAATTAAACAGTGGAAAAATCTTTCAGGTGCCATATTTTAAACTGAATTGTAATTAAAATAAATCTATTGACTAGAGTTTTATTAGCTGAAAGTAACAACTGAAAAGTTTGAATCCACATGAATCACAAGTTGTAGATTCTAGTATTTTAACTTACACATGGAAGTGTAATTCAGTCTGCTTAGAATCACTTGTCTTTGTAGACATTTTAATAAAAGCAGCTAATATTAAGGTATTAATAATAAATTGTTAGTACTGTATTTACTCAAATTCAAGAGAAGTTTTGATGTTTAACGACAAGGTATTGAAAAGTGTCAGAGAAGTATATATGCTTCTGAGCTCCAGTAAAAGATGAGGTAGAAAATTAAAACAACCTTCAAGCTCTCTTAGTGACTGGCAATTGTGTCAAACTTTAAACAAAGTATACTTCGATGTTCTGCTTCTTGTGTGAGGGCTGAACTAGCAATAAGCCTCAAAGTTATATTTCCTGCTAAAATTAATTAAGACATCTATTTGTCTACATAATGATTAAAATTATTCATCATAGAGACATATGTAAATGGAGGACATGCACCATTAAAATGACAAAAAATCATCTATGGATCATGGAGAACACTTTTTTCCTTTTGATGGGGTTGGTTTGTTAGTTTGGGTTTCTGTTTTGTTAAAAGCACAGACAGAACAGTCCCTCAAACAAAATCAAACCTGGAATTGGGTCTGAAGGGAAAGTTCTTGCGTATGTTTTGGATAGGACATTCAGGAGTTAACTGTGTGATTGCAATGTTCTTCAGAGATGACATTGTCCATGGGATCTGATGGGCACTGAAATGAATGAGAGGCATGTAATGGACTTCAGTAAAATCTGAAACTTGTTATGAATGATCACACACTTCACTGAAGTTACACTTTACAGGCAAGTATGACTAAGATATTTTAGTAAGATATTATACATGTGTTCTAAAATGCTTTACATAGCACCAAATATATTTTCCTCTTGTCCTGCCCTGGTCTTGATCCCACACCGGGTAAGGGTATTGAAATCATAGTGTTGTACTGCAATAACAGTCTTTAACATGTTTTAAAGTATACTATGAAAAGATGACAAAGATTCTCAGAATAGTTCATTACCACTCTCCATCTTGTTAGTCCAGCTTCCATAATCACCTCGATTAAGCAGATTGTGGCTCAGATCTCATGTATCTATTTTTTGGTAGGGTGTTTTTACAAGCACAAGTAACATCTGTCCTTTTCACTCTCTTCACAGCATCCAACCACTCTGGCAGATGTTTCTAAAACCATACTGTCTGGTAACATTTAAAGGAATACAGTATTTGCATAAGCACTGGGAATTCCAGTCTTAGTACTTTCCATATTGTTTTAATTTTTTTAAATCAACATTTTTTGTTCTATACACATAATTTTGTTTTACTCCTCATAAAGCAGACATTGTGTGCACACATCTGTTAAATCTGGGCTGCATTTATTACAGTTCTCCTCTTCCAGAAACAGGAAGGATTAATTACCACAGACCAGCTCTAGAAGCACCCCCGTGTTTCTTAGCACACAAAATTAATTCAGAGTTGACAAAACTCTTTCAGACACAACCTGCTTCCTGCTGATGGCGCTTTATTAGCATATTCTTCCCAGAAAAAAAATGCCTCATAGACCCTTTTTACCTCTCCTTAGAGTTCAATTTGTAAAGCACTGAGTGACAGGCAGCAAAATGGCTTGAATATATCTAAGGCAAGTTGCCAAATCCTCCCGATAGAAGCACTTTGGAGCCTTTGTTCTGAGTACATTAAAGTCACAGAAGGTCCATGTACTGTAGACTGTACAGGGCAGGCAGGATGTTCACAGTAAGACAAAACAGCAGGTGATAAATGACATTAAATAACAGTGAGAATTTACCACAGACTAAATTAACTACTGGAGTGAAATGTTCTCAGCTCTAAGGCTATATTAACAGTGAATGTATAATCAGGTGATTATAATTCTTTTTAGTGTTCAAAGAAGTCTATATGTAAAAATGATCAAGACAGCTCTATTTAACTCCAGAGACAAGCTGTTGGAACGTGTTTTAAAAATGATAGAGAGTAACTCCTTTTCACTCTTATTGAGTAATTTATACAATAAGTACATAAAAGTGAATTTGATTGTTAGATATCTGACATGCTCCATTTCATTAAAAATTAAAGCCACACTGAGTTGCTCCTAGCTGGTCAAACACTTGAAAAGAGGATTCTGTAATTTCAATTTAAGAAACTTGCAAATGAATATTTGCTGGCTCTGAGGACAGGCAGGAAAAAATGTGAACTGCTGTAATCTATATAAAATTCTACTGAGTTTTTTTTTTGTTACAAGACAAATATTATAATTTAATGTAGTAATCATTTCACTAACTGACACTACTGCAGAAATTCCTGATATTTTTTATAGATATGATTTTTATAACATTAAAAATATGATTATTTATTATAAAAAAACCTAGAATCCCAAGGGGGAAAGAAAGAAATTATTTATGAATTTAATTTACATTTACACATTATCTATTTAAACATTTAATTAATATGGTAGCATTGATTTATCTAGTACTTTTTTCTCTACATGGAAAGATAATTTTTCATGATACACTACAGACTTCTTTTTCCCTATTTTGGTAACCTAAAGTTAACACAGCTCCTCTAGAACATCTGTCAGAATCTGCACATTTTTTCTCTGGGAAAAGAACACAAACATCGAAAGATAGTAAAACAACCTGAGCAAGCCCTGAAGACCAAAATCAATAAAGAAAAACAAGACAAATGTGATGGACAAAGAAACACTGGGTGAGAAGCACTTTGAAGAAAGGCCTAAGTACTGTGTTCTAAGACTTGGTGTTATTTCCATTTAAAATTCAGGGGGTTTTTTATAGGAACCTCATCCTGAGTGTTGTGGGTATTTATTAGGGTGCACAGGATAAAGGAACAAATTAATAGAAATGAATATATTTTAAATTAAGCTAGGCTAAATTAACCAACTTAATTTGACCTAGTGACCTCAAACAAAGACTTAAACCTGGATGTTGTCCCTATGTTTATCAGCTGAACACAAGCCTCAGATTCTCTGTTCCCCTGAGAAGTTCACCCGTTTCTGAGAGGACGAAAGATTGTAATGACAGGTGGAAGACTCAAAGCATTTGTTTATTCAAAGCTATTATTCATTCCAATCGCTCTTAATTCCTCAGCTTGAGTTTACTGCAGACATCACTCCCAAAAGGTAATAGGTGTCAGCTCTACTTCATGAGCATGTAACTATTAGTTGTTACTCAATATTTGGCATCCTAACAATGTGGTGCAAACAGTTTATTTTCCATACAGTGTTCACTATGCTTCAAAGAACAGAACTAAAAGGCATAAAATAGAAACATATCTTATTCGGTTCTTATTTTATTGATTCCATGCACATGGAATGTGCAAAAATTCCATTTCTCAAAAGCTTTTAAAATATATTTAAAGTTTATAATAGACTGCTTATGAACTGCATTAAGTTAAAAAAAAAAATTAAAAGCACATTATTTTCTAAACCCAAGAGTTTTGAACTACACTAAGACTGTAAAACCAGTTTAAATAACTAAACCATCAAATGGTCACCGTGGACTTCTCATCTTCCAGAGGAAGCAACAAAAAAACCTGGGTGCCTATGATTTCTCCAGAGGCCAATCAGGCATGAGGATATTTTTAATTATGCTTTTTGTTCTTTTCAACGCGCATATTTCAAGGGAAGAAGTCCAAGAAGCATTTCATTCCAAGAAAAAAAGATAACAAACAAGCTATAGCAAACATGACGTGTTGTAAGCATTATCAGATTCTCAAAGACAGAAAAAATTCCTCCTGTGTACTCTAACAAGTTCCCAAAGAGTATACTGGATCCAGCTACCAAACACATCATAGTGGGTTAAATCATGTTTTTCAGTTTGATGCTTTAGTATAAGACAAAATCTTGCCAAGTGTTCTGTTTTTTAAAAAAATACATTCTGTATAGCAGATACTGTTACATGACTTTTTTTTAAATTAGAATACTTAAAATATAGCAGTCTAAGATTGATATTCAAACAGTTATTTAAGCTCATAAAATTGCATTAAGAGCAATCATATGACCCCAATGTGAAAATAGAAGCTAAAATCAAAAAATGTAACTTAAATGAATATTGTGGCTTCTTTATTTAGTCAGTGAAAGGCTATCTTGGAATTCACACAACAGAGTATTTTAGAAATGTCACATCTCTATGTTGCAAGATTTCTGAATTCTCAGATTTCATCTTACAACATCATCAAAATCATCCATAATTTCTCCTTCTGGGTGGAGCACTGTCATCAGTGATCAGCAGGCAAATTTCTTCTGGGTGAAGCAGCGTTGTCAATGATCAGCAGACAGAGATAAAAACATGTTCTGAATATGGTTTCCTTGGTTCCTCCATTTTCCTGATTTTAAACAGCCACAACAGAATTGTAAGAGGGAGGAAGTCTCCTCCCTTTGTGCAGAGAATAAGCTTGATTCTCAGGGTGATTTAAAACACTATTGTTCAATTACTTTCTATTTTAAAATACACATGCTATTATTTTGCCCTTTCAAACGGCAGGCATACAGTTTCTTATCTTTATCATCATTTCTACAAGGCTCTTCCACAGCAGCTTTAACAAAATAACAACAATAACAAAAGCATGCACAGAGCATCTGAGCTTTCTATCTGTGCCTTGGAACCCAGACTGACTTTAGTCTTGGCTTCTCCATCAAAAGGTCAGGTTACACCGCAAGTCTTTCATCAATTGTTCTGTGGTAAGGTTTTTTGTATTTCTGATCTTGATGTTGTTGCTAGGGTAGACTTTTTTTCAGTGTTTCATTTTGTTTAAGTCCCTGTACTTACTACATTGAGATAAATATGCATATGATGCAGCTCTCAGCAGACACAGCTCTGTGCCCTGTGCCTCAGAGCAAAGCAAAGGTATGTAAATTGGCAACAGCAGTTTGCTGTCTCTTCTCTGAACAGATTGGACCCTAAGACAGGCCCTCTGGCACTCTTTCATTCTGCTGCTGATGCTTGCCATTGTGGAGCTCTCTCTGGCTTGTTCCTTGCTGTTAACACTAGGAAATCTCGTAAGCATTCAAAGGAAAAATGTCAAGGGTCATTTAAAAAAAAAGAAAAATCTCAGTGTGTGTTTTTAAGAAATGCCATATTATTGTTCTTTAGAAGAGATATTAAACAGACAAAAAGGAATCTATGGAAATATATATTCCCTAATTCCATGCCGATTATTTTTGCTTGAAATGAAACTTTCTTAATTGCAAATATGAAAAGAAATATCAATTATTATGTGTTTCAGCAGTCCTTAAAAATAGAATCATGAATTTTTTACTGTGCAAGCAGACAGCATTAAATTTATCACATATAATTTTTAATGGACTGCCCAGGTTACTAAAGAGTTGAAAACATCTAATTTAAAACTCTATTGGGAACATTAATTACGTTTTTTATAGTTACAATCTGCCAACTTTCCTGTGACTGCATAGCAGCAAATTTAAATTTCCTACAGACTTTAGATAGCTGTACCTCTAAAGTAATGCCTATTCCACACCTCTAATACGCAACAGTGGGCAAATATATAGACCATGTGAAGTGTACGTCTGCTACCTGTCTCTCACAAAGGTACATGTTTGGGAATTTGAAAACTAATTTTCTTGGCTCAGAATTCTATGTATGCTACAGTTCTTTCAATCTCTAATGTTAAAAGCCTGACAAATGCTGTGTTTGATGACTCTGCACTACTTGCAACATGCTTATTACGCAAGGAAAGGATTCTTCATTTTAATTTTTTTCAACACAGAAGCAATTCTGATCACAAAAAAAAAAGAAATCAATGTTTAAACCCTTTATACTTTACTATCTGGAAGCCTGCAGCCATTAGTCTGCCTCTGTGAATATGGTTTCAGAGAAAAGTAATCAGAGACTGCATGCATCTGTAAGATGTTTCCTATTTTATACTTCCACACATATTCTTCATGTACACCTAGTTACATCCAGCTGCCATAGTCAACTGCTGCCGAAACTGATCCTGGCTGTTCTGGCAGTTTCAGTCAAAACCATTGCAAGCAATAGGCAGATTCTAACTCCATAACTCAATTAGGTTCTCGGAAGAGGGCAGTGATTTTTGGCCCAAACTTACTCCTTCTGGAACATTTGTGAGACAGGTGTAGACCCTTAAAATCATGTTTCTTTCTTGGTAAGAAAAGCATAGAAGTAAGCTGACCTCAGTGGAAGAAACACATTCTTTATGTCTTTGTGTGTGGGAAAAAGAAGAATCACTGAAGCACCAAAAAGTGACGTGGTGCTGAGCACAGGCTATTTATCTTGCTAAATACACAGGCCAAGTCATACAATCTTTGTTCATTTAAAACTACACTGATTCCAAAAGAAACTGACTACATAATTTCCCTCACTATGAATAATTCTACTAAATGAATATATTTAATGCACATGAATATGTATCACTTCTAGCTTATGAAGTATTGCTAGCACTGAAATCATTGTGAGACTAAAACAATATTCTGCATTTAAAAGGTTTTTTTACTATCTCTGTGTCTGTCTGATGTTGAAGAAATCCTACAATAATCTCAGTGAGGTTGACACTAACATCTGCAGTGGGGTACAGGTATCAGAAGAAAACAATTGGCATTGGATGGCTTACACATTTCTACTGACATTAACATAGTTGGTGTTTCTCACCTTGTCCCTGTCCCAGTAAACTAATAATGCTGAACATAACTGCAGTAGTTGCATTAAATACAATTGTGGGACATTTTATCTCCCAAAATTTACCAAAACACCTATTCAAATTAGTGCTTTTTGAAGGACATATCAGTTGTGGGATGTTTTGCACCAAATACTCCACAGAAATTTGACTCTTTGGAGCAAAAGAAATTAAACATATTTTGTTATCTGTTTCCAGGGAGTGAACAGTGTTTATTGTAGAATATTTTGGGGGAAGAAAAAGAAGAAAATTCTCAAAATAGAAATTACATTTCTACTGTTTTCTCTACTAAGAGCAGTTTTATATTTATTTACATTTTTTATTCATTTGTGGATGTGCCAATAAATTAAGTATCTACACAGTTATTATGCAATATGGAAAAGTCTACAACATCTAAACTTTACCATAACGTTGGATGTTTTGAATGAAGTAAGGTTAACATTTGAAAGGTTCAGACAGTCTGATAGAGCTGCTGGAAAGGCCAAGAGATGTCAGATCATTTGATTTTTGCTTCCTGCAATAAAACCAAAATGCTTACCAAGCTGTGTTTAATTTTATTCAGGTGATCCAAGAAGCAGGGATAGATCCATCCACAATGCTGATGGACAAAAAGGACCTCTGTTTTGGTACAACTTTTTAAGTCATCACATGACATAGTGTAGCACAGCAGACCTTGCTAAGATATAGACCATTTCTGTCTTCCAGTAAATCTGTGCTAGAAATTCTTTTCAGTTGTATACAACAGCAATTTTTTTTCAGTATTAATATTTACTTGCTATTGATACTCAGGCAGAGGATTCCAAACTTTGGTCAGCAGGCTACTGACAATCCCTACACAGATAGCTGGTGATGTGTGGCCTGGACTGGTCACATCTTACTACATTTCTTTCCAGGACAGCCAAAATTCTTGCTTCATGAAGGCAATGGCAAAGACATTATCCAAATGCAAAGCAAATGTTACAGGCATCAAAATCCTGTTGAACCGAGGTCAGTAATTAATACTGCAGAATTCTAAGCAATGTTAGGAATGGTGTAAAATGAGGAAATTTGAGTATTGGACTTTGTGGCTCTCAATAGTATTTCTAAACAGCCACTGAATATCTTTCCTTTGACCTTTACTGGAAGGTTTTTAGTTTTCACTTGAATGTCCTCTTTGTTTAAACACAGTATTTGAAATAAATAATAAATTCAAATGTATTTTCTTGTTTCTTTTCAAAAGACTTTCAAGATTTATACTTCATGTGTGTTTCAACCACAACCCTCAAAATGGCCTAGGATTTTACTGAAAACTCACTCCATTTGTTTGTAAGACTGAAATTTCTTTGAATTTTAATCTTCAGAGTTTTAACATAAAATATTATTTTGCTTTTTTTTCTTTCTTAATTTCTTCTACAACTGCAAAACACTTTCTTAGCAATCATCATGGGGTCAAAGCTTTAGGTAGAAAAGTCATTGCAAATACAAAATTGTGAAGTATCTGTCTCTGCATATTACCATTCCAACAAGCATTGTTTATTCCTACAAGACATTTCATTCTAAATTCCTGTTTGAATTAAGATTAGGCAAAATAAGTTAGTTTTGCAGAGTAAAATGATAGCAAGAGAAACAAACATGACAACATCTTACCTAGAAGCCCAAGCTTTAACATCCTTATTTTATAGCTAAAGAACAGGACATACATATTAGTTACTATATTAGAACACATTAATTATGTCATATTCCTCATGTAAATGTTATAAGTCTTGAATATTTCCAAAAATCACCCTAAATTTTAAGATTCATTACATCTAAAAGTATAAAGTTCTTTAAGTTCTTTCCCTGTCTGAAAGTATATTATACCAATTATTCTAAGATAGTTTGAATTGTCCTCTAGAAATACATTCTATTACTGAAATCCAGATTACTGGGGTTCTAGATGTAAGTAACTATGACTGCTTATAAATGGCATTTGTTTCTACTATAATTGAGCCATAACCTGAGAATTATAAAAGTTTTATTTTCCTGGAAAATCTGTGAAATACTATAAGGAAAGTAGGATGACAAACTTTTAGAAAACTAAATCCAGGGAAAATTAATTCTGTCTGAGCTGCAAACCTAAAGCACCATAGAACACAGCCCAGCAGTGCACATTGCAATTCCATTATCTGAAATCCAGTTGTTTCTTCATGTCTCAAATGCAGGAACTGGGGTCATACCAAGAAAGGCAGAAACTAAAATGGTTGAAATGTTTGGGAAATTTGCTAAAGTACATAACCAGAACTTCTGTTTAAATGTTATACTACAGAATCCTAGGTGTAACCTAGGAAAGACAAAGTCAGTTCCCAAACTGTTGACTTGGTCAGAGCTGCAGCAATGCTGTTCAGCATTTGTCCTTTCCCCTCATGTTGGCAACATTTCTTTCTCTTTCCTGTCAGATCCCAGATGGCAATCATTTCATATGGTACTCTCTAGGGAGTGCTCTTCTACTCCCATGTTATTTTGCATACTGTTTTGACTCTCTCCAGCATATCTCTCAGTCTGGAATCTGAGAGTAAACTGTAATTTACACTGCTGAGTAGAAAAACCCTCTCTATGCAAGGATGGAATAAACAGAAAAAGCAGTGGAAAATAGAGTACAGCAATCCAAGGTATGTTTATTAAATTACACTGTCTTGTTCCCTGTTCCTTCTCTTTTGCCAGTCATGTCAGCCTTCAATGCCATTTATCTCAGTGGTGTCTTCAGGTCCTACTTTCTTCTTTTTTCTTCATTATGTACTCTAAACTCTTGTTAAAAGTCTCATTGAGCACTGGAACAGGCTCCCCAGAAAAGTGGTCACAGCACCAGCTTGACAGAGCTCAAGGAGGGTTTGGACAATGCTCTCAGGCACATGGTGTGACTCTTGGGGTGTCCTGTGCAGGGACAGGAGCTGAGATTTGTGCATCTCTTCCAAATCACAGGATTTTCTGTGATTCTGTGGTTCTTCACATTGCAGGACAACTCAACCTCTTCTTGAGTATCTGTGAGGAAAGACAGATCCATATGTTGTTAAAATCCTTCAAAGGTTTTTCCCAACTGATTTCTAATTGAGCTTCTTGCAATTAATATTTTTAAATCATTTGTTATTCTTTGTGCACATAATAAAAAAATGAAACAACCTCAAATGAAAGAGTAGCAAGTATGTATATCTCAGTCGATAATTTACATAATTATATTGCTCTAAAGCACAAGCTTCTCTTTCATTCCCTGCTCTTCATTATATCTATTATTTTGTCATCAAGTAGAATTGTTTGAAAAATGTCTTCCAAAACATTCTTCCATAAAAAATTCTTTTTTTTTTTGATTGTAATGTACAGTAAAATTTAAAACTCAATTCTATGAAAGTTTTAAATTGTAGGACTAACACAAAGGTAAAGTTTTTTTTTTCAACAGGAAAATTGTAAGGATCTGTGAAATATTAAGAAATTGGGATATTTAAAATGATACTGCATACACAAGTTAAAAGCACCATTAAAAGAGGTAAGAATATTATATATTTATTAATTCTTCCTCCTTTTTATATAATTTTGTACATATGTAGACAATCTTTTAAGAATATCATATTTCTGGTGAAGTCATTATAGTACAATAATGTACTTCATTACAGAAACTTACTTTTGACAATCAATACCCTATTTCTGTAGAACATTAAGTTCTGTGTCAATTGAAATGTTGGGACATGCTAGCTGACTGGTTCTTAAATATTGTTCCAGCCCTTTTCTCAAATTTTTATATATTCTTACATCTATCTGCTCACAAGTGGTTTTAGAAGGAAAAGTATCATCTATATAAAACAGCTGTCTCAGATTAATAGTGACAAAGTGAATAAAGTCCCATAGGAAACACTAAGTATGAACATGGTTTCTGCAGGAACTGATCTGCTACTCAGAAAATCAGGATTGGGTTCAAGAATATTACGTGAACTTGAGGGAAAATGCAACTGCACTCTCTGCATGGGCAGAGGGCCCATTCTGAGGTGGAATCGCTGTCATTCTGCAGCCCTGTTTAAAAGGGGCTGAGGAAATCGAAGGTGACCAGTAGCTGGCACAAAACTCACTTTAGTGGGGTTCGGTGTGGGAGCATAAAGCCTCAAGACATTTTCATAGACATCTATTTCAAAATGTTTCCATGACAAAATACAATACCATCTGGGTTTGGGCTGCTGTGTGAAGCACCTCTTATTCAGCATTTCAACAAAATCAATGTGAATGCAAAAACACTCAGCTAGGAAAAAAAAGTATGGAGAGGAAGAAAATTCAGATTCTATTTTTTCCAACTTCTGAGCAAAATTAAGTTCCTTGTCTTGTTAGTCATTAGATGGAAAAATGCTAAAAAAGTATCAATAAAGTCCTCTCTTGACAGCAGTCTTCCAATGTTGAAAAGAATTCCATTGGAATTACAAGCATTGAAAAAAGTAAATCCTTCTTCATTTAACTGCAATTCATTCAACCTGAGTTTCAAAAGCAAAAACATAATGTGAGAAAAAGCCAACCTAAGAATTTTTTATTATTATTATTAATAGTAATAAATAAGTAATTCAATCCCTAAGATGTCCTTTCATAATAATTTTTGAGGGACATAGGCAAATGACTACCTTTCCTGGTTTTGAAACCTACTTCAAACACAATGAATATAAAAAAAAGGTGTTTTTTCTTTAAGTAGGACTGTACATTTCTTGAATAAGAATCCATACAGTCTTAAAAGAGCCCAGAGTACTGCCTATTTCCATTTTTTTTCTTACAGTCAGGAATATGTTTGAGGCTAAATAGGCAGAGAGAGAAGGAGGTGGGGGTGGAGAAGGAAGTGGAAAAGGAGAGGGAGAGAAAAAGCATGCACTCATTAACATGCCTAGTAAATGTACCTAGAAAGTTAAATAATATTTTAGGGGGAAATAAATATTTTTTCATGCAAACACATGAAAAAAAATTTCAATCTATTTATTTTAGATTTTAACAGTAGAATTTTTTTCACTCAAAGTAGCTCTATCTATATATATATATACATATATACCTGAAGATAACCTTTATAATTTTGATACTTTTTTTTTTGGAAGCAAATGTAACAGTACAACTAAATGGCAAATTGAAACACGTCTTTGCTGGAACAGGCCATATGTGCTTCACTTTTGCAGAAGAACCTTAAGAGTATCCAATAGCAATGCATGTTTCCAGACGTGTCTCCGTTGATAGCAGGCTTGTCAGGAGTTCACCAACATTTCTCGGTTGGTCATCTGCTGCTGTGCAAATGTTCATTTTGTTTTCTAAGGGTGTGTGAACATAAAATTAAACATTCTTTATGTTTCCACATTCACTTTCTAGATATTTATGTAGGTAACATGGCTGATTATTAGTGAACATTCAATTTCAAGGCAAACATTGCTCTGGATGCTTAGTAGTGATGAATTGTGCTTATTTATAACTCCAGTCTATATAGAGAAGACAAAATTTAAGAGAGAGGAAGACTGATGGTGTTAATGATCCTGATAAGACTACTTTCTAGTTTTCCCCCTTTACAGTGATTTTTTTCATTTTTAAAAGTCTAATTTAATGCCACAGTTAATAGTGTTAACAATTCATAATATTGGGTATTCTGTGGGTTCTGTCTTAATTTTTAGTCCAGTTTTGGAGGAATTGAGAGGAATTATATTCTTGTGTTGTGAAGACATCAAAGAATTGAAGTCTTTCTCTCTCTTCTTTGATACATTTCCTTTGCCATTCATAGGATCTGCAGAATGCAAATCTGCATCCTGCACCAAAATGGGGGTGAAAAGTGGAATCATCACAATCCTGCCTTGGTTGACAGTCTCGATTCCCTTTGAAGAGCTTCTCTCATTAAAAAGAGAAACTGCCTATCCATTGTTCAATTAAAGAACACTTGACACAGAGACTGTTAAAATTGTGGAATATAAATTGTTCATTTGAGATAAAATATATTACTGCTGTTACTACTACTGTTACTACGATGTGGAAACAGAAACTGATACTTTATTCTTCAAATTTCTTTTCTACCAAAATTTATTAACTATCTGAACACATACATTGCAAAATACACCTCCTTTCATAGGAAAAAAAAAAAGAGACACCAAATTAAAATGTCTGTTTAATGTCTAATAAGTGATTTAAATATTCTGTTTGGCTTTTTATCATCCATGAGTGTTAACTGCATGAAGAATTAAGAAATAACTTTATCTATTCACTAATCTTCAATTTTACTTCTATGTCTGTTAACTATTTTGTTCAAATTCTTCAATAACATTTAGATTTTATGTCATATTCAAGTTGGGGAAAAGAGAACATAGAAGTGCTAAGTGGAACATTTGGCAGAAGGTTGGTGTCTAGCTACTAATGCCTTCCAGATTAGTCATATGATCATAAAAGTCCTACCAGAAACTCGTATGTCACAACATACATCTGAAAGAGATTTGGCAAGTTTGTTTCTGCTTCCTTAACTGTATCTTATCTGTCTTCCTTATACTCTTCCTCCTTTGTTTAATAAATTCCGTCCTCTTTCCATAACACAGCATGTCAGAAATATTTTGCATATCTGCCGTCAGTGAAAATGTAATGGGATGGCAGAACTTAATAAATGTCTAAACCCAGCATAACTTCTCTGTATCTTGAATTCTATTTGCTTCTCATGCACAACCCCTTAAGCTGAGTTACTTCCAACATTGCAATGTGATGAATTTCACACTACCACCTATTTTTGAACCAACTCATGGAATTTTGTTCTAGGCAAACCTCAGCTGAGCTACTCTTTCTGGTAAATGTGATTAGAATAAATTATACTTTAGTTGCCTACAACTGCAAATGTTTTAATATAATTTTTCTTAGTACATCAGTCAGCGCTATCAGCACTCAAGTCTTTCAGTTTCTTTCTAAACTATTGCCATCTCTACAGATGACAAAAGACCAGGTTTGACTACCACTCTGTCCTTCAGAGATCATTAGTGTGTATTATCAATAGCGATACCCAGTGCCAAAGATGCAATGGTGTTATTTTTTTAAATGTATTTTTATTCAAAAATATAGCAACCAAACCACATCCTCTTTGACTATTTTTGGAGGAATAATATGAGTTAAATTGGATGCCCTATCCTTTTTCTTCATAGGTATTGCTGTGGGGATTTTTTACTTGCTTGTTTTGTTGTTTTTTTTTTTTAATTTAAACACACATTTTTGGTCTTTAAAATTTTAAAACATGTTATTAAAAGGCTACAGCCTGCAATCTTAAAAAAAGATTACAATGCCTCTACACACCCTCTGTATATATTCTCTTCTACTTATGGTAACTGAACCTTGACAAGAATTTATTTACTTTCTAGACTGACTTCACTTGTGAATTAGAATATGTGAGTATGTACAAGTATTAGGAGACTGGTGTGAAATACATCTAATAAAGGAATAAAGCAACAGTCTAAATCTCTGTATATGTGTTGGTTATTTTAGTCTTCTGTTTTACTCCATGAAAAGGCAAAGCATATTAAGATGTGGTTCATCTAAAATGGGTCAGATTAGATAAGACTCACAAGAGACGTGCAAAGGAGATACTACATTTTATTTATATGTATAAAATAAAGATAATCAATGGAAAGGACTGCTTTGGAAATCCTTTTGGTTTTACCTATAAGTATATTTACTTTCATTAAACCAGAGAGCTGAGGAGATAAACAGATCTTCCACTTGATAAGAGTGGCACAGGTTCTCTTTTCGCACCAGCTGAAGTAGCACAGTACAGCTAACAAACCTTAAAAACACTGGTTTTTGTCAACATGCTGAGACTGCCTATTCTGGTATCTTGGCCCTGATGATCAAGGTTAGTATTTCAGACTTTTTAGAGAGGGCTGTGCAAATCTCTGCAGTAGATTTGCCATGAGTATACATATCACAAGGCATATCATACATATCATCTTACTTTCATTGAGAATATTTAAAAGATAGCTATTTTCTTTTTTTTTCTCTTTTCTTTCAGAAAAGAGAGTTTTCTCTATCTTTTACTTAAAAGCTCAATTTCAGCACACTGTTGACCTCAGTTTCATCACAGATTTTGACACGTTTTAACCCAATGCTTTTAGGGATGATAAACACCTTGATTTACTGAGCAAATGGGATAAATGCCTTCATATATCCCTGTTGTACAGGTTATGAAATCAAACAGTTCAATATGTATTGAACATCAGCGGTACTGGAAAAAAAATAAAGCAGGGAGCACATGAACTACAAAGGTTGCTAGTAGTATTTCAGCCATTTGTATTCAAGCAACCTGTCAAAATGTCAGTATACAGTTATCTTCTAAGACCCATAATAAAGTCATAGATTTGTAATTTTCTCTGTGCAAACCTTAGTGCAGATTAATGATAGGAAAATCACTTTTGAAATTACAAAGGAAACACTAATTATACATTAAATTTTAGAGATGTAGAATAATAATAACAATTGTAAGATGTCTTTTTTTGTGGCTAAAGGCAGAAAATCTGTGTATTTGTTCACAAATCATGCTCAATGAGGCTATTCTTTTGGCAGTGTCCCAACGAAGTACACAGATACTCTTTTAACAATGGCAATTTCTTGCTGATGAAAAGAGAAAAGTCACCTGAATTGTCTCATTTAAATCAAAACTAATTTTAGACTCACATTGATTATGTAAAGATGAACAGAAAACTATGTGGATTTCTTCTGAATGCTTTAGGAAGAATGCAGGAATCTGAGGGTCTTAGGAGAGTGTACAAGCAACAGCAGACAGGCTACATAATGTTATTATTTGGGATTCATGGAGTCACAGAATGGTTGAGACTGAAGGGACCTCCAAAGGCCATCTTGTCCTCCTCAAACAGGGCCACATAGAGTCTGTTGCTCAGGGCCATGTTGAGATTTTTTTTTTTAAACCTTTAGGAATGGGAACTCCACAACTTGCTATCCATCAGGAACCAGTCAGTATCCCCCTACCTGTACTGGTAAAAGAGATTATTCACGCACCATGTGGTACACGGATACATGTGGACAACGTTGCACTTCCCCTTGTTGAACTCCATGAGGTTCCTGTCCATCCTTCTCTCCAGACTGGTGAGGTCCCTCTGAACAGCAGCACAGCTCTCTCGTGTACCTGCCATTCCTCCTGTTTTTGTAACATTTAACAAAATTCTTGAGAGTACACTATGATTCATCATTAACAAAGATGCTAAAAATAAATTTTTCAAATGATCTTTACTGACATCTGCCAACTTAAAATTCATACACTGATAAACAGACTGACCAATACACTATCTGAAATTCTTATATCTGTTGAAGATCTATGACTGTATATGCTTTCTATTTCAGCTCTGGTTTTCCATCAATTTTTTCATACCACTCATACCTAAATTCCACTTTCAGCTCAGATGTCTGCTTTTCTGCTTAAGTAATTTACTTTTGATTTTTCAGTAACACAGACAAATGAGTTAGAGAAGCTTTTACATGCAGTTAATTTTGTGAAGTTTTCAGGGATAACACTTTCCCCTTAAACATTACACTTTTGTTAATAGACTTATTTTACTGACCTTCATTTTTATTGCTTACCACCATAGCCTTTACTGAAACTGTGTGGGCAACCTTTAAAAATAATAGTGCCAATGTCAATCACACAAAAACTACACAGAAAAACCTTCTCAAAAACGATCAATTAAGGCTTAAATACAAATGCAGTGTAGCTAGGCAGACTGACTGGATTTACAGCCTCCAAAGCAAAGTATGCAATTAGCTTCAAATGCCAAACTTCACATGCCATTAAAGTGGCTGTACATTAAAAACAACAACAAAAAAATCGTAGTGAATTCTGCATTCATGATGAGTAGTCTTAAGAATTTTGGTGAACAAAAGCTATTCTGCTACACTCATTTACAAGGGATATAATTAGTTGTTCTTTCACTTTCTTGGATAAAGATGGCACATATGAAAAATAATAGGCTGTCAATAGCCAAAAGGGTTAGAAGTATAATTTTAACAAAGAAGTATATTTAAGACAACAACAACAGATTCCAGCTGAATATATGCAGTGTTTCAGAAGATTTTATGCCAAGAAAGATCTACTCATAATTTATATGATACATGGTATTTCTGCTTTGTTTATTTTAGTCCTCATGTTATAAAAATGATTACAATGATGAAATGCATTTTGCTAATGTATTTGCTGCTATTCTAGGGGCACAAAGTTGCTACAGCAAAAATACACCTACAACTTGTAGAATGTTAAAGACTTCTTTGTGTACACATATCACAAAAACATTTAGACCCCAGATATTTTAAAAGTTGAAAAAGGAGTTGAAAAAATTCATGTTGGCATTCATTCCAGTGTGTGCCTATGTCTGTGACAGCATAGCAAATTAGAAGAAGTGAGTCAAATGTGGGCATAAAGAGCCATGATTTCTGCCCAAATTTAATTACAATTAACATTGTTGTCCTATGGATTAAGATTCCACAGTAAAAGCAAACTGTTTTGATTTCTGATTAAAAGTTACATAATTGTGAAGGCCACCAAAAGGTAATATTTTAATTTCATTTTTCTTGCTGATTTTGCAGCTATACTCCTCAAAGTAAGTAGACACTAAGGACAAATAAATAGTATTTTCATGTATGGTCATGGATGAGCAGGTTATACAGGAATTAGTAAAAATTACTTTTTTTTTTCTATTGAAATTTTTGATTTCATTACAAAACCAGAAACTTTTCCCATTTCTTGGAAATAATTTTTTTTCTGTGATGGTATTTCTGGATAAAATATGGGGGAGAGGGGAAGACCTGTTTGCCATGCAGCAAATAGCGAACCTCATTTTCAGATAATTTTTAAAATGTTTTGGACTCAGGATTTAAGCATCATATTGCTTGTGTATGAGTCTTCCAATTAGAAGTATTCATCACTAGCTAATCAGTTAATTTAGCAAGTATTGGAACCTATATCAGCATATTTCGAATGAATATCCTGAACTATTTGATTTTGTGGAGTTAATATCTGTATGTCATTTAAAAAAAAAACTCTCTTTCCTTAAGGTAGTATTGTAGAATTTCATGGCTTTATAACTTTATGGATCACAGAGTCAAATATCTTACCTGCCTTTGCAGATTGCTGTCTTTCACTGTACAAAGACAAATTGTGAAGGGAACAAAAGGCCTCCCAAAAGAAACTTAAAAGTCTTAAATTGCATTGTTAGGTCTACAGGGAAATGGCTAAGTTGCTGACTTACCCCTGGCTTAAGGCCATGCTGCGGAGAAGAATATTAGGAACTGCTGGAGACATGCCATCAGAAACTAGGGTGAACATGGCACACAACCATGCTGACAGAGGTTAATAATAGCATCATGGTAAAAAGCTGGATGTCATAGGTGGGTAACAGGAAGTTACTTTACAGACAGCTAAAGTGGAGTGGGGTGGAGGGTGGCAGAATTATAATAACTGGCAGCAGCAAGTTATTATCAGTCTTAGCAGTCACTGTCAGTAAAAACATATAAAGTCAAGATTGCCTAAATAAGTATATTTTGAATGGATGTAATGAATCTGGGAAAATGTAATTAGGGGCAGGTTGTTTATATAGGAGATAATTTGGACAGAGTAAGGGAGGAGTGAGGCCAATGAAATGAAGTACAAGGAAGCAGGACAGAAGAAAATAAAGCATGAACATAACATAATTGGGACACTCTGGAGATATTTGCTTCACAGCCCTGAGCTTCATTATCATAGCTAAAGCAGGAAAGTAAGTCAACATAATTCTGACCACGCCACATGTGTTAAACCAGTTTCTATAATCAGGAGCAGGGACAAGAGTAAATGAGGTGCATCTCCTGGTTAGAAAGAGGATGCCCAGGACAGAGTTATCAGACATCCTTATATCACTGTGTCAATGTCCATTCTAGCCTTGTTGTCATCAGCATACATACATACACTTCTCATACTCCTCCTAGCAGACATCAAGATGGATTGCTTCAAGAAGCAGAACAATTCACTCCTCCTTTCCCACTTGCAACCCTTCCTGTGCTTTCACCATGTGAGACAAAGGAAAATGCATGAGTTTTTTTGCAGCGTGATCCATTATCAAGTAGTGCCAGTGGGTGGTTTGCTATTTATCCTAGTATTCTCAACCAGGATAAATGTTCAATCTCAATTTTGAAGAATCCAGAAAATTACTGTATTTCATATTTTTTTGCTAATAACAAGGAACCTTCAAATTCAGTACAAGGAGCTGAATCTACTTATTTCACATCTTGTCATTTTTTTGCTACATGCACGTACTTTCATCTCCACAGAACCCTCTCTCCTATTGATACCATTTTTATCTAGCAACTACCAATTAGGCATTTAGTGAAGCATCGTCAAGAAATAAATGACTAGCCATCCAGCAGCTCTGAGTTGGAACAGTAGTAGTACAATCACACACAGATTAATTCACATTTTAAAAAATCAGACAATATGTATGTGGTAGAAAAAGAATGCAATACACTATTTGTTGTCTCACTATATCATCCTGAATCTCTTATTCCACAGTTTATCTACCACAACCAGTAGTTTCCCAGCCTCTCTAGTCTCTGTTGAATTATCTGAGCTTTGTTTCATACACTTTGTGGTGTTCATTCCACTTACATTTCCCCTCCATACTTCAGCCATATGAGTAATGTGACTTCTAGTCAGGCAGGATGCTGACTGCTCTGCAGATAAGCCAGGGCTATGTACATACTGACTTATTGGTTGCACAGTATCAAGCAAAATGGAGAGTGGTAACAGCCTCGTTTTATCTGCTTATCAAGGGAATTGATAGGATTTATTTTCATTTAGTTAGACATTGTTTTCACAAAAATTTCATATTTTTGAAACTTCAAACTGTCAAATTTGGTTGAAATCAGCCAGAATCCACCCATTAAGTGGAATGGCTGGTGGAGACAAAGGAAGATTACAGTTGCTTATGTCTTTGTTTTCTGACAATTGTTCCAAGTGTTCATCTTTTTTTAAAGACATTCAGCTAATGCTTTGTAATTCACGATCTGCAGTGACTGCACCTAAAGGCTCTCAGATATGACTGTGAGAAGAAGAGTAGAAAAGTCTTCACAGGGACCAATGGATCCATATTGCTGGCAGTACAAAGAAACTCCCCTATGCACACCAAAATTAAAAAAAAAAAGAAAACCCAGAAAACAAACAAAAAACCCAAAACAAAACAAAACAAAAAGGCCAAAAAAAGGGTGCCTGTTAATAAATAAAAGCACTTACAATCCATTAATTTTATTTTAATCTTAAGAGTAGATGAAATAGTTCAAGACACAAGAATTAAGCCTTGAAAAGAAACATCAGCAACAATACAACATCAGAGGACATGAGGGCCCAGTTATATAACACCACTGGTTTGGGGTTTTGAGATACTGCTCAACACAAAGAAGTGCATGGTTTCAATTAGGGATGCATGTAACATGTGAAGGATGGATTAGGAAAGCATGGATGCCCACTTGATAGTGGTTGGAACGTCACTTTCTAAAGTAGGAAATTTACATGTTGAGTTACATTCACTGACATCAACAATAGATAACAAAGGTGTTATCTAAAGGTGTAACGCAGAAAAAACAAAAACACTGTACTTCTTTAGGAGAGATGACATTTATAATCATTATCCAAATATTCCATTAATCAGTCAATAAATGATACTGTGTTAATATCCATCTAAAATATGAACAGAAATTTCTGACTCTAAGTGACTCTTTTTTTTTAAGTAGGGACTATTTATTCACATAGTGTTTTTTCAACTGTTCATTTATATTTGTTTTCACACCTGAGTC
Organism: Aleadryas rufinucha; assembly: GCA_013397815.1. Classification (NCBI taxonomy): domain Eukaryota; kingdom Metazoa; phylum Chordata; class Aves; order Passeriformes; genus Aleadryas; species Aleadryas rufinucha. Next base: position 44,792 of record VZTH01015091.1, on the reverse strand, counting down.
AAATGTTCTGCTCAAACCTTCCTTTTTTTACATTTTCTCTGGAGTGTAAGACTTTAAGCATTACCTTAAAAAGGTAAAAAGTACCATCGCACTTTGGAGAATAGAAAACATGGCTTAAAACTATGTAGAACATATCTACACAGTACTCCAGAGACAGATTCAAGCAACCTGTGCTCCAACACATCAGGATTCAAGAAAATACTGATACAAAATCACTTCAACCTCTCAGACGTAAGGCATTTGAGTCTTACAATTCCCACACAAACAGGCACTAGAACACCGAAAAAAGCCTGCTGCCCCACTAGAGCACAAGAGAGACTGTCTGACTTGAATGGGTGGAATTACCTATAGAAAAATGAAGCTGTTCTCACTTACATTGTTAATTGACTTTTGAATTCTAAAAATTTGGGGGCGTTTTGATCAAGTCAGTGCTTCAGAAAGCAGAGAGTGATTACATCTATGCTTAATATTTACCTTCCTATTTTTTAATTAGCCATGTTTTGAATCCATTTTCTTGATTAAAAGTACATGCTTTTTATTTTTACTTCATTCACTCAGTACCCATCCTCCTATAAATGAGGCAAAATTACAGAAAACTTATGAAGTTTTCAAATAAATTAAAATTTAAAATGCCACAAAAAACCCAATAAACCCTACACAAAACAATTTAAATTGAATAAAAACCCCACAACAAACAAATAAACAAAAAAACTCAAAACAAAACAAATCACACACGTGCAGATGTATATCTTGATCTTGGTTTACAGGTATTACTGATGTAGAGTAGTCTAGTCAGTCAGTGTAGAATGAGATATTAGGCCAGATACTAGAATGAGATATTAATCCTAGTAGATTACAGTGGGGGAAAAAAAGCCTATATAGTCATTTAATGTAAGTGACCAACATGTAAAATGAGCCAACAAAAAAACAGAATACACTGTCCCTCTTCTGACTTCTGCAAGAAGTGACAGAAGGGGTTGGTGAGTAAGAAAAGAGCAGCTAGCAGATAGATAGTTAAATGTAGAGCTTAGTTGACTTTTCTCAAATATCTCAATAATATAGCAGCAACAGTTTTCATGTATGAAGTTAAAACAGAGAAACTTCAGATGTGACTTCAGAAAGAGTAGCAAAAATATAGTTTGCTATGTCTCAAGCAAAGTGTGTGCCATTACAGATTTCTGTGGGAAAAGTTATTTCTTCTTCCCCTACTATTAATTACCCTTCCTCAATAGCAAATTAGATTACCAGGCACCAAAGTGCTATTGTTTAAATATCAACACACTTACTTGCTTAATTTATAGATGAGCCAGCAATTCAATTTCGTTTATTTACACAGCAAAGATATTATCAGTATGTGTAAAGTATACATGGAATCTTTTCAACACTTACGGTTTTCTGTAGTCATTGCATAAGAATCTTTAATTATTCTTTTATTACTTTCACATTTGAATACTTACCTTCATCCTAAAGAACAATTATATTATCCAACTGATGAAGTTGGTAAAAATGTCCTTAATTTTCTTCAGATTTTAATGCAAAAACTATTGACTAAGTTTCCGTAGAAGGTAGGGATGGGACAGGAGAAACACTTCTGATACCTGAAATATAATTTCCAGCTTCTGAACACTTTTCTTCTCAAACAGAACTACTGGCCAATCACATCCTGGGCTGCATCAAAAAGGGTGTGACTAGCAGGGCAAGGGATGTGATTCTCTCCCTCGACTCTGCTCTTGTGAGACCCCACTTGGAGTACTGCATACAACTCTGGAGCCCATAACAGAAGAAAAACTTGGACCTATTGGAACAAGTCCAGAGTAAAGCCAGTAAGCTGATTACAAGACTAGAGCACCTCTCCTATGAAGCCAGGCTGAGAGAGCTGGGGTTGTGAAGAATGGAGAAGGCTCCAGGGAGACCTTAAGCAGATTCCCATACTTAAATAGGGTCCATAAGAAGGTTGGAGACGGACTTTTCATAAGGACATGAAGTGATAGGACAGGAGGTAATGTCTTCAAACTGAAAGAGGGTAGATTTGGATTAGATATTAGGAAGAATTTCTTTGTATGAGTATGATGAGGTACTAGAACAGGTTGCTCAGAGAAGCTGTGGTTGCCCCATCCATGGAATTGTTCAAGACTAGGCTGGATGGGGCTTTGAGCACCCTGGACTAGTAGAAGAGGCCTCTTCCAATTGCAGGGGGGTTGGAACTAGATCATCTTCAAGTACCTTCAAGCCACACAATTCTATGATTCTATGAAAACAGGGGTTTCACATTCGAATTGATCTTTTACAATTATGGTTTTTTTTCCCCATACATGAATAAGGATTAGGAAAAAAAATTATAATTATAATTTTTGAAATTATCACATAAAGAGAATATACTTTATGATTGTTTTTTTAGTTTATACTGTAGTAGGAAAAAACCCAAAATAATAAATGACATGCTTTTAATTATGTTTTTTCTTTCTTCTTTACTACAGAATGAAGAACATGTAAACATATTTTTTAAATTTCAACAGGAAATATAAATCTGGGATTATTTTGTGTGGCTAAATACTACATCGACAGTGTACTACTACTTTGACAGACCTCCAATAATTGACCTGAATGATCGATAGAGATACTGAAATATTATATAAATGATAAATATTTTCCTCAGTAGCTGGGGGGAGAGAGAAAGAGAGTGTAATTCTTTATGTTGTTTAGGGTGTACTATGAATAGAACCAAATGAATTCTCCCTGAATACATTCATATTATACTGTAAAATGCAATCATATGACAAGTGTCTAGGAAAAAGTGCTTGGAAAAAAATCATCAACGGATAGACTTTTGAAATAGGTAGGATACATTGCATATTTTACCACTAGCAAAATTGCTATAATTAGAAAGTAAAACTCATGACTTGGTATGCATAACATTATATCTGTATCAATACGCAGAAAAGGATTTTTTTCATTTAAACTTTAAAAAAAATATTAATTTATGCATTCATACAATATCATGAAATACGTGTTACTGCAAAAGCAATCAGCTTAGACAGCTCATTAATCTTTCTCATACAAATATTGTGATCCCTCTATCTTTCCTCAACTATTTTTCTGTGTACGATTTAAAGATCAAAGAAATGATAACTAGTTTCCATGACAGCTTGAGATACAATGTGTTCTGCAATATGATGAACAATTAAATTCTGGTTTAATTTCCTTTATTATTTTATGGTAACATAACATTAACAAAATAAATATGCTCTGATTGTGCTATGTGGGGGAAGCAGTTTCCTGCCTTAACACTACATTCACGTATTTGCTGAAATTTACCAGATTTCCACTAGTCTAAATAATTTGTACTGACACAGTATTCTTTCACAGAGCTTAAAATTATATCTCCACAGCCCTTATTTTGTAATAATACCCAAACCAACTCTCATGGAGCTATCTTGTGCAAGCAATGCAGCTGCAGTTCTCCTCCCAGGATATGTTAAGAGACTGTTAAATTGGCTCCAGTATTTGAGTCAGCTTGCTCAGAATTTGCTAATTTGGGTATTTCCAAGTGGTCCTACTAGGATAAATGCTCTGACAGAAATATTTCCATTACTTGCAGTAGACTTTGGTCTAAAGTCTGAACATCGTGTAGCAATAAATTGCATACAAATGATACGAACTCTATGTAAACTCATATTTTATTTTGTTCTTAATATATTAAAAACTGACCTCTTTGTTAAGATCAAGTCCCTTGTTTAATTTGGAAGGCTGGGAAGAGGATCTGTAGTTGTCAGTATTTATTGCAGAGATGTTTCTGAGCTTTTGGGGAGCATTCCCTTTGGATGTACTCACATTTTTCTACTTAGATATAATATACAGAATGTGTCATCATCTGCAAATGTGCTGAGAATATGATCTCCCTCTTTTGGAAATAAAACTAGTTGAAAATTTGTTAGAGTAAGAACATAGACAACTAGTATAAAAACTGCATCCTAAATAGAAAAAATGTGTGTAACAAAGTGAAATTTGTATGCTCCATATGCATAACTATATGTTGTGCAACTTTATCTTACAAATTCTTTGGTATCTCTATCTATTTGTTAGTTAGTATACTTATACTGTACATATACTATATGTTGTTAGTATACAATACTTAGTTAGTAAAAACCATTCACAACAAGTTTTAATTTGAAAATGAAAACCATTTTCAGTACTTTATTTTCAGACTCCTCAGGAAAGGAAGTTAAAAATGCTATGAAATGGGTAACTTCCTTTACTGTGAGATACAAATTGTTCCTTTGTCTACTGCAACAATGACAATGTGAACTCTTTAACTAAAACCAGTTGACAAGCTTTTCTCAGGTCAAGTGTTATAAAAACAGTCACTGAGCAATAAAAACACTGGATGCTCTATCCTATAACCTTTTTAGCTATAATTATGCTTAATTTCACCATTTTGTTCCATGAAGAAAACTGTGAAAGTAATCAGTAGTTTTCAATATGTCGCAAAACACAAGTGCTCTGTAAAGAAAGGTCAGAACATTTTTGCCCAAAGGAGTGTCTGCTCACTTCAGGTGTTGTTGAATTTGTGTGTTAGTATACAAAAACACTGTAGCTTTTTGCCCACTCTTTTCTCAGCTCATTTTCCTTGGGTGGTTTGGACTAAATAGCTAACATATGCCACAGCAAGTATTGCAGGAAAAAATTACATTTTGAGCTGTGTCTAGCTAGAATGTGGATGTCATATGAACTGATAACGTGCACAGAGAGAACTTAGTTACTGACTCAGTACTTTAAACATGATTAGTCGAACTTACTATCTACTGCAATAAGCACAAATAGTTGTACTAAAATTCTGTTCATTTACTTTTTGGCCCGCTGTGCTTCATTAAGCACCACCAACAGAGAATCAAAGTAAGGCCTAAGTGTCAAAGACAGTATTTTCAAAGTCACAAAAATCAAGTAATTTATACACAGAGGGATAGATACATAACTGAAATCTGAAATTACCACAGATCTACATAAAAAAATACACTCTTTACAAAACAGAGTTTACAAGTGCTTAGGGTTTAGCTTTTTGTTTGTTTTTGAGAGGATTTCCTTACACAGCTCAAAGAAAAAAAAAGAAAAAAATCACATTTTTAAACCTGAAGGGCTCTGCTTTATCACATTTTAAGATAGCCCATTTGACACTTACACATACCACTCATACAACACAGAGATCCTTCCACAATTAAGTGGTCTTTACTAAGAAGGGTCCAAGAAAGTTTTTAATTTAAACTATTTAACTGTTTAAATTGCAACAGTCCCCAAATTAGTGAATGTCTGTCTTCCAAGGAGACAGGCTCTGCCCCAAGTACAGATTCCAAAACATGGATGCAAATAAGCAATTAAAATAAAACTAGCAGAGGCTTACTTGATTATAGTGATGTCACCTAGGAAAAACACCCAAAACACATGCTCTCATCCCAAAAGACTCCTCCAAAACCAAACAAGTTTTTCAGAATCCTACATGTTTTGATTCAGATTCTGAAACAATAATCAGTTTCAGTTGAAATATTATTTTAAATTAAGAAATCTGAATTCATGCTCTCAACTAGATCTGAAAAGGATAGATAATTTGTGATATAAATCTTTTGAGATACAGTATTAATTTGTCATTAATTCAGTATTATATGTGTATTTCAATCCTTGAGAAGAAGCCTATAAAAGAAACAAAATTCTACAAATGCAATGAAATTATGACCAATATTTTAGTTTTAGTTTAAATATTGAGAATGGATTTGATGAAAGATTAGTTTAAACTCAAGCGAAACAGAAATTATGTGTTTCATTGAGTTCTTTTACTAATAAAGAGAGGAACAGCAAAGAAAAATTTTTTGTAATTCAACTGTTATCCTAGTTTCACTTGTATACCTCATATTCTCAGAAAATCTGAATTCTATAGGCAGGAACAAATGTTCAAAACTCAAAATCCATGAAGCATATGCTGATTAAGTAATGAATAAGGACTGTCCAAAACCAATAGAAAATACCAATTACCCTTATTCCCTTTTTAAATTATCTTTTGAATCTAGTGATGCTTACATTGTTCTACTAGTGCTGCTTCTAGTATATTCAACAAGAATTAAACCACAATATTTTATAATATCAAGCCATAACTTATAAAAATTAAATTAGATCTTTACTAAACAGCAGAGAACCATAAGATCCAGATAAAGATGTAGAAAGATAACTTTTAAGTATGGCACTTATTTTCTTAGCAGTAACCAGAAACTGAGATCACTATATCAGTACATCGTTAGTGACAAAAGAATGCAGAGATTATTTTCGTCATGGTTCTGTTAAGAAATTTTCTCTGTTTTTTGGAAAAAAACCAGCAAGAATGGAGTTAATCAACACAGTCAATAACTGCAAGTCTTTAAGAAACAAAGGTCCTCTTCCCTTGAATCTCTAAGTGCAGCTTCTGTAAATAAGAATAAATCAACCTCAATTACCAAAAATTTACTCCTTAGATTATTGAAAAATACCATACAGAAATCTGTCATAAACCCCCCATTGATTAAAATGCCAATGAGAAACACATTGTGGGACAATATGTACCAATATAGATTGTTGTTAATTGCCTTCTGTTGTAACCTCTATCCATAGCAGATCAAATTGTGGTCTCATTTATGTCACTGTAACCTCAGTGAAGTTAATGATTTGCATGGGCATTAGAAAAAAGATTTGAGCCTTGAATAGCCAGAGATGATGTAGTTTGATATGTATGAATGAGCTCTGTGATGAGCATATGATATACTTTTCAATCTTTATTTTAATTTAAAAAAATAAAAAGTAAAGTAAAATCCCTAGAGACATATAGTATCAGCATTTTTTTCAGAATTATGAGGGAACAGTGTAGTACATTTTCTCTGCTACAAGCAGATTTACTTGAAATTATAAACAAACTTTTTAAAACAAAACAAGCAAATGGAACCTTGGAGTGCCTTAGGAATGGAAGGAGACAAAGACATAGGAAATTTACATGGAAAAAACCCAAATTGGTTTTGTTTCTTGCCATTGAATATGTAAATGATGCCATGATGCTTTTTTGCTTTTTATATATACTCCCTTTATATACTCTTTTATATAGCTTTTATGTATTCTTAAGGGCCTTTTAGCCCACATACTTCTAATTCTTCAGGTTTGATAACTACCATAGACCCAGTATTCCGTTAAGCCAGGATACCAAACATCTTAGAAGCCTCAGACACCAAGGTCTTCTCTGGAACACATTTTGTAAATTAAGACATGGCCTTACTAAATACATTACCTATAAGAAAAAAAAGGAAGACATTTAAGTTTTTGGAACAAATCTGGAACACACATGCAGTTTAGGAATGGGGAATTGTTTGTGTTGTCTGTGAGATCATGCCTGCAGAAATTAAAATTTAAGAAAAAATGACATGAAATTTGTGTTTCGTAATCACAGTATCAGTCTCTAATTTTTCTCTTAGGTGTAGCCTCCAATTTTTCTTCTTTCAAGTACTTTTATTAATGCTCATTTTTATCTTCAGAGATTTTTAATGAATGAATTAATGGATGAGTGGCATCAGATGCTGAGATCAAACTATGAAACAAAAGAGATGCTGAACAAGCAGAAAACGTAGAAGAGACGGACTACTGCTGTTATTAGTTGTACAGGTAAAGAAAAAATTGACATTGCTTCCAGGCAAATGTAACAAAGCTGAACACAAGACTGTAGGGGAATGCTATCAAATACATATTCATTCCTTAGGCACAGTGGAAACACACAATCATTTGCTAATATGAATAGTCATAACCCCAAGTAGTTTAACCAAATTGCAGCAATTCAAATTAATTGGCTCTCTTCAGAACTTCCTAAAATTCACTGACATAATGGTAATCCTTTCCAGAACTTCTGAACAATTGATACTAACTGGATGAATAAATGCTGCAATGTACAATAACAAAAGAGAGGAGGGTTCAGCATTGCACATAATCTTTTGTAGATTAATAGGTACAGAAAAGTAAATTTAAGCTGAGAGGAGTATTTCAAAGTCCATAATGCTTTGAGTCACAGATGTTGGATAATGAGTTTGGTTCTGAATTATGAAACACCAAAGAAGCTACAGAAGCACAGACCGTCTTAAAAAAAGTATCCACTTTTTGTTATCATTATCTTTTTTATGATAAATGCTCAGTCTGTTCAAAGGTAGATTCACAGGTTCTCAAGAAAACTAATTACTGATGTGAATAGTAGTGCCTTTGCTGTGAAAAAAAATCACATAGCAGGTGTTGATGGAGTAAAAAAAAAGTGTGTGTCTAGCAGTTCTCCAAATTGAAATGGAAGTGATGAAACTGTTTTCAATTTCTATTTGTTTTTGTAAAAAAACTTTACAAGTTCTGATAGAAAAATATTTTAAAATTGAGAATAGATGATAAAGTTCTGCAATTTTAGGTCATCTGTTGTCCTATTTTTGGCTGGGATAGAGTTAATTTTCTTCCATGTAGCTGGTACAGAGCTGTATTTTTGATTTAGTGTGAAAATAAGGTTGACAACACAGTGATATTTTGGTTTTTGCTCACTAGTTTTCAGACTCCTATGCTCTGACAGCAAGCAGGTGCACAAGAAGCCAGGAGGGAGCATGCCCAGAACAGCTGACCCAAACTGGCCAAGAAGATATTCCATACAATACAATGCCATGGTCAGTATATAAACTGAGGGGAGTTGCCTGGGATCTGCCAATCCCAGCGCGGGGACGGACTGGGCATGAGTCAGCAGGTATTGAGTAATTGTGTCCTCCATCACTTTTTTTCATGGGTTTATTCTTGTCTCTCCTTTTCATTACAATTTATTATTATTATATTTTACCTTGTTTTAATTATTAAACTGTTCTTATCTCAACCTACAGGTTTTACCTTTTTTAATTCTCCTCCCCACTCCATGTGGAAGGGGAGACTGAGAGGATGGCTGAGTAGTGCTGAGCTGCTGGCTGGGTTTAAGCCATGACAACTGTACAATTTAGGAGCAGTTCTCCTGGGCTCTTCAGGCAGAATGAGAAAAAACAGTAACCCATCAAACTGAGAATACTGAAGAACACATCAACATAAAGTCGTCATATTGGGCTCACATTATCTACTGTGGGATGATAACACACAGTATGGAAAGATTCACCAGAGACCAGTTTCGTTATCATTTGAGCAATGCCAAGTTTAATGTCATTGGAGGTTCAAGAACTATGTTGCTGCAAACTCTGCCTGGAGCTCCTGGGCAGCAGTGCTTTTCCTACACTGCTCAGCTGCTGTTCAAACAGCAGGAGCAGAAGAGGCATCTGCACTGCTAATACACAGAAAGCAAACAGGCTCTTTACAGCCAGCAGTGTTTTACCTTGATATTTAGGTAGTTTAAACTGAGAGCTGTTTCTACTACTATTAAAAAATAATTTGAAAGGAGGGAAAAAAAACCCTAGAAAATACAGAAGTAACTTCCATTAGATAGTGTGGTTTGAGAAGGGAAAACAAACCAAAATCAACACAAAGTTGTTAGCAATTTACTTTGTAACAGCTTTGTGATAGAAACTAGTCATTCGACCCTGCATAGCAGTGTGTTTTTCCCGTGAAAATGTCAGAAATCATACTGTATTTTAATTAGTTTAGAGGTAAAGCAGTGCATGTGTGTATAGACAGCATTAAATCACATAATTACTGTAATAATCTAGGAAGTAGTATTTGGGATGTTGGTATTCCATGTCTTTTTGAAATACTCTCATTTAGTAAATTGCATAAGCCATAAATAACCTTGTTGAGACAGATGTGACTTGAGACGATGGACTCATCCACATTCACACCATTTCCCATACAAAACAAACAGCCCCCAGGCATCCCACCTCCCTCTGAAGTCTTAAGAAAATTCCTTTGTAGCCAAGTAATTTATCACAAAAACTATACTCTACAAGGTTTTTCATCACAGGCTTGCTGATACACAGAAGACTGCCACATATGAATTACAATAAACCTTACACATATATTTTCTCATCTGAGCAATAACCAAGAGGTGTGTTTACACTTTCAATGATGGAAAGGCAAAGATAAATATTAAACTGGATGTCTGATAGCTGCTATTAAAATCAGGGCCAACCGCTGTCCTGCAAAACTGGCAGTCATTCAGGTTCAACTCTTATCTTATTTCTGATTATTCACGTCTTTCTAAGAACATTTAGCTCCCACCATTTTTTTTTTCATGGTAAAGGAAGCCTTTACCTGAATTTTTACTAACGTATTTTTTCTCAGCATAATGGACATAAAAATACAGAAAGCTAAAGACATTCATTAGCCTTCCAACAACAGAAGAAAGATTGCTCCATTCTCTGTTTCTCTTGCAGAACAATGACAGTGAAGAGATGTTCAAGATGCGTATATGGGAGAGATGGTAGAGACTGATCTTAGAACTATGTGCTTAAATTCACCCTATAAAAACTAAATCATGTGAATTACAGTTTATCATCTAAATAGATATTTTCAATCCTATCAGACTTCAACATACCACACACCCTGGAGTTTCCCTTCCAGGGTGGTTGTTCTTTTTTTACAGTCTTTAAAATTCTAGTAAGGGTAAGTTCAGTTATCAGTCACATGGAAAAAACCCTACCAGGTACATATGATCCAGCGCTGCAACTAGATCTCAGTGCTATGCTGAGCTTCACCGCTGCACTTCTAATTGCACCAGCACTGTCTTGCTTTGCACTCCACACTTATTCAGCAATCACTGCCTTCAGTTTTGTTACCTCTGAGATCTTAGTCTCTTGTCCTTGCAACTTGGCTGAAGTTGAACTCTAGAGCATAGTCCTTTATTCATTGACATTGTTGTTCTGCTGTTTAAAAAAAAAGGTACAAGCTGAGGGTTCAATTACAGAGGGCAGTTGTATTGCCCCAGGGGGTGGAGAAACCCACAAACTGTGAATCAGAGTTACAATATGTCTCCTATTTCTCTTCTTCTATAAAGTCATTGATGTATCCCCCTACACCACCCCTATACTTAATTATATACTAAGGCATGTATAATTAATTAATTATACATGCTCTGATACAGCTGCACTGGCCATAACACTGGGAGGGGAAAAACTGAGCCTACCACCTGTGCAGGAGGGGAAATAATAGCTCTATTGAGGCTGTCTTTGACTTCCTTGTTGTACTGTTCTTAGATTATAACTTTAGAAAAGGAAAAAGAAAAGGGAAAATGTTAGAAAGTAAGCACTTTTTCCAGGAGTTGTTTTTATTTTACTAGGCTTCAGATCAAACTTTTGGTTTGAAAATCGTGTGTATATGTAAAACTAGTTTGTCTAGCAGGATATACATTTTCTCTCAAGGGATGTCTGACAATCTGTTAACAGAGTGTATAATGGAGAGGGTAGGGGGCAGATCACAGGCCAGATTGTTAGCTAGTATAAAAGAGGTGTTAATGCCATTGACTTTAATAGGGCTACGTCAATATCCACCAGCTTAAGATTCTCTGTATCACAGCCCACAGACCACTTGCGGCTTGCAAAACCTTTGTATTCAGTCCACAAAGGGACTTTTTAATTGTGGCTATACTTGACAGAATCATAAAAATGTACTATTATCAGTTTACCCAGTGATTCTCTAGCATTCCTAGGGATTAACCTCTCTCTTTGGAAGCATACAGAGTTGTGAGAAAACCTTCTCAGTTAAATCCAAGTTCAATTCAGAGGTGACCATTGGAAACTTTCATTAAACCATTTATATTGTGATAATTCATTTTGAACACATGCTGTCTCAATTTATTAGCAAGGAAATTTAGCTGTGAAGATTCTACTTTTGAGTATATTAAGAAAATATGTTGGTTTTTTAAAAGTAACTTTTTATGTGCAATGTATCACCTTATAAATGTAAGATAAGAAAGCAGCACAATTAATGTAAACTTTGTAATGCTGTTCTCAGACTGATATCTTATTAGTCAAGGGTTCCAGCATGAACAAAACTTTCAGGACTTTTGTTTTATATTCTAATTAAGTAAAGTTAATTAAAGCATAGGAAATATTTAGCATGGAATTATTTCTGTGGAATGGAAGTTCTTACTTATGAGAAAAAGATGGTCTTGCTCTCTAGAAGTCAGTAGGAAAATAAACCTGAATGTCTTTATGCAACTAGAATTGCAATGACTTCTCCAGAGTTTGAATACATGCCATGTTTGCTTATTCTTCCTAAAGAATAGCATTCACAGTTTTAAGGACTTAAAAGACACAGTAGGGCTCTCCAAAATTCCCTGCACCAGTTTTTCCTCCCCTCCAGATCATGTCTAATATTAAAAAAAAAAAAAATTAAAGGGTGAATACTTTATATTAAGTAGTTGTGGCTTTTTTGTGGCTAAAAGCCTTTAATGCTTCAAGCTTCATTTTATAAATAGCCCCAAACTCCTCCACTGAGTAGTAAAAAACCTTTTTCTTCTCCAAATAAAAGCTGTATCTGCATATTTGATGACTAGAGAACATCTGGGCCACAGAGAAATTATCAAATACTCTGCAAGTTGGCAATATCAAAACTGTTTATGTTGGAATAACTTTTCCCCAAGAGGTGGGTGTGCTTTGGCAGTCAGTGAAATGATCCCCAGATACCCATGACTCCCATTGCTGTTGATATATTAAATATGTACCAAATTGTGTATACAGAATATACACATGTCAAAAGTTGACATGAGTGGGGAACAGATAATCCTCTAAAGGCAGAATAAGTCAAGTAATTTTGTTGAAGTATTTTGAAGTTGCACAGACTTCTCGGTCACTATGGTAAAAAAATTAGAATGGCAAAGATTTAGTGTTATTAACAGTGTTATCCTAATATAAGAAGTTTAAAAAATAAGGAAAGCTTATCACAAGACTGCTAAAGATTCCTGCAATTATATTTTCATCAAAATCTTTTTTTCAATATCCAATTTTAACCAAATTTACTCTAGAGACTAGTGTCAATTTTAATTTCTCTTCATTTTTTGCCACTAGGGCTCAGCTGATGTGGACATCACTGTTTTAAGGGTGCTGATGTCTAATATACCACAGAAAGAAGAATCTTTTGGAGTTTTTTTAATATGTGGATATTATAAATAATTAATATACATCGCTGTATATCTTTCAGAAAATATCATCATTGCTCAAATCCAGAGTGAAAATTTGGCAGGGTAATCCTAAATTTTATTCCTATCATTCTTTATATGTTCATGCAGATATTGATATCTGTTGAGCCAACTTAAGATTAAGATGATGGTCAATAAAATTTACATGCTTTTAAAAATACTTCAAATAAATAATTAAAAAACTCTAGAAATATCTGTCTGTAAACAACATTATAATAAAATTTTTTCTACTCTTGCTGTTTCACCCAAATGTTTTTTTTCTTTTTCTCCTAGATGTATGCTATAATTTTTTCCTGTTCTAGCAGCAGAAAACATTAGCTATTTTAGCATTTCAAGAAAGAAACTAAACATCAAATAAACAAAAGAAACTTTTGTACATTATAATACATAAAAATTTGTGCAACACTTCAGAACTTTACCTTTGCAGTCTGTTTCACTCCTATTGACTGTAGAACTAAGAGACTTATGAATGCTGTCTGGAGGAAAATGTGAACATAAATTCTGAGCTTTTTTTTAAGTTTCTACTGTTTTGTAGCATGCATATATTTAATTTCTTAGGGTCAAAAACAAAAAATGAAACCCAAATCAAGTTAAAAACTCAAACTCACTCAGAATTTTGAGTGGGGTCAAACAATTCCAAACACCCAAGAATGGATGCAAACAATTTATTCCATTTGTCATGCAGAAAAAACTTTTTCAATGGAAAATAAAGCACTCTCCCATTTTACTGTTTCCCTTTTTATGAAACTAGATAAAATAGAGAGTTGACTATAGCAGCTAATGAACTGTATACTTCTTTATGCAATTAAAGTATTGCTAACAATATTGAAGCCTTTTTCAACCTATGTAGAACATGTAATACAAACCAGAAGAGATCTCTGGTATTCTAAGTTAAGGTTCATCTGTTGAAGTCTTATAATGCATAAGAGAATATCTCTAAAGCAAAAAGTAGTAGACTCTAAAAGCTGGCATTTACAAAATTTACAACACAAAAAGCATTCAAGGAAACCCAGAAAACAGTTGGTGTTTGAAACCCTTTTTCCCTTCTATGATAAAAACATTCCTAACCAGATTTGCTTCTTAGCTGTATCTGGTTTTCATCATATCTGAGATGATGCAATGGAAAGAAGATTCTAAGCACAAATACTGGGCCAATTAATTATGCAGCCATACTTGTGCAATAGTACATGTGTGATTCTCATCTTTCCAGTCTTTTTCAAAAGTGAAATTTTCAAGAGGCTTTCTAGCTCAGTCCAGAAATCCTCAGATCAGTTTCCTTCTCACAGGCCTTTAGCAATTTGTAGTTTACTAGGTAGCTGGATATGTGTAGAAAGGCACCATTCCAGAACACAACACATTGCAAAATGGCCTCGCCATTCCTGTTGTCTGTACACTTTCAACTACTCTGTTCACTTACTCCTATACAAAAGACATATTTTTTTAAGAAAGAATTATATTCCTCTTATTAAGTCTTTCTTGCCTTTTGAGCCAGCACCATTGTTTACGTGGAATTCTTTTGCCAGAGTCTCTGATTTTTCTCTCTGTGTTTTGTGACTTCTACTTTCTTTCAGTTAATCTGCTTCAACAGCAAATTTGCACTCTCAGAGACAAATAATGTCTTGATTTAATGTTAACTGCCTGATTAAATACAACATATTTTGTTGTTCATAAATGTTTTCAAGAGGGCCACTAGTAGGTTATAGGCTCTACTGAACACTCTTTATAGAATTTTTTTTTACTGCAAATAGTAAACCCATGCCTGGAAGGAAAAGGAGCAATATTCTCCTCTGATTCTATTTCAACTCTGCACGTTTAGATGTCTAAACCATCTGATATTTATCTTTCAAGGAAGGTCAGACGGTGATATGGGAAGCCAGGATATCCACAACCAAGTCAGAGAACTACCCCGTGGTACAGATTTTTTTTTTATCTAAACGCCTCAAAACCTTAGTTTTCCAGTCCTGCCTTTATTTCTTTCCAGCCATTATTTCCTACTCTGAGCAATTCTCACATAAGCATTTCCTTACACAAAGATTATGTGGGATGACATGTGGGAGTATGTCCTCTCTGTAAATTAAACTGTTCCCGTGTCCTTGCAATGGCACCAAGAGCAAACAATATAACTTCTTTTAAATTTTTCTTTAGTTACCTCACTGTCAACTTCTGATAAACCAAAATTCTGATCCATAGCAACAGAGCTTTGTAAGGGCATACAGAATCAGAAGTGGGACGACCAAACAGAAAGCACCAAAATTAAAACTCATTTAAATAGATGGTTCCTGCATGTGTCCAGCTGTTTGCACCATCTCCTTCCATTAATAACTTTGAAGATGAGGTCATCCTGAGAACTTGTGAGAGAGCTGAGGGACTGCCTAAAAATTAGGAAAAGTGATGGTAAATCAGTCCAACATAAATAACTTTCAAAGAAAAACATTACTGAGGTTCAGAGATGCATTATACTTCATCATGTATGAACCTGACATATTTTTCTGATGGAGACAAATAGCCAAAAAAAAAGATAAGAGAAGCTTGTTGTTGCAAAAATTCCTGCCTGCTTATACAGATCCCTGGTTTTGGTTAAATCACAAAACTGACCCTGAAATAGCCTGAACACAGCACAGACTGCTGGAGTCAAGGCAGTCACCAGGTTCTATGCATCAGAAATTCCACACTTAAGCCATGCTGTCAATTAGACAGGTCCCACTGTAATGGTGTGTCTTCTGTCAAACATTCCTGAATAGGCCCTTGCTCCATTTGATACTATCCTGGGGAAGTTTTATCACAGTTCTGATGCATGGTAACCTGATAAGACTTCATTTAGCACCCTTCTATCACTATTTAACCTTAACATGCATCTGAAATCTACCATCAAAATAGCAGGTTTTTTGTAGTGATGGAGTGTTCACCAGTGGTTAAAACAGATTAACTAAGGGTTTTTATTACCAAATAGAGTTTGTATCCCACAGTCTTGATAAATCCTTGCTAACAGGAGTTCCATCATCTAAAAGGCTAGCTGTTCATACCTGATAAGGTTTTTAAGAGCACAAAAATCTCTAAAAAAACCATTTCTGTGAGAGAGGCATTTTTAAGGTGTCAACATTATTGTTAGATAATGTTTTAACTGGGCTATCTATATATTTCTTAGGATACTAAGAAAATACCCTGTTATAATAATGCTTGAGAAATTCAGATGAGCTATTTTATGGAGGAAGCAAAAAAATTAACATTTCATATTTAAATCTAAACCCAAACTCCCTTAATATTTAACAGAGTATGAATAGCCAAAAATATCAGAAAGCTCTTTAGTTGGTTCATAAAATATTGAGATCAATTATTTAATCTATTTTAAAGTTATTAATCTGTCAGTCAATAGTACAGGATCAAATGTAAAAAGAATTAAGGAAAAGATGCTTCAGAGTCATCAGATTCTTTTATCTTTTTCCCTCAAAAGTACAAAATAGCATTCAAGAAATTAAGTGATTAATTAAATGCATGTTTCTATAACTTAAGTAACTTCTTATATAAATATAATATGTATGTTTGATGTATATATATGTTTACTTTATTTAGTCAGCATTTTGGAGGCAAGGTTGTTTTTAAAGCTTTCCACTGCACCAGGCATGTTCTGGACTGACTGCTGCATCTACAGCCAGGTTATGTCACCCAGATATCACACGCAGTGACAAGTACTTTATTCCACACACTATCTAGATTTCACAGTCTCCAGTAAGCTTTTGTTTTAACTTCACCATTCAAAATATAATACTCAATCCTTAAACTTAAACTAAAGTAGACGGGTCTGTGTTTTTAGGGGAACCACCTTAAGATCAATGGGGATATACAAGGATGCAAGATTTTGCCTATGCAAAACTTCAGGAATAAAAACCAATTTCTGTTTATAGAGTACATGAAATATACGTGATATAAAGGGCATTTCAGTTGTACTTCTGTGCTCCTTCTAATTTAGGCTACTGCTAATAAACAGTAGAATCATTTTCTAGAGTGAAGGAGATCTATGCAAGAAGATGAAACTAGGAACTGTCTATGGAGATCAGTATGGCTTTTCAATTTATAATGCTAAAATTTAAAAAATGCTATATACATATATAGTATATGCTTTATACTGTCTATATATAACACTTGTATACATGCACCAACATGTATGTTTATATGTGCATTTGTATAGTAACTCTACAGGAAATTAATCAATTTTATAACTAATATTGTTATTATGATTTATTTCACATATTATGAAAAAATAAAATGTTTTAATCCGTGACCTTTTAAATCAAAGATTTTAAACATGATTTTCAATACTTTTAAAATTTTAACTCATTTTTCAAGAATTAAAAAAAAAAAAAATTAGCAAATTGTTGATTGTGATCTAAATCATAACAGGAAAGAGTTATTTTCAGTATCCATGATGTAAGTGGTTACTAATATATCCATGCAGCTGGGGGAAAGGATATTAAAAAGGGGCTTAAATAAACTTCATTTCTCTGACAGTAACTTAGTTATGATTCATAGTCATAACAGCAATTATTTTCTGATCTCAATAGGCTAAGGAAGTAGGGAGTGCCATTTCTTCAGTTTGGGTTGTGGAGGATGGCAATAAACTCTCTAAAAATTGCTATTCCCCTTATACTCTTGTGTGCCCTAAACTACCTTTTATGGATAGAGTTAAACGGTAACAATGCCACATAATGATGTATCTTCGTGATTTTATCTGTGTTTAGGGTCTCCTCCAACGCACTCTCACTCATCAGATATACCACAACATCTTCACTCTAGTACTTTTGGCAAAAATAAGTAGAGTAACTGTTAAGTTGATAGAGAGCTCTCTCACCAGGTGATAACCTTCACGTAGTGATATCTTGAAACTGGAGAAGAATTGCAAAAATCTGTTAAAGTTTTCCTCATTAAAGAAATCCTATACTATTTTACCAAATATATCAAATTTTGGAATCAATGTCAGTCATTAATAGAACAGACACATTTTATAACAGTACACAAGGAGATAGAGGAGTTATACTGGATCAATTTAGAAGAGAATAAACAGCAGGTGTTTTTCTTTGAAAACTCTGTTTCCAAGGGGTGGGGAAGAAGTAGAACAACACGTTTTCTTTTAAGAAATTATTTGCTAGTAGTAAGGCTTTAAATATCACATTGGAAATCCTAGTTAATAGTTTATGTGCTTTCTAAAATGTGCAGTCTGAAGCAATATAGGCTAAATGTCGATGATGTTTTATTTCCTTCAGTACTTCAGTCTAGTGTCTAATAATACAGTGCATAAACCACACATGAGCTGGAAAAACAAATAGTCATGTTCACTTATAATCAATGACCTTCATAGTCAGTGACAAGGATTTTCTTCGTCTGGATAGGCAAATTTTGAAATGCATCACCAGAATCAAGAAATACACTCTTTTTATTGATTTGGGATTTTTCCCCAAATAGATTATATAAGTGAATGGAGCAAATCCTGTTGGTTTTATTCATATGAAATATGCTACATATATGTGTCTGGCTCACCAGAAAACAAGCACCAGAGTATCTGTTTTCATTTTTCATATACTGGTGAAAATGCCTTCAGTGAAAATTTACCTTCGGGACTATAAAACCCATGTACATATGCACAAGGTTATATGGGACCTAAACTATAGCTTAGAATTCAACTGGAAGATTGCAGCAAAAGGTTTTCAATGTCAAATTGCTATGCCTGTGACCACAAAGTGTACCACCACACAGGTGAAATGTATTAATTTGTCTAACCAAGGTGATCCATTTACGTACCTGAGCCACGTCTGTACAGCTGATTACTTTGACACCCATACAGAAATAAAATTAAATGGATCTCTACTATTGTAGACTATGTATCATTATTGTAGACTGTGTGTGGTAAAACTCAGCAGTGTTTTTCTCTGTTGTTAAAGTGCTGCCTACTGATGGCAGCAGTGTGGTTTTGACTTGAGTCATCCCTTTAGAAATATCCAATATAAAAATTTATTGTGAGTGATTTGAATCTAATTATTTAAAAGTTCAGAATAAAATGTTTGTCACAAATTGATGTTTTAATATGTCACAAATCCTCCTATGAAGCTTTTTTAGAAAGGAGAAGAAAATATATTTATCATGACAGTGATTCTTTGATGTGGAATTGATTCTTCAGGCTCTGAAACTTCATTATAGTTATAAAAGAAAATATCTATTTTCCAACGATGTTTAATGAGTGAGTATGAGGTTTTTTAGCTAACTGCTAAAGTATGATTGCTTTGATCTTTTAGCTACAGTCCTTTGGAAATGACAGCTTGCAAAGAAACACAAGAAACCATTCAGATTGAAACCCTACTGAGAAATACTAGGGAATAAGGGTTTTTCTTTGGCTTCAGGAGACATACTGTGTCACTTTATGGTAAGAAACCCAAATCTGTGTCATCACTTTATTGTAAAGCCAGATAGAGTTCCCTGTGGTCCGAAAAGTAAACTTATACCATATCACTTTAGATGAAACTAATTTTGACTTTTTCTGTGAATCCTACCGCATTCTGAATGGAATATGGGCAACTCTGTACTCTTATTACATACTATAGCCAGGAGATAATAAAAAAGGACATGAAACTGGTAGTCATCAACTCATAAGGCAGCAGAGACCACGGAAAAGTGATTTTCACTCTTGAGTGACACATCCAGCATTTGAGAACTGCTCCAGCACCCAAATCAAGGAAATACACCTTCATTTTTCCCTTATTTATCTTGAAACCCTATGCAATATCATATGGAATTTAATTGGCACAAAAATCTTCTGGACAATTCTTTCAAAATCTTACTTGTTTCCTTGCCCTTCTGTGCAAAGGATTACTCACAGGAAAATTCTCACTTGTTTCAATGAAAATAGTCCTGACTTAGTGCTGTACAATGGAAGAAAGGTCTGTTTCAGTCTGACCATTTGCCATGAAGTATTAATACATATGAAAAACATTGGTTGGCATTTATATGCTTTTGGAAATTTTGGCCTATTTTAGCAGAACTCCTTGTTCATTGAAGGAAAATAGCAGTACTGGCAGTTTAAAGACTACTCATTAACAGCTCTAGCAGTCAGCAGATACAAGTTACAGTAAAACCAAAACCAAGAAATCCATTGTCACAATGTTTAAAAGAGCTTTGGATGAAATCACCCACGTAATTAAGTCTTAAATGCCATATATGTCTCAGAAGCTTTTCATGGTTTTGTGAGAAAAACACATCTGGGCAGATCCTTGGGCTGTTGCTACTTCATTCATTTGTCATATATGGCTAATATTATTGCAATGTCTACACAACTAAGGATGTGCAAAACCATTACTTTCTTTTAACTTCATAATGTAAGGATGATTTGACTTTTTTCCTTTTTTTTTTTTTTGTGTGTGTGTGTGTGTGTGTGTGTGTGTGTGTCTTAGGGAAATTAGGGAAATTAGAGATGAAATGGTTGGAGGAAAAATAAAAGAAAATTATTTTTGAGAAATAAATAATTGCAAGCAGCAAAATAACAATTGTTAAATGACTAACTAAGTAACTATTGTTTTCTGTCATCCTTATATATGCTAAGTATTATTAATTTCAGATTCATCCAACATAATCATAGGATATAGGGCTATTTGGCATGAGTATGAACAGCAGTAATTGTTACTTAAGAGGTTTTTAAAAAGATCAACCATGAGCCGGTATCCCAACATTAATTTATTTATTATAACATTTATTTAATGGCTAAAAACTAAGAAGACTTTTCACAACTGATATTAGTGTAATTTATATTTACAGTTTTATATAAGGCAAAATATTAAGACACTTTGCATCTGCAAATAACATATATATTTCAAACTCCAAGCTTCCATAATTTCATAAATTATGCCTCAAATATGTTAAAAATTCAAGGTCTTGCATCTATGTCTGATTCTTTCACTTAGCCCTTCAAGAACTGAATTAGTCAATGAACGTATGTATTGGAGATCTTGGTTACTCCTACACATATCAAGTGACGTGATTGCCATCTGGATCTTTCACTCTCTTTTAGGAAAGAGTCACAGAGGAATTTCTTGACAGTTTGAAAACTTTAGTCTTTTATATACAAAACCATTAGCCCAGCCATTTATTTCCTCCAGCCACCTCTACAACTAATTTTTGCTGCTTTGAGCCTCATGAGCAACACTGGATTTGTTTCCTTAGATGCATGACAGTTTTATTTATATATTAATATTCAAACTTCACAGGAAAGAATTCTGAATGTATTATTCTCATTTCTGTCTTTCAGTTAAGTTCAGCAAATATCTTTACCTAACACTGAACTAAATAATTACCAAAGGTTGTATTCAGAGGTGATTGATCGCTGATCAGTACTCCTCTAAATCTGTTAATAATCTTCTAACAAACCTTATACCTCTTGTACACACAGGAGAAGGTATGAACAAATCTAGCAGTTCAGACACCTGCTAGCCTTCTTCAGGAAAAGTTCTACTGCTATCTAATATTCCTAAGCATAGAGAGCTAGATCAAGAAACATTGGGAGTTTAAAAGAAATCCAAGTGTTACTCGCAATTTCTTGTCTTGCCTATCTAAATATGTTGGGCAAGAACCAGATCACTGAAGTGATCCTTATATGTTGAGTATTTATTGAGTTAATCATTAATTAAAGAAGTGAACAGGAGAGCAAACTGAAAATATGAATGAATTCACTATTACCACTTTTTATGAAGAGACACCAAAAACATTGAAATAGAAGCAGCTATTGCTTTCCCAAAAATATTTTTTCACTAAGAAAATTTCTGTAGAGTAGAAAAACCTACTTAGATTTTGAGTTGGGAAAAAAAAAGAAAACAGATTAATTGTAAGATAAATTATATTTTTCTGTGTTTTAGAACAAAGTACTAAACTTTAAATTCACCTTTCAAGTGATGTTTTGGATAGAATTTAATTGGCATTTAATTTGAAACATTGATAAATATACAGGAAATGAAAACTGCTTGAATTTAAAGAAAATTATGTTTCTTTCCTCATTCTTTCCTTCAAGTGCTAAAAAAATGCAGCTTTAGGTAAAGTCAAAGCATTAATCAGACAGAGTATGCTTTTAGTTTATTATTAATTTTTCCTGACCATATTGTCTATGTTGTTCCTCACATTTGTTGTGCATGTTGTTTTCTCTTGGGTAATGTGAAGTCAACATTGCTAACACTGCATCCACTATATTGACAATACCAACAAAACCTTTCTGTTCAACAGGATTTTTTTTGTTTGTTTTTATATTTCGAATGAGGCATGCATTACAACTTCTCAGTAAAAGGAGAAGGATAAGACTGTGGTTATTTTTAACATTTATTAGGAACAAACAGGAAGGTTCACCGTTCACAAAGAAAGTCTGAAAGAAAAAATGCAAACTTGCCTGTAGAAATTGTTCTAAATCTTTCACTGTATTTATAGTACAGAAGTCAGCTATCTATTTGAAATTGGACTGATGAGGACATCAAGATAAATAATTGACCACTTCTTCTTAACCAAAAACGAGGAAAAAGTTTAAAATATTTAAAACATTAGAATTATTCTTTGAGTACAGATAGCGCATTAAATCACAAATGTATGCATTCGTCCTTTATGAGATATCATTTGTGGCATTATTGCCTGCACTATTTTTCATGTGATAATGGTGCTGTATTTTCAATCCCCATATTCTCAGCTGAATCTTGATGTGATTTTTCTCAATGCAATTTTTGAGCACAAGGGTCAAATTAGGTTTTCAGGTGTCAGCATTATGAATTTGGAGTAATCTTATTGATGTAAAAGTTATGAAAATTAAGATGGACCTCTGGACCTCACTGGAGGTGAAATATAACCAAGTACATATGTACTGTAAAATACAAGAATGTACACAGCTAAATAATGGACACTTGGCTTTCAGTACTGAAAAATTATTCTTGCAGTGTGAAAAGTGATATAGAAAAGATTTAGATAACAAAAGATGGCTATTTTTTTCTGCAATTGAAGATTTCATGCCTCACAATTGACCAAAGTCAAGGAATTCTACTTTTTTATACCAGGATAATAATTCAAACTTCCTTGATAGGTTTTGTGTTGCTTGGCCTAATAATTGCAGGTAATATTTAAATAATATATTTATGTTTCTATATATGTGTATACATCTGTGATTGTCTACCTGTGGATAAGAGAATGAGTTTATGTGACTGTGTATGTAAGCCTGATGGCTAAGATCCCAAACAAAGCAAAATCCCATCATTTTTCTATTGCCTTTCATAGGAGAAGGCAATCCAGATTTTTCTGGATTGTGCTTTATTATTTTCTGGTTGAACTAGAGGGACACAAATGGAGAGAAAAAAAATGGAGAAGAAAAGTTTTCCTTGCATTTACTGTTAGGATTTAATTTCTGTTTAAGAGAGAGAAGCTTGTAATGTAAAAAGTCTTGCCCAGTTTTCTAAAAGTTCATGAGGTCTTTAGGAACATTAAACTGCAGCAGTAACTTCCAGCATACGGGCATGAAGGGCAGAATTTTTAATCAGAAAATTTAGGAATATGCTTATAGTTTTCCCAACAATGTATAAGACAGCAAGAGCTGCTTTAACATTTTCTAAGGTTCTCCTGCATTTTTTTTTCTAACCCTTAAACACAGTAACAAGCATGGTTAGCTAATCTGCTGCCATTTACTAGAGCACAGAGGAATGAGGACCACCACGAGCTGCATTGCAAGGATTGCACAGACAGCAGGAGCAAAGAAAGGCAAGACGTGCAGCTTGTTGAAGATATACGCAATGTGTTTCTGAGTACTGGGTGACACTGGGAGGTGTAGAGTAAAATCCACCTGATGGGAACAAGGCTAACAAGCCAGGAGCTTCTGGTGCCACAAACCCCAGCACTGGGGAATGGCTGTGTCATGTAGCATTGCATGTGCAAGTGAGTACTGAGACACGGCATGACTCGCAGAAGCTTTAGCAGGGTCAGACTTTGCCTACAGGTGCAGCTCAGGGGAGTAACATGGGACTGCTAGCAGAACTGGCTGATGAAAAATGGTGAGTTGATGGATCAGATCAACTTAAACCGTGCTACACTACCCAGTGGAACCTCTGATTGAGAGTTACTGCACAAGAGAGACCCTATGTTGTACCAAGGTGCAAAGCACTTTGCCTAAGGATGTTCTCTTCTGAGAAAAAGATCATAAATTCTTACTCTAACACTTTAAGAATGAGCTGCTGTTCCCTCACTGATCCAACAACACAAAATTTTATTTTCTCTGTCTAATATAAATGTCATGTTAGCCATTGCATTCATATTTATGAATGGGGCAAATTTCTCACTGAAAAACAAAAAGTTGAATATAAAATTTGAGGCTTCTGAGAAGCACTTCCTTTTTTTTTTAATTTAATGAGACCCTTTAATTTGGTCATGATTCTGCCAGGGAAGTCCCATAGTAGGGTTACAAGCATAGTGTATATTTATATTATATATTTATATATGGACACACAAACATTTTTTATTTTAATAATTTTGGTTTACTTCATATTGCATAAACATGTCATTGTTAATTATCTTATGGAGTACAATCCATGATCTCTGGCACTTCCAGCCTTTTATGGGAGGTCTGTCTGTTTCTGCTCATCACTGCAAAACAATAGTCCTTTGTAACTGAGTTTAAAAATCCGTTGTTTTGGCAGATCATTCATTACATATTTCCAGATCACTTAAACATCTGAAAGCAATTCCATATAAAGTTGCATTTTTACTGTGGTAAAGACCTTTGCTAATATTTCAGGTATCGTATTCATCAATGACCTGAATGAAGGGACAGACTGCACCCTCAGCAAGCTTGCTGATGATGCAAGACTGGAAAGAGCGGCTGATATCCCAGAGTGCTGTGCTACCAGTCAGTGAGACTGGGACAGGGTGGAGAGCTGGGTAGAGAGGAACAAAGTGCAGGGTCCTGCTCCTGGAAAGGAATAACCCCATGCACCAGTACAGGCTGGGGGCAGACCTGCTATGACGCAGCTCTGTGGAGAAGGACCTGGGAGTCCTAGCAGACAACAAGCTGTCCGTGAGCCAGCAGTGCCCTTGTGGACAAAAATGCCAATGGTATCCTGGGGGGCATTAGGAATAGATTTTCCAGGAGGACAAGGGAGGTGGTCCTGTCCCTCTGCTCTTCCTTGGTGAGGTCACATCTGGAGTGCTGTGTCCAGTTCTGGATTCCTCAATCCTAGAGAGACAAGGATCTACTGGAGGGGATCCAGTGAAGGACTACGAAAATGATTAGGGAATGGGAGCATCTCTCTTATGAGAAAAGGCCAAGGGAACTGGGTCTGTTTAGCCTGGAGAGGGGATCTTATTAATGTTTAGAAGGGCGGGTGTCAAGAGGATGTGCCCAGTGATGTCCATCTTTCCAGTAATTTCCAGTAATGGGACAACGGGAAACAGGCACAAACTGTAATGCGGGAAGTTCAGTCTGAATATGAGGAAAAGCTTCTTTACCTTGGGAGTTACAGTGTGCTGGAATAGGCTGCCCTGAGATGTTTGGAATCCACTTCTCTGAAGATATTCAAAACCTGCCTGGGCACAAGTGCTGAACACATACTTTAACAGAAGGGTTGAACTAGACCCTTCCAGAGTTCTCTTCCAACCCCAACTATTCTGTGTTTCTGTGTATATGCTAACATGTTTTTCCTGTCATAACATGTCCATATTCTTGTTTTTTACATTCATATTAGGCATGCATTGAGACCTAGTAAGGTGATAATTATGTAAAGTTGTCAGAAATAACACTTTCTAAAACAAGTGGGGGTTTGGTTTTGTTTGGTTTGGTTTGGTTTGGTTTGGTTTGGTTTGGTTTGGTTTGGTTTGGTTTGGTTTGGCCTGGCCTGGTTTTCTAAAGAAGCAAGTTTGTCTTTACATTTGTCTATAAAGCATGTGACAGTGTAGAACAGATTTTTTCTTCAGAAAGCCTCTGCTCAGTTATCATCAAGGAACTACCTTTCCAATAAACAGGAGCCCAAATACACTTATTAGGCTGGTAAAAATTCCCTGTGGATTAGTGAGCAGTGTTAGTGCCTTTGTAATGAGAGTTTTCTACTTCTGTGCTGAAGTTTCTCATGACCTGTAAACATGAACAACAAGCGTTGGTTAATAGTGTCCTCCAGGATATGTATCTACAACATTATTAAACAGCCTTTTATCTCAAGGAAGTTCCTGATTCCTTAAATAGTTTCTAAGAGTTTCCTGAACAATGATGTTGAAAAAGTGGGGTTTTTTTGCCATTGAAAGTAGCTAAAAATGAGGATTGTTTGCTACATTAAATTCATTCTTTGCCCTGAGCATAACTTTAATCTGTGAAATCCCATTTGGTTATATACTATGCTATGCTCAGACACTCAGTTTGATACTCTAGTCCTTTTAATTTTTTGTACTGAGATGAGAGATTTCACTTTTCTGACTTACCAAAATAATTTGCATGAAAACAGTATTTTCAACTCTGAACATAGCCTTCGACTCCTCTTCCCATAAATTAAATTTGAATCTTTTAATATTTCCAGAAAAAACAATTTTGCTGTTTTCATATTTTTCCTTTGTAACTGTGAAAATTCATTGCTTCTTAATATTCCTTGACCATTTTGGTTTACAATTGAATCTTTATTGACAGTTTTCTTTATTTTTCCCTGTCTTCTACGGATAATACTTTTGTTTCCAAAAACACATACCAAACCAGATTATATAGTCTCAACAGATTTTTCAGAAATCACTGACAGTACAATATGATATTTGATGGCCTAAATTGACATAGCATATGCTTCGTCTCTCTTATTGTCCAGATGCTTGGTATTGATACACTTGTTCACGTGAGTCATGCATCTCCAGTGCTGACTGACTAATACAAATGAAGGAGGGATTAAATAAAAAATTTAAAAAAAATAAAAAGGGAAAGGAATCTTATCTTTCAGCATTATGCAGCAAACCTTTTTCCATTTACTTTGTTACCACTCATAAGCGTAAGCCACACAATCTGAAATAATGTGTTAGCAGGCTGTGTTAGACTGTCAGACAGTGCCTGAGAGGCTCTGCTCTTTTGAGATAGAGCAATTTTCTTACATATAGTTCCCATAAGAAGTAAAGTGTGAGAGTCTGCTAGATAGGCTCAGCCACTGACTAGCCAGCCCTACACCAACAAGGACATCTCCCAATAAAATGTGGAGGGAGAAAGCAGCCACTGAGATACATAGAAGAAAACACAGAAGCCACGCTTCAAATCTCAGTGAAAGGTTTTAGTGTTCACTGCTTACATTGATTATAAATGGGTGAACACCACAAAGTTATTGTCCTTTCAGTAAACACAAAATGTTTCATTTAAGTTGATAAGTTGTGCAACCCTAAAACAATTAAAAAGTATAACAGTGCCTAACATTTGTAATTTTCATTGTCCCAACAATATTTCTTTAAAACCACAATCTCTGAAATGTCTAGGAATGCTGTCTCTGATACAGACATGCTCAATAAATCACCTGAACTTACACATACTATTATTATGAAGTATAATATCTAAGACTCCATAGAAAGTCTCTAAAAAACTTCCTACCCCAAACACGATTATTATGTGTTATTATTGTATCATCATAAATCACCAAGCCAACTGAAATGGATGTCATGGGCATAAAATGATAAATTTTAAAATCTAGTCCCAGAGTAAACTGTTTATGTTTACCTCAGTAATACATTATGCTCAAAATTACTACATTAATCCTTCAAACAGATTTTTTTTTTACTGAATATGTTTCTTCATTTACAGTCTATAACAATTTAACAATGTCAAACTAATACAAAATTCCAGAGATAATGTTACCTTATTATGGTTTATATTTTATTATGCTTTCTGTCTCCCTCCTTCCCCACCTTCTTCCATCCTTTGGTTCTCTATAAATAAAATCTGTGGCATATGTCCCATTATCTATCATTTTGTGACAGGAAAAGTATTCATATTCAAGTGGGTATATCCTGCAGATAACTAGAGTTTTTGCTATAGTTCTTCACTCTTTGTCTACTTTTCTTGTTTTTAGATTTCTATACTTGAGGTCTTAGTGTATGTTAAAGAAAAATATTTATGGAAATGTCCTTTCTCCCTCTCTCTCCCCTTCCTGACGAATAAAGGTGGAGGGTTTATAGACCCTAATAGTGAGTGCATCTTCAGGAAGGCTGTCTTTTAGGCTCTGGATATAAACAGCAGAAGAGTGTCTCTCTTGAGGACTGTTAAGATGGAGATATCAAGTGCCTTGAATCACATCTGGGGAAATCTATACCAAAATACTGAGGTAAACCAAAGTGGAATAAACTATTATAAAGTAAACTCTAAGAAATGGTTTGACATAATTAAAAGTGGGTAAACTAGAGGTAGTGAACTAGATTATTCTAGAAATTTCAGTATAGAAATTTCTGTATAGAGAAAATTATAGAGAAAATAAAGATAGCTAGTTTAAACAAGAAGAAACAAACCTTTAACTTTAGACACCTAAATCTCTGTTTAGGGGTTATCTTTATTGCGTCTTACTGAGAAGTTCAGGCAAAATAGCAATCCATTGTCTCTGTTATTCTAAATGAAAATGGCAGAAACCTTATTTTGTTAAAAGATTAAGAAAGATGGAGTGAGATGCAAGAAATAAACCTTTGCTGGTGAAATTCTAAAGCTTCAATACTATTTAGAGCATTTAGACAGCACTCACTGTAAGATATGGCAACTCATTGACATTTTCACAAGTGTTGTTTATCTGTTGTTGTTGGGTTTATAGTGGTTTTTTTCTCTCCAATCTCCACAAAATGAGAAACATCCTCGCATCCTTAAAATATCTGAAGTGATAACCTGCATAACAATTCAGTCAGTTTTAGGTAAATAGGAAATTGCAGCACTAGGGTGTTGATAAGACCACTTGGGACAGAAATGTCAGTGTCTAATACTAAGTGTTAAATTTTTTTTAAATAATTTAAATTAATTTTAACACATAATAATTAACAGATTTATTTATACATTCTCAGAGGTCTTCAGTACTTGGGGATGAAGGATTGCTAATCAACAGGGGAATGAAAGCATTAAGTTCACATAGTCGCAACTTTTAGAGCTGTATTTGTTATATGAGCACAGACTGTCACTGTGTTGCTTGTGCAATAAGGAAAAGGATGTGAGCAAGGACATGATGAGGAAAATAGATTTCTGTTACAATACTCTTCACTTGGCACTGCTGTATATTACAGGGTCTAGAGAGCTGCTCCTACTCACTGCAAGGTTTGCAGCTGTGAACACAGACAAAACAGAGTAAAGAAGTTTTCTGCTATGCATTGGGGGCTTTTTTATTCCTTCTCTCACAGTTTGTGTTCTGGCAGTGCAGATAAGCCTTCATTAGGGATTAGGGTGCCATTTACCTTGGCATTGTACATGCTCAGAGGAAATATATTCCTTTTCCCAAAGAGTTAATTTAAACATTGGCAACCTTTAAGATACGTTTGTTCATGCCTAAACCAGGTTTGCAAATGGATACTTTATTCACATCAGATACAGCTGGGAAGCTAGTTCTGTTGTGTATATTTGGGATATAGGTGGCCACTCATTTTGCAGCTATTTACTGCTTCTATTTACTTATATCTACTACCATTATTTACCAAGGTATTAAATCCTACCTTTTTTTTCTTTTCTTTTTTAACACATAATTTTATTTGTCAGAAAATTCTCCTTTCTGTAAATGTCTTTCCTGTTTTCAAATATTCATAATACAAATAAAATACTTAATTGTATGCAAACATTCATTTTTTATTGACTTCCAGACATCAGTTACTTTCTTACATATTTGGTCAACTAACTTCTCCCTTTTCTATTCCCAAATGAAGACCCATTAGTACTATTTTTAAAATATAGAAAGCAGGGAAAAATAATGAAAAACAAATTATGTGTATAAACTATGGCAAGACTTTCAGAATTAGTTCCACCTATATGAATCTTTACTGCATCTGTCAATAGAACACCAGACCACTGACTATCTAGACTGTATGTATTGTTTCAAGCCCCAAAAACTACATGATTTTCAGCTTTTTAACATACAACCAAAACATATATTATTAAAAGAAATTTTCAAAATCTGATACCTGCTTCTCACTATTGATTTTACATTTCTTGATATGACCTACAAAAAATAGCTAGTGCACTTCACTTTCACTTTTCCATTTTTTGTACAAACAGGGAGTTACTGTACTGGTTTCACCCACACACCCTGAACACATAAATGAACTTTAAAAACAAGCCTTTAAAGATGCAATTTAAATGTTCACCTCACGTCCAATTTTAAGCAGGAAATAAGTTTTGAGTCTTATTTATTTGTTGGTTTCAAGTCATTAGAGGGAATTAATATATCATTTACAATTGCATGTGTCATTCTGCAGCACACTTTGGTTGGCTTCATCATTTTGGCTCTCTGATAAATATTCCTTTATTATTTGATCTTTCTAGGGAATAAATCTTCCTGGTGATATGTAGGACTGCACAACCACAATATTCTAGAAGGTACTAAACCAGTTTTAACAGTATCTTTTCATAGGTTTTTGAATGCTGCCTTTTACATCTACTTCTGCCTGAAATAATTGCTTGTTATTTAACAGTCCCTTGAGCCCACAAATGGAAATATTGGCTTACTGCTAAAAGCTGACAGTTTTTCAAGCCTCTTCAAGGGATGCACATTTTTTCTTTCTTTCCTTCAATTTTTTTCTAATGTGCTATACTCTCAGCTTTTTATGGTATGTTGTATTCCAACTATATTTTTTCCCCTCCTGCTTCTATTCTTTGTAATAGTTTTCCTAAATCCATGCCTAATCATTCTAGATGGAAGACTGGTCACGATAACAATTTCCTTTACAATAAAAATTTTCAGGAAATAGAAAATGCTGAAGGAGTTTTATATTGCATACTTTTATCAGAATTGTTCTTAATAACATGCAACAATTTTAGCAGCAAAACACTGTGTAAGTCTCATTCTTCTAAGTCTGATATGCACACACATTTTAAGGTGTTCTTCCCCAAATGACTTGGAAAAAAAATCAATGGCTGTGGTATGGTGTGATTTTCTTATAGCTCGTGATTTGCTAAAAACTAATTGATACATTTTGGTTTTTTCTCATGAATGTCCAAAATGAGGGTTTGGTTTTTGACAATGAAATTTTTCTTTTTCTTCTTTTTCTTTTTCTTTTTCTTTTTCTTTTTCTTTTTCTTTTTCTTTTTCTTTTTCTTTTTCTTTTTCTTTTTCTTTTTCTTTTTCTTTTTCTTTTTCTTTTTCTTTCTTTTTCTTTCTTTTTCTCTTTCTTTTTCTTTCTTTTCTTTTTTTATTTTTTTTAATAGAAGTTTAAAAAGTTGTAACTGAAAACAGTACCAAAGAAATCTAAGAATTTATTTTATTATAATCTGTAGAGAAAAAAACCCCAGATAAATAAAAGAAAGAAAAGATCAAGTACGTGGTCCTTTAAATAACATGATATCTCAGTCTCTGAAAAATGAAATAATTTATTTGCTTTCCTTCTTTAATTTTTCATCTAATTCATTGTTTTTACCTTATTCTAAACATGAATGGCATTTCACTGTCTCTTCTCATTGCTTCTCATCTGTAATCACAATTCAATTATGAACAATCACCACTTCTTTTAGAGTCATAATATATTATGGTGAAGTATCATGAGTGAAATACTATCCCTCTAGGTGTTTGTCATTGGCTTCAGTGTAATAAATTTTCACCCACTGGCAGAACAACCTGTAGTTTTACAATCTGACTACTTTGACAGGCCGTGTGATTATGAGGATAATGTATTTTGAAAAATCATTTTGTGGAAACTGGAAGGTTCTCTTAATGTTGAACCCATCTCTGAACGACAGAGCAGAAGTTGTGTGAGCCATATATATAAAAAATGACCTTGTTTCTGTATGAAAACTATTGTGTGTATGGCAGTTTGATACAGAGATAGTATTTACACCTGACAGTTGTTGAGGTTATTTGAGATTCTGAAAATTCATGCAGAGAATTTCCAAAAGCTACTGTAGTTCCTAGAAAATTAAGCTTCTAACTTGCAGTCCTAATGAAGGTCCATAAAGTAATCTTCTTCACTCATAATGAACTCTTTCTGAGTTAGAAGTGATGGTGTCTGAAACACTGAATAATATATTAATGTACTTGCTTCATTCATGGGCAATCCTAGTCTTTCAAGAGTTCAGAAGATCACCAGGAATCATGTAAAACAAGAGTAACTGATGTGTTTAAAACTAATTTTAAATTTAAAAATAGCTGGTGTGGGGGTTGAAATTCTAGTTTGCAAAGAATAAATTCAATTACTTTTGGTCAAACAAATTATTGTGTATGCTAGACATTATTTTGTAAAACAAATGTAGAAATTCAGCTTTGAAAAATCACCATTAGAAAGACATTCTTTGACCTTCATATCCTTATTTTCCTTTTCACCTCCAAATTTGTGCTGAAATTATTTTATTTTTGTAGTGCTTGTTAGCATTTATCTTACTTCATAGTAGGTAAAATCTAGCCTTAATCCCAGATATTAACTT
The DNA here is from genome assembly GCA_013397815.1 of Aleadryas rufinucha. Lineage (NCBI taxonomy): Eukaryota > Metazoa > Chordata > Aves > Passeriformes > Aleadryas > Aleadryas rufinucha. Next base: position 12,069 of record VZTH01015091.1, on the reverse strand, counting down.
AACTAGCTCATGAATCTGTTTGATCCAAATAATTTTTCTTCTATTAACTTTGACATGTTCATTATCAATAGATTGAACAGAGGCAACTGAAGAAATGTGTTCATGTTACAACAGATACAGAAGGCTCAGTAACTCCAGGATTCCTTTCCCCATATTTGTCATAAGAACTCCTGGAAAGTTGAAAGCCCAGAACTACAACTCAAACTACAATTATATTTAATACCTTGTTATGTACCATTGCCACATCACTCTGAAATCCATTATCTAATCAGTTACTCAGGAAACATAATGTTATATTCTATCTCTTATCTTTCCCCTTAAGAAGAAATCAGAAGTGTGAGAAACATTTTGCTGCAATCGCCTTATTCAGTGCAAGTCTTAAGTTCAGCAGCACAAAAAGAGCACGTCATTCTGATGATCTCTCTGTTGTTCTCTCTACCTGGGTGGCATCAAATCCACTCCAAGGGCAAATGCTGGCCCTATTCTTCAAAGTCTTGAAAGGACTAGGCCATGAATCCTTGTACCTGCTGCCCCAGTGGCAGCCGTAGTCTTTTTGTAGCTGTGACAGAGGGAGACAAGGGCCAAGGTCCTGGCAACCGCCTTTGTCTGCTTTACAGACAGAAAACTTCTTTTCATCAAAAATTAGAATAAATTCTGGACCATAGCACCTTACATGTGGAAGTGAAGATTCATCTCTTTTCATTTGAGTTCATGCAGTCACCTCTGAGTGACCCAATAGTATTCCCTTGGGGAGTAAGGCAAGGGAAAAACGTGCTATGTTCAGATGGTGTAAGCAGAGTGGTTAATTTCAGCCCTCTGACTGCTTTGTTATAAAAGACTGTTAGTGCACAGATTCTGTTCTGATGGGTTTAAAATACATGCACAGATTAGATAAAATACCTTAGATAAACTGCTTATGCTTCCATTTTATTTTCATACCAAACATACTCCTGCAGCAAAACACATTCCTCTGGGAAATTAGTTCATCAAGACGAAAAGCATGCTGTGGCCATTAGCTGTTTCCCAGTTTCATTTTTTCATTCCCTCTCAATCCATTAAGCTCCAGATCCACAGAGTTTCTTTGCCACACTTAGGTCCATTCTTTATTACAGATGACCTAGAAGTTTCTGCTTGTTCTCACCTGACTCTGTCATATGTGTCTTGTACTGAGTTACACTAATTTTGTAAAATATACTCATATTAGCAAAAGTGGAAACAACTTTCTCCATCTTTAAAGTTGTATGAGACTTCCTTATATGCACCTTGCTCTCTGTGTTGTTTCTTTGTTTCATGTCAGTTCATAGCTATAAATATGGTTTGAGCAAGTCTACGTTTCTGCAGCTTGTAAATTTTGGCAGTTTTCAGGAAAATCTTGAACTTCACATGTTTTTTCCCCAACAGAATGAGTCACAAGTAATACAGGGCATCATCTGCTTTTTTGTGTGTGTGTCTAGTATGTTTCAGTAACTTTTTAGCATGTTAGGAGTTAGAGGAATTTCCAAATTCAATAAATCAACAATGTGTGAGCATAACATGGACTCTTGCAGGGAGGGGAAGAGGGGGTCTTGTGCCTTTCTTGCATGTGTATTGAGTCCTCTCATTTTAAGACTCAGTAAGTTTTTCTCCAGCCCTATGACTGTTCATTTATTCACAGCAAATAAATTACTTCTTCCTTAGTGGGAATTGCAATTTAAGCAGACAGTACATTGCCTTAGTTTTCAGTTGCTTCCACTATTTTTACATGACATAATCTGTCATCAAAAATATATTTACATTTGTTATATTGTCAGCTGCCAGGTTTGCTCTATACTGTTTTGCATGTGAGAAGGACTGGGGGTACCTACCTCAGCTTAATTAACTCCACCTGGCTTGAGACTCTCCCTTTCAACAATCTGCCTCAATGCCATTATACAGGCACAGCAGGAGAAAGCCACAAATCTAGTCAAATTAAATCACTCTCCATAGAAACATTTTGAACAATAGCATGAGAACATGGAGCCAACCAATCGTGTTCAGGCACATGGAAGTTGCAACAAAGATAAGTGTATGGCAGCGGCAGCAGCAGCAGCAACTAATACAAAAAAGGAAAAACATATTAGCTCCAAAATGGAATTTACTCTCTAACAAAAGAGGTCATAATTATTTTCACCCTTGTCTTTATTCCCTCTCAAGCAGTTGCAAGAAAGTCATCACCACTGCTCGAAGAGAAAAAAGTAGTGAAGTGACTCACCTTTTGCAAATCATATGTACCTCGGGTATGATCCAGTCCTACGTCAAGCACCACTAAAGGGCTACACTGTCCGTAAGAGGGCTCAGGATGTCAGGGTCAAGTCTCTACTCTCACTGAATCAATGCCAATATTTATATTGCTTTCGGTGGTTCAAGAGTGAAGAACAGCAAACATAGATAGTATTTTTCTGGTTTCACGAAGAGAGGAAGAGGTCTTATCCTCCTAAGAAGAGAATGCTACAGTGAGTTGCAAAACAAACATACTTACAGAAAAAAAAAAAAAAAAGAATTGGATAAAAAAGGAAGTTTTTGGCCAGCAAGACACATTAAACGCCAAATTCTGCCAGGCTTTCTCACACTAATGCCCTTAGTAAGTAGGGTATTACTGTTCCAGTAATCTTATTGATCTCACTAGGACAACTTCAGAGTAAAAAACTGGTCAATACAAGCAGTTTGGCAGATTTTGCCTCTAAATTACCATCTTCCTTATATTTTGTCTCTATAGGTCAGTACTGTTCCTTGCCAAATGTTTGAAGTAAAAATTTGTAAAATATTGCTTTGTTAAATTCTCAGATCATTAAATACTGTGAAAATTAATATACAGCATATATTTCTAATTGCAAAATTATATTCTTTTGGAAGCTGTCCATTAATATGAAAAAGTGTTTTTTTATGTCTTTGTAGTCCTCCCGCCAGCAGAATCCTGAAAAGGAAAAGGATGAGAGAGACATGTTTTGCACAAGATCTGTACAAGTAATTGATATCTAATAGCTCTCTCTCTTTTTTTTTTTTTTTAAGTATTCCTTTATTATGCAATATATGCTTATAGTTTTTTTAAACAGTCTTGATTTTGGAGTGACATTTTATCCCTGGAGGGAAAATCACAAATTTCTCCCATGAATACTCACAGCTACAAATATACTATCAACCAAAATGTCATATCTATATTTTAGAAATTGAAGGAGAGTGAATGTTGGGCTCAATAAATTTTAACTTTTCAATGTTTATGAAAAGCAGACACAGTAAATGAGTAAACAGCTGAAAGAAAGTCTGCTTTAGATGAAGAAAAGGGAACACATCAGTTTTAGTTCAGCTCTAGTTAGACCTCTCAGAATCAGTGATACAGGATCCCACATAGAAAACTTGTACATTTCTAGGCTAAATGTATATAAGGATGTTGATTTAACATCAATGAGTTAATTTATAACAGAATTTTTATCAAGAAGTTTACTATAATTTTGTAAGTTAATGTATAGCAAATTGCAAGAGCAGTCATTCTCCAGCTAATACTCCTGAAATGAAGGGGGTTTTTACAAAAATATGTATATTAAATCTGGTTTTAATATCTGTTATGATTTGTTGCTGTATATTGCCTAAGGCCTTTCTCTTCTGTACATTTTCTTTTGCCTCAGTGTTCTTTTGCTAATGCCAAATCATTTAAGAAAACACTGAAACATGTGTAATGTACCTACATGAATAAATTTAATATTTAATGGTTCAATGCCCTGACCTTTGAGATTACAATACAGGACAATGTGCACACTTCGCTAAACATGGAGGAGAGTGGGTGTGCATATTCTGAGTGAAGTACTTCAGCAGGGAAGAGCAAAGTCAAGTTAGAACAAATACTCCAGTCCCTGAAGGCCTGTTGCTGAAATCAAATTATAGGCTTAGACTATCACAACTTATTCCTCAAAAAAAGTCATGCTGCACTTGGATAAACAAGTCACAAAGAGCCAAGTGTTAAGCAACGAAGTGTCAATCAGGCAAATCAGGGTTTCAATCAGGGTTTCTCAGATGCACACACATGTTGGGGTCCTGGCGGGTGTCCCTGACACCGGCCAGACTGGCCCAACATGCCCGGCGGTAAGAACGGAGAGCAGTCCATGTAGGTTCCAGGACAGCTTTAATCCATCCGAGGGGCTGAGGCGAAACAGGGCTGAGCTCGGGAAAGTTTGAACTTTTCCCAGGGCTCCAGCAGAGAATTCTGGGCAGCGGGGCGGGACATAGGCGGGGCCACAGAACACAGTGGGAGAGGGGGCATTCTGCCATCGAGGGGAGCAGAACTGGGGGTCTGTCCCTTTGGGGGACTCTGTCATGGATCCTACACACACATGCAGCCTGCACACAGATTACACACACTATCTCACCCCTGGAGTCCTACTGCACAACTCATACATGCCTTAAAGTGAAAGCTAGCCAGTAAATTAATGCTGCAAGATCCCTATATCTGCCCCCCTTTCTTTTTCCAAGCAATTGTCTGACTACACTAGAAACCCTACCTCTTATCAGGACATACTGTTATTTTTGAATGCACCAAATCTGCCTTCAGAAGAAGATTGCAAACTCTTAGAACCCTAAAAAAACCCCAGATTGAACTAATTTTTCATAAAAAAGAAAAGAAATTAGATTGGACTTGTCCAACAGGAGTCATCGTCACCATCATAACTTTGCTTGTGATATAGTTCTGTAAAGTTATATTAGTAGAAGACCTATAAATGCTATGCTTTAAATCATGCTGTATATTAAATGTATCACACAAAATTGTTCTCATGGACCACAATCACACCACATAGTACAATGCATCTTTCTTTTATTTATTTGATGAAAAAATTATTTACGCTTTTCTAAGTTCTACAAATTAGTATGCTTTCTGAAGAACAAATTATAAAAAGACAGTTAGTGTGCTTGTTACCCTGAACATGAGGAAAATGTACTTCAGACAATACTTCCATATGATAATTAAAATCATAAAATCATAGAACGGTTTCAGTTGGAAGGGAGCATTATCTAGTTCCAACTCCTCTTCACTGGGCAGGGACACTTTCTGCTAGACCATGTTGCTCAATGCCCCATCCAATGTGTTCTGTTGTTGTAAGTCCCCTTCAGGTGCTGGAAGATTGTAGTAACGTCTCTACCGAAGCCTTTGCTTCTGCATGTTGAACAACCCCTACTCTCTCAGCCTGTCCTCATAGGAGAGGAGCTTCGTGAGTCTCCTCTAAACTCACTCCAACAAGTTCATATTGGTCTTATGTTGGGGTCCCCAGAGCTGGATGCAGTAATTCAGGCGGGGTTTCATGCCAGTGGAGTAGAAAGGCACAGAATCCCTTTCCTTGCCCTGCTGGCCATGCTGCTTTTGATGCAGCTCAGGATACATTTGTCTTTCTGTTCTGCAAGTGCACATTGCTGTCTAATGTCATCTGATGTTCACCTTAACCAAATCCTCTAGGTTCCTAAATTCCCTCTCCTCAGGGCTGCTCTCAATCTGTTTTCTCTCCAGTCTGTATTTGTACTTGGGATTTCTCTCTTTGATTCTTTGACTGAATCAAGACACTGTGATGACAATTTTATTATTCATTCTGCTTGCCTGTTCACCATTCCCTGCTCTTAGTCATGCTTTACAATCTTTTTATTTGGCCATTTTGCCACAGTGTATTTATCCATGTGCTAAGCATCCTAACCCTTTCACTATGGAAAGAAGCTATTGGTTAGAGGTGATTATGAACAAATATGCAGCAGTAAGAAAGTTAATGAAGATGGGGAAGCAGCAACACAGATATTATGCGTAAGAATATTTCCACCTTTATTTTTATTTCTAACCAGATACTTCAGAATTATGTTCTGCATCTTCTTTTAACCATAACATTAGGTTAATCCCAGCTTTCTGTAAAAGCAAAATAAATTTTTCAGTATTTTTTTAAGTTAAACACAGAAGACAGACTACATGGCAGCAAGTACTCTGAGAGATGTAGGGGTGTCCTGCAGTAATCACAAGAAGTCTGGCAAGAGCTAGGCAGTGTCATTCATTTTTGTGTCTTCTCTCCAGACTTCTTTCACTTTCCAGAGGAACGTGTGCAGAAATTTGATACCATCAAACCACAGACCCTATCATAGATAGGGACCCTATCATAGATAACAGGGTGCCCTTGATTCTGATGGCCACATTTACATTCTCTTTAATATCTCTCACTGGGAAAAGGTTTTCTAACTAACTACTGTAGTTTTTCCTTGCTCAGAGATGCAAAACAAATTTTGGCCCTGGGCAGATGATGAAAGAGATGGATAAGGAAAACAACATAATGTGTAACTACCCTTTACTAAGTACTAAGGTGCCTCTCTTTATCCCAACTCTACTCCTAGAACTTAGTCAGAGAGTAAGGATTTTGTTAGAAATATAATGTTCAGTGTTATTTAATCACTGCCCAAGGTATTTAATACCTAATAAATATGTCAGGAAATATTTTTAATTTCCTGACACTTTGTTAATCTTCTAGTTTAACAATAAAAACAGACCAACAAAAGCAGACATTGGTGAGAAAATCTCCAGCACAGTGTTAGGAAAGGTGACTCTAGTCTTACAATAAGGCTCCACTTCATGTGAGAAATACAGGGAAGTAACAATAAAAAGTAGTGTAAAATGTTAAACAATATTTTATATTAAAGTTCCTAAATATGTATGAACATTAAGTTTCAGATAATATTTTTTTTAAATACCCCGTGATTATTAGCATCATATTTGTTGGAGGTTTCACCATTCTATGATTGATCATTATGATTTTTCAGATACTGCTTAAATGTCAGTGTGTTTTTCATATTAATTTTTTACATCAAAACATACTACAGAACTTCCCGTCCTCCTACTGACCTGAAATTCATCTGCTCTGAAATCTTCCCTCTGAATGGTATAAAAGAGTGAGAGGACACTTTAGAAAACATAGCCTATACAATAATACATTTTTTTCCCTTTCTCCACTATCACATATACTGGAGAACAAAAATGTGATCACATGCATCCTCTGGGACCTAGTCTTGGCAATCCAGTTGCCAGAAAACAGCAATTTCATTTTATAAAATAATGACAATTGTAATGATGACAGCAGCAAAGACAGCAACAGTATTAATAAAGATGATGGCAGTTAGTGTACGTCAAGTACTAATAGATCACAGTTATGTGGCTTTAAAATTCAGTTTACAAAAATACATGAGAGAAGTCAGAATAGCTCTTCTTCATTTAGAGTGGAGTCTTCAGCATTAGTTTTCTTCACACAGAAGTCAGCCCTTGGCATATATTTTTGTTTTCTGTATATCTGTAAAGTACCTGAATGATTGTTTCCACCACAGTATTTGTGACCCATCAATCAATTAACAGTAAACAACTCTCCCTGTAGCATTTAATGTCCCCTAATCTTTCACATATTCATTCCAGTCAGGTCTGCCGTCTCCTGTGGTGTGGGTAACCAGCTCATATGGCATCAGAAAGCAGCAACCCAATTAGCACTGGAGATCATCCATGGCACAACAGTATCTCGAAACCCTTTTGGCCAACAGCCTACACCTCTTCAGTCACCATTCCCGCAAGCCATGGCTGAGACAACACAGCTGAGCCTAGAAAACTTGTTAACCAAGCAGCTAGCCTTTCAGGCTGCATCACAGACAGCTGGGTGGGCAGGGGATGGGGCAGGAATAAAGGATGTTGTTGAAATGAATAAGGTAATGGGAACACTTGTCACTTTTCTCAAACTTCTTATACCTTGGGACTTCTTCATTATGACCAGTCAATGTCTTAAATCCACATATTAAAGAGAAAATAGAAAACAGAAAACAGTTCTTCACCACAATAATTACTTATCATTAGTTTTTTCACACTTTGTTTTGTAATTGCTCCCACTACAATGTTCTCACAATGGGAGAAATTATACATATGCTAGCATTGAAAACAAAAATAACTGAAATTCATAAGGCAATAATTTTTTAATGGGTCACTATGTCTAATAAAAAGATGCAACCCTTTACTAAATGAACTAGGCTCAGTCCTATATGAGAGTAAGTCGTCCATTTTATGTAGAAGACATATGGATATAGAAAATTAGTCTGGGGTTAACCACATATAAGACAGTCAAATAAACAGTAATTCTGTTATTACTTTAGAATTTTTTTCCTCCAAAGGTCTGCTTGCTTCAAGCCCCTGCTCTTGCATCCCAGAGATAAAGTTGGAAATCCTGGTCTGGAAGGCTTCACAACTCCCATCAGCTTCAGCAGAGACAGAACTGACCTTGGTTCTGTAAAATGGGATCACGCATTCTGCAAGTTTAAATAGCACATGGGTGACTGTTGCTCACATACTGGATATGACCCAAAGCTCATTAAAGTAAAAAAAAAAGATTAGTGTTGCTAACCTTAATGGGCTTTGGATCAGGCCTGAAAACAGACAACATCTGAAATATTCTGTGAAGGATCTGTAAAAGATCAACATATAGATCTCACTGTTGCACCATGAATTTTATTCAAAATATCTCAAATTTACAGCTTTACCTTAAAAAAAAAAAAAAAAAAAAAAAAGAAGCATTTTTAGGAAGACATTAAAAAACAGTATTTGTATAATTGTCCTCTATGTCAACATTTTCTGTAAAGTAAGTAGACTGACCAGTGTCAGCAAAGCAATGCATTAAGATCTATCTCTTACTGATTCAGAATGGTTTTTGCTACCCCTGGGGACACTATTTGTGTCTGTCAAGAACATATCCGTCTGACAGCTCCTAATTTTCAACAGGGAGGGGAAAAGGCAGAACTAATGGATGTGAATGAGCTTAAAAGCTAGCGAACTTATCAATCACAGAAAACAACTGTATTTTGGGAAAGAAATAGAGGTACTTTGGCAAAAAAAAAAGTCAATTGGTATTTTTTTCAGACACTGATAACTGTGATCAGGTTTTGGTCAGACTATTTTTGGTCTCATAGCACTTTTGTCAGCATTGATTACCACATAAAATTCCTCATGCACTGCATGAAATACTTCACATACAGCAATATAAGCAGGTCAAATTCAGAGGTCTCAGTTAAGTTTTAACTATGATAAAATGTTTTTTTTCTTTCAATAGGAGCTTGTTTCGACAACAACTGAACAAAATTGAATGAAGCCTTGGGATCTGAACCAAAGAATCCAATTATATTTACACAGTTTTTGCACAGCTAGTCTATTATTGCTGAGCTGGGTGAGTGCTCATGAATGTGTTTGAAAGCTTGCATATTTTGCATCAGAAGGAATCAGATATGATATTGCTTTACCTAAGCAATACTTTGTCTGCTCTTTCCTTAAGACTTACATGAATGAAGTGAAAAGGAACCACTGATCTACTACTATAATAGCTACTACTCAAGTTATTTTTTCACATGGTACCTGCTCTTACTCGGGTATTATAAACAAATATTGACAGAGATTAGAGCTATGATGGCTTGGAGAATGAGATGGATAATTTTTAACACATGATCCTGATTATGCTTAATATAGTGAGAACTTTCTCAAAACAGACTTCAGACAAAACATTTAAAGACTTAGGAAAAAAAACCCAAAAGCCTAAAAAGTAAGATTCAATAAATGCCAACTTTTTACAGCTATAATTAGTTTAATAGCCAAACAGAATAATTTTGAACTAGAAAACTTAATGTTTTCAATAAAAATGTCAAAATAAGGCATTCTGACAGTTTTCCAAGCTTATCTCCCTAATGTTCAGAATTGACAGAAATAATGAAAAAAGGTTTGGCCAATCAGCATTGCCAGTGGAAAATATATGATGAAAAAATTTCAAACTCCCTAATATTCAATGATTTATTATCTCTACATGCTATGAAACTCAGTTGCTGAGATTCTTTATCTGTATTTTAAGGCTTGATTGTCATCAACTGGAGGCACTTTCCAGAAACTTCTGAGGGAAATCTAGCTGCTCAGTGAGAGGCTTGCAATTCCTTCTTGCTTTAAGGTCAATTAATGCTGGCACATTCAGTGTCAGTTTTTAAACTTGAGCATTTGGGATGCAAATTAATTATTTAGCAAGTATTTGTCAGTAGATTATGTTTATTGACATTTACAAAACTTTCTTTACCTCAGCTAAAATAGGCTTGCTCTATCCCATTTTCAGAAACCAGTGCAGCCTTATTTTCCTGGCTGCGCTCCCTGGACTAAACTCTTTCCATAGGCCCTCAGGCTGAAGTGTGTTTTACAAAGCAGGGCCCTGTTTTACGTCCCTCTCCCACTACTTTTTGCCTGTGGCTGTCGTGACTTAGATAGTGCTTTGAAGTGGATCGTTTGCTACTGGCTTATTAGCTCATCTTTTTTCTTTTTCTGTGTACATATTCCTTATGACTACCTACAGCATTATAGATACAATGCTAGCTCGTTCTCAACACACTCTTTAATTGCAACCCACATCCAACTCCAGAGAAAGGCTTTCCAGGTGAGCTAATATTCACAGGAATGCAGAAGCAGGCAACTGAGCCTGCCTCGGTGATTACTGAAGAAAGCAAACATTTTCATCATTAGAAATGAGTGAATTCCTGGATGCTGCAGCTGAAAGTGGTCCGTCACTGACAGCAGACTGGGGGGGAGGCAGACATCAGGGTTGCAAGCTCAGAACTGGGAAGGAAAAAACAAGCCGGGCTTGCAGAGAGCTGCCCTGAATAGGGTGTCTTTTTGTTTCCTCATCCTGCTATAAACTTCTAATCTCTCTTAAAATCTTCCTGCGGGGTGGCAAGTAAGGGGCTGGGAGGCCCCAAATTCACAGCATGGCTATAATGACCTTGCTCTTGAATGATTTATCTTTGAAGCTGAAGTTGACTACATCCAACTGGTTTTCTCACCAACGGTCCCCTGCTTCTGAATTCTGCATCTTAAAGTCCTAATATGTGCAGAGAAACCCCAAGTGCTCCACATGCTATTACTGTACTCTGCTGGTTTCTTTATATTTCCACAGGGACATCTGAAGTGTCACCACCCTCCACACAAAGCCAGTACTTTAAGTTAGCTGTGTAACAGATGAACGATGGGGAAGTAAGTCAGAAGAATAAAAAAAAATGTATGAGTTAAAATTTTCAGGGGAAAAAAAAGAGATAAATAAACAGCATAGATTTGTTTCTGTTTTTGTATTGGAAATGTTTCCTGATACACTATGAGCTTATACTGTTTCAACTTATACTCTCTGAAAATCCCAAGTTTTTGCCTTTCCCCCCCCACCATTTCATAAACAACACCTATTTTTCTCTTCCTCGGAATACCACTGGATGTGAAGTCAAGCTTCTTTTTTTCTCTCCTTGTTTTCAATCAAACCCCCCAAGGGTAGATACAATCTGTTTCACTCCTGCTGAACGGATGCTTCAGAGGAACAATAGTCCTTCTGAGACTTAGTGAGATGTCATGCTGGGTACAAAAAATGAGGAGACAAGCAGATACACATACACATGCACATGCATTCACACACATATTTATGTGGATCTCTATATAAGTAAGAGCAGTCCCATACATTTCAAGACATGCCCAGAAATCACTGAGCACATTGTGTTGTCTGGAAGGACTGAAATGTCAATTTTCTTATCAACTAAACTAGGTTTTGTGGTGAAAGGCTTACTGTTCCTGTTATCTATGGGTTACTGGTCAGTTAGTGATAGCAGGCCATGTCCAGAAGTCACACCTGGCAAATGTTACTGTCAGGATTTTCAGTGGACCCTCAGGCTTATTACTGACCTTTACTGTTGAACCCATTAATCTAAATGTGTCCCACAGACAGCACTACAAACATTACAAGCTGAGGTTCAGATTAAGGAAAATATTAGTCACTTTCACTTGTTTGTGAGATCAAATTGAAGCGCACAGTAATTAATAGCCACTAAGACAATTCAGACTAGCCTTTTCTTGTAGGCCCGGGTCTTATCATTTTTCCCACCATTAGGTGTAATTTATATACATTTAAGGTTTCTCAAAACTAATAAACAAGACTTGCTGGTTGCTAGACACAATGCTAAGAGGTTGTGGACTATATTTACCTCTGTCATTGTCTTGGGGTGACTGTG
>VZTH01015087.1:169-28406 GCA_013397815.1 Aleadryas rufinucha | reverse complement strand
CCCGGAGATGGGGCGGGGGGTGCGGCTGGACGGGGGGAGCGTGTCCGGTGTTTTTGGGGTCGAGCCGGGGTGTGTGCGGCCGAGGGAGGGCCCGCGGTGAGCTGGGTGTCGCCGGTGTCTCCTCAGCGCTGAGCAGCCATGGAGAGGATGCAGCAGATCGTGGCGCGGGCGAGGGCCGCCTTCAACTCGGGCCGGAGCCGCCCGCTGGAGTTCAGGATTCAGCAGCTGAAGGCCCTGGAGAGGATGGTGCAGGAGAAGGAGAAGGAGATCCTGGCAGCCCTCAAGGCCGATCTGCACAAGGTCTGGGTCGGGGAGTTTCTCCCCTCAGCCGTGCACGGACGGTGGTCAGTCCAGAAGGGGAAGTGGGAAGGCCAAGGGCTGCCTTTGCTGTGCTAAATGGCTTTTGCTCTCGTCCCCCTTGGCCCTGGCTCCCACTGTAGCCTGCGAGGGTCTGCTGCCACCATTTCTAAGAAGGAATTGCTCTAAGGCGGGACTGCAAAGGCAAATCCTGTCTGTCAGGTTTTGGGTTCTGCCTCACACACCCAGACTGGCCATCTTTGGCCAGGGATCCTTTGGGGCAGCACTGCCAGTGACAGACACTGTGAGGCAGCAGGGCTGCGATGGTGGCTGTGGGAGGTGGGTGCCTTTTGCCATCCCCTCCCCAAACTCCCTGTTGTTTCAGTGTGAGCACAACGCCTACAGCCATGAAATTCTGGGCCTGCTGGGGGAGCTGGCCATGGCCATGGAGAATCTGCCCTCTTGGACAGCCCCTCAGCATGTGAAGAAGAACGTGCTGACCATGAGGGACGAGGCCTACATCAGCTACGAGCCCCTGGGCGTGGTGCTGGTCATCGGGGCCTGGAACTACCCCTTTATGCTGGTCATTCAGCCCCTGATCGGGGCCATCGCAGCAGGTGGGGATCCAGCACAGCCCCATCCTTCATGGGGTCATTGGTGGAGAGGATGTGAGGGCTCAGTCCGTGCTGTGTTTGCCCTGCAGGCAACGCCGCGGTGGTGAAGCCGTCAGAGGTCAGCGAGAACACGGCTCGGCTGGTGGCTGAGCTCCTGCCACAGTACCTGGACAAGGTGAGAGTGGCCCCATGCCTGACATCACTGTCCTGGTCTGTCCTGCTTCCAAAGGGCTCCTGCAGGTTCGAGCCAAATCCATTGCCTGCTCTCTTCAAAGGAGCATAAGCAGGAGGCTCAGGAAGGGTTGAATTAGAGTCCAAAGGTACACTGACAAATTCTGCCCGTGTTTGTGCATGTGCTTGCATCATGGTGCTGCAGTGTGACAGCCTTTTTGACACCCGTGGCCATATGGAGAGGTGTGTGTGTACTTCTCACTGCAGGAGCTGCTCTTTTGGAGCCGTGCTGGGGATGCCCTTAGGCCAGCACAGGTTGTGTAGGATGCTGGCAGTGCCTGGCTCTTCCTGAGAATTGGGCACTGTGTGTTCCATGGCAAGATGTCCTGGGTTTTCATGTCCTGCTGAACCGCACTCGTAGGAGGATGTGTTGTTTCTCCTCCTCTTGCCTGGCAGTCCTGTCATCCCCTGCACTGTGTCACTGAGATAGACTCTTGCTGTCACTGCACGGGGCCCTGTGGAGTTTCCTCCGGGGAGTTATCGCCTTCCATAGGTGGGAGGCAAGAGCAGAGGAAGGAGACAGCCCTTGGGAGAGCCTGACAGTCATGTGTGCCCTGATTCTTACTGTGTGGGAGCAGCTCCACAGCCAGACTCAGCCCTGGCTTCAGGCTCCATTTCTTTTATTTCACGTGGCACAAAATGGGAAATGAAACTTCATTCCAGGTGAAGGAGCAGAGCATATCTCTGATATCACTACATTTTGTCCCTGTCATGAAGTAGGCCACAAATAAATCTGCCCTCTGCCACATGCAGAGCTGCTGCCTTGATGTAAGGGCTTTGAATCAAGGTAACTCTCAGGCTCTTGTTTGCCCTACAGGAGATGTACCCTGTGGTCACTGGAGGAGTTCCTGAGACAACCGAGCTGCTGACCCAGAGATTTGATCACATCCTCTACACCGGCAACACCGCGGTGGGCAAAATTGTGATGGCAGCAGCTGCCAAGCACCTGACCCCTGTCACCCTGGAGCTGGGTGGGAAGAGCCCCTGCTACATCGACAAGGACTGTGACCTGGCTGTGGCCTGCAGGTCAGGTTGTTGCACCTCTGGTGGGCCCTCAGCAGTGGGATGGGTACCCTGTGGGGCAGGGGGAGATCTCTGGGCCAGCATCCCCAGCTCAGGTGGTGCCTGATGGAGAAACCATCTCCCTTTGTCCTGCAGGCGGATCACATGGGGCAAGTACATGAACTGTGGGCAAACGTGCATCGCCCCAGACTACGTCCTGTGCGACCCATCCATCCAGAGCGAGGTGGTGGAGAACATCAAGGCGACTCTGAAGGTGAGGGAGGAGTCCCTCGTGCTGTGGGGACGGTCCCTGTTGCAGCCCAGGTGTGATTCCCTGGAGCTGTGGCTGTTGGAAGGCGTGCTGAGCACTTTGTTTCTGCTGTGTCCTCTGTCAGGAATTTTTTGGGGAAGATGTGAAGTCGTCTCCGGATTACGGAAGGATCATCAACAAACGTCACTTCAAGAGGATCCTGGGCTTGCTGGAAGGGCAGAAGATCGCTCATGGGGGAGAGACTGATGAGGCCTCATGCTTCATAGGTGCTCCTGGCAGCTGCTGGGGAGGGGAGGTGGTGCTGGGTGCTTTTTGGGCTCTGTGTGTGTGTGTCTTACTGGGGTTCTGTTGAACACACCAAGGTCCTGTGACGGGCCATGTGTGTGTCCTGCTCACGCTGTTCTCCCATTCTCCCGTTTACCTCAGCCCCAACCATCCTCACTGACGTTTCCCCGGAGTCAAAGGTGATGGAGGAGGAAATCTTTGGGCCAGTGCTGCCCATTGTGCCTGTGAAGAGCACGGAGGAAGCCATTGAGTTCATCAACCTTCGGGAGAAGCCCCTTGCCCTGTATGTGTTCTCCAACAACAAGCAGGTGGGTCTGGGCTGTGCCAGAGGAGATGAACACTGTTGACATGCAGTTCCCTTCCCAGTATCCTCAGTTATATGGTCTGGTCTCTTCTTTGAGCCTTTTGTAATGTTTGTGAGTTTTTTATTTCTTTTTCTAGTTGATCAAGAGAGTCATCTCAGAAACTTCCAGTGGGGGTGTGACTGGAAATGATGTCATTATGCATTTCTTCCTCTCAACTTTGCCTTTTGGTGGTGTTGGTAAGTTACTGGAGCTCCTTAAGACCTGGACGTTGCAGAGACTGAGAAGTGCTGCAGGGGAAGGGTCAGCTGTCCCCAGGTGGACAGAGGTTTGCCTGGCTGAGCCTGAGGAGTGACCTGCCTGGTTCTGTCTCTCAGGCCACAGCGGGATGGGCGCCTACCACGGCAAGCACACCTTCGAGACCTTCTCCCACCGCCGCTCCTGCCTCATCAAGGACCTGAAGCTGGAGAGCACCAACAAAATGCGGTACCCTCCCAGCAGCCAGAAGAAGGTGGATTGGGCCAAGTTCTTCCTGCTGAAGCGGTTTAACAAGGCCCGGATTGGGCTCTTTGTGCTGGCCCTGCTGGGGGTTGTGGCAGCGGTGATGATTAAGGTGAGCTGTGGGTGTTTGCCGTCTGTTGGAAGCTCGTGTGCAATTTACCTGACCCGTTCTTTGCGACTGCAGCTCTTTTGTAAAGCCTGACCTCTTTTTCTGGCTTGAGATTTATGATATCTGTCCCACCTTAAATTCTTACCTTCTCACTCTTGCAAGCAGTCAGTAGAATAGGAACATCCCCGGAGAGATCTCTCAGGCTGCTCTACTCCTTGTTGCTCTTTCCTGGTAGGTGACGCCCGTGGGATGCTCCCTCCAGAGGCAGAGGTCGGTGGTTTTGGACTGGTTAGGAGTGGTTTCAGTTCCAGGGCTTCCTTCAGCAGTGTTTGAGCTGCCTCACAGCCCAGAGAGCTGCAGTCTGTGCCGTGGCACCCCGGGGAGGGAAACTGTGTCCCAAAACCGGGGTCAGCAACGAGCTCTTGTTCCTCCTCGCCCACTGCAGCCCTGTCTGACCTCAGCTCAATTATTCCCATTTCCTCCCTTGCTTCCAGCCAGGCAGTGAGGAAGGGTGGGATATCCTCTCCTCTCTGCAGGAGGCAGAGGCTTGCAGGAGGCTCAGGATGCCTCCCGAGGTGCAGGAGCAAGATCTGAATCCCTGAGCGTGATCACTGTTGGTTGTCCCTGTCTGACAAACCAGGCACTGCATGTGCCTTCACTGACTGCTCCTTGGGGTACAGTGAGCTTAAGAGAGCAGCTCCTGAGGGGACAGGAGGTGGCAGGGTCGATCAGGACTCTGCCCTTCAGTCTGTTGTAGTTACTGCTGCAAGGAGACACTCAGGAGCCCCAACATCGCAGGGGAAATAACTTGCCCACATAATCCAGGAGGAGATGTAAGAGCCAAGAAAAGGCTCAGGCCTCGAGGCAGCAGCCAGGGAGGGGAATGAGAGGGGGGGGGAAACTCACGGCATCTTGAAATCATTTGGGTTTCTCAGAGCCACCAGTCTGTGCTGAAGAGAAAAGCCCTCTTGGTTGTGCTGGCTGTGCAGAGGCTGGGCTGGCCCAGCGGGTGGTAAGGAGGAGCAGGTTTCAGAGCACTGCTGTGGCTGTCACGGTGAGGTAGGAGCCTTTTTTCTTCTCCTGTCTGTAGACCTAGCTTGAGACTGGGAAAAGCTTTGTAGATGAGTGAATGTGGGGCTTGGAGAAGGTTTCCCTCTGAGCCAGAGCACGATGCTTTCCCTGGCGTCTGAGATAAACCAGTGCATGCTGAGGGGCAGGAGAGCTGCACGCTGGGGAACTCCCTGACCTGAGGGGGCTTTGCTTCAGGCTGTTCTAGAAAGGGAATTGGTTTTGTCTCAGCGAATCCTTCACAGGCCGTTGGTGTTGTGTTTTGCTTTCGCAGGTGGTTTACTGATGAAGAGAGGAGAAGGCACCACGTGCACGCCGTACTCTGGGTGCTCTCTTTGTGTCTGTTTCCTTATGCTGGGAAGTCATTATTTTCTTTTGTTCTGGGTGATTTCAGTGAGCTGTCGAGCACACAGAGTAGCCTTAGAGAGGCACTAACCACGAGAAGGCTCAGATTCCTGTTTGCTTAAAAGCCATGCTGGAACAGAGGGACCAGTGGGGGACAAGCTCTCCGAAGGAGGACTGCAGAGCAAGAAATTCCAGTCCCTACCTTCACCCCGTGCCATGCAGAGCTTCCAGGGACACACAATGTCTTGCACCAAACCACTCACCTTCCTTCAGCGACCAACAGGAGCTGAAGTTTCAGAAATCCTTGGCTTGACGGTGTTTTCCCTGCAGTTTTGGGGATGGTCTGTCTCCTGTAGTGCCCTGAACACCCACTCTCCTGGTGACAAGCCTGACTTAGGCCGTGCTGCCCAATGCACTTGGCCAAGAGTGGTGGCTGTGAATAAACCCAGAGAGGTTCCCCCCTTGGCATTTAATTGAGGTGAAACATTCACAGATCTCTGCAAACCGGAATCATCCCCAGCTGGTCAGCGTTCTGGGTTCCATCATGTGCCTTTAACAGTTATTTAGCAGTTAGAAAATTCCAAAGGTGATGCCTGCACTGCCTGTGTTGTGCTGATGAGTGTCTCATGCTGGTGCAAAAGAACTTCCAGGCCTGTTTAGAGAAGTGGAAATGACAAATACCTTGTGGATCAGCCCAGCCCCATGCAGCCACTCACTTATTCCCAGTGGGATGGGGAAGAGAATTGGAAGAAAGTGAGGGAATTTGTATGTTGAGATAAAAATAGTTTCATAGGTGAAGTGAAAACTGGGCTTGCAGGCAGATTAACACAAATTAAGGAATTTGTTCATTAATTCCCCTCATCAGGCCATCCCCAGGAGAGCAGGGCATCATCACACCTGGTGGTGACTTGGGAAGACGAAGTAACTCCCGGTGTCACAAATCCAAAACAGCACCATCAAATATGAAGGAACTTAGTGACTACCATGAAAATTAACTTCATCCCAGCCAAAGCCAGTGCAAAGCTGTTCCTCCTCAGATTCCTCCAAGGGAAGACAATTACTGGGAGAGTGTGTGTGCTCCTTCGTGTTCGAGCTTCTCAGGATGCTGTGATCTTGCACTGGGGGATAATGTGGGGCTTGTTCTAGCTTGGGGGAAGGATGCTGAAGGAATTGAAGGTGAAAGAGCCTTAGAGGTATTAGTGTTAAACTGAAAAATTACTACTACATGCAATTAATATAGAGTAGAAAATTATATTTACTGTGCAATAAGTGGGATTTCTTCTTGTCTGGTGAAAATCCATGTGCTGAGCCTTTTTGATGAAGACATTTTGCAAGCCACTCAATAAACACTAAGAATTTAATTAATAAACCGAGTGTGGTAAATCCTTGCAGTTTCCTGAGGAATCCTGCCCTGCTGCTCCCAGCTCTGGCCATGGCTTGGCAGAATGGCACACAGGTGTGTTTTGAGGTGTCTCTGCCCCAGCACACGTCCCTGGCACAGCGGGGGAAGGATCCCCCAGAGCTCTTTTGGGCGCTGAAAATGCTCCTGGAGCCAGGCAGGGAGTGGGGTGAGCCAGCAGAGGAGCTGGCCTGTTTCTCCCTTTGCAAATCCATCCCTGGATTGCCTCCCAGCTGCCTGGTTGGGGTTTTTTAGATTCCGAGCGTTGTGTCCCCACAGCAGCTGCGGCACGCGGGCCGCGCGTCCCCGGCCTCGTGCGCCCGGCGTGGGCAAAGCCACGAGGTCCCTGCCCTCCCACAGCAGGGCTGAGTCACTGCCCTGGCTGCAGGCACCAATCCAGGGCTCCACAGCCCAGGACAGAGTTGGGTGAAGGGCATCTTGCACCCAGCCAGAGCCCTGGGTCAGGGCCAGCGCTCCCGTGGGAGGAGGGATGGCCCCCAGCCACGGCAGGGGAAGGGCTTGTGCCTGCTTGCACTCACCACAGGAGGCTGGTGGAGAGAGAAGCTTCTCTGAAGGTAACTTGCTTTTTTCCCTTTGTTTTTTAATGAGTTGCTTGCTTCCTTGGGCTGTGCCACGCAGCTGTGGCAGTGGGCTGGGAAGGGCAGGATTTAATTTTGTAAGGGGATCTTGGTGTCTTGTTTGGTTGGGCAGGGATGCAGGACCAGGTCTCTGGTCCTGACTAAAGGGTGGAATGATGCTCCTGGGAAGCAGGGTGAAGCCTCTGCAGTGTTTTGTCGTGTTTCTCCCTCATGTGGGGGCCTCGGGGTTATGGGGTGCAGGCCGGCTCGGGGCACGCAGCTCTGCCTCCAGCTGGCTGCCCACCCAGGCCATGGTCATCTCCGTGTCTTATCTCCTTGTGAACATCCCTGTGAGCACAGGGTGGAGTGACTGGTGGGTTTGAGGGTATCCCCAGGCTTAGAGAAAGCACCCACAGAACAGGATCAATCAGCAAACCCCAGACAGCCATGAGAGGTGCCCCATGCAGGTGAGATGGGGCTCGGATGCTCTGAGCCCTGGGCACTCAGCTTGGGAGCTCCTCTCCAAGAAGGAGAACATCTCCCAGCCTTGCTCTGAGGGTGGGACACCTCGTGGTGGTGTTCCCAGGGCTGAGCAGCCCCCGATGGCCCTGTGGTGAGCTGGGTGTCGCCGGTGTCTCCTCAGCGCTGAGCAGCCATGGAGAGGATGCAGCAGATCGTGGCGCGGGCGAGGGCCGCCTTCAACTCGGGCCGGAGCCGCCCGCTGGAGTTCAGGATTCAGCAGCTGAAGGCCCTGGAGAGGATGGTGCAGGAGAAGGAGAAGGAGATCCTGGCAGCCCTCAAGGCCGATCTGCACAAGGTCTGTGTTGTCAGGGGGTCTCTCTCTCTCGCTGTGCACGGACGGTGGGTAACCCTGAGCAAAGCAGGAAGGCCAAGGGCTGCGTTTGCAGTGACAGATGGTTTTTGTCCTGTCCCCCACCGTGGAACTGGATGACTCTGACTCTCCAGGGTGCCACAGTGGCTGTGGGAGGTGGGTGCCTTTGCCATCCCCTCCCCAAGCTCCCTGTTGTTTCAGAGTGGGCCCAACGCCTACAGCCACGAGATCCTGGGTGTGCTGGGGGAGCTGGTCCTGGCCGTGGAGAATCTGCCATCCTGGGCAGCCCCTCAGCGTGTGAAGAAGGATCTGCTGACCATGAGGGATGAGGCCTACGTCGGCTACGAGCCCCTGGGCGTGGTGCTGGTCATCGGGGCCTGGAACTACCCCTTTATGCTGGTCATTCAGCCCCTGATCGGGGCCATCGCAGCAGGTGGGGATCCAGCACAGCCCCATCCTTCATGGGGTCATTGGTGGAGAGGATGTGAGGGCTCAGTCCGTGCTGTGTTTGCCCTGCAGGCAACGCCGCGGTGGTGAAGCCGTCAGAGGTCAGCGAGAACACGGCTCGGCTGGTGGCTGAGCTCCTGCCACAGTACCTGGACAAGGTGAGAGTGGCCTCATGCTCATCCCTGGGTTTCTCTGTGCCACAGCACTCTGCTGGGTTGGGGTGACCCTGACACTCCTGCCCTGCAGGATCTGTACGCTGTGGTCACTGGAGGAGTTCCTGAGACAACCGAGCTGCTGACCCAGAGATTTGATCACATCCTCTACACCGGCAACACCGCGGTGGGCAAAATTGTGATGGCAGCAGCTGCCAAGCACCTGACCCCTGTCACCCTGGAGCTGGGTGGGAAGAGCCCCTGCTACATCGACAAGGACTGTGACCTGGCTGTGGCCTGCAGGTCAGGTTGTTGCCCCTCTGGTGGACAACCAGAGGTTTGCCTCAGCAGTGGGGCAAAAACCACATGGGGCAGGGGGAGATCTCTGGGCCAGCATCCCTAGCTTGGGTGGTGCCAACTGGGCTGTGGGGTTTCGAAGGGACCGTGGAGAAACCATCTCCCTTTGTCCCTTATCACAGGCGGATAACATGGGGCAAGTACATGAACTGTGGGCAAACGTGCATCGCCCCAGACTACGTCCTGTGCGACCCATCCATCCAGAGCGAGGTGGTGGAGAACATCAAGGCGACTCTGAAGGTGAGGGAGGAGTCCCTCGTGCTGTGGGGACGGTCCCTGTTGCAGCCCAGGTGTGATTCCCTGGAGCTGTGGCTGTTGGAAGGCGTGCTGAGCACTTTGTTTCTGCTGTGCCCTCTGTCAGGAGTTTTTTGGGGAAGATGTGAAGTCGTCTCCGGACTACGGAAGAATCATCAACAAACATCACTTCAAGAGGATCCTGGGCTTGCTGGAAGGGCAGAAGATCGCTCATGGGGGAGAGACTGATGAGGCCTCATGCTTCATAGGTGCTCCTGGCAGCTGCTGGGGAGGGGAGGTGGTGCTGGGTGCTTTTTGGGCTCTGTGTGTGTGTGTCTTACTGGGGTTCTGTTGAACACACCAAGGTCCTGTGATGGGCCATGGGTGTGTCCTGCTCACGCTGTTCTCCCATTCTCCCGTTTGCCTCAGCCCCAACCATCCTCACTGACGTTTCCCCGGAGTCAAAGGTGATGGAGGAGGAAATCTTTGGGCCAGTGCTGCCCATTGTGCCTGTGAAGAGCACAGAGGAAGCCATTGAGTTCATCAACCTTCGGGAGAAGCCCCTTGCCCTGTATGTGTTCTCCAACAACAAGCAGGTGGGTCAGGGCTGTGCTTCCCCATGGAAACATCTCTGTACAGCTGGATCCTGAGCGTGGCTGATCCCAGACACAGTTCCTGCAGGGTCTGTGTCAGTTCCTTGTCCATGTGAATTGCAGCGTTTGGGGGCCATGAGAGCCCCCAGAGCTGCTGGAGCCTCCCAGCCTTCTGCTGAAGGGCTCTAGGTTTGAACATCTCCACCCATGCAGGTGGGTGCTGCTTCCTGCAATGTCTCCTGCCCCCGCTTCCAGGCTCTGTTGTGCCAGCTCAGGAATTCAGGTCAGGGCTTTGCCCTGGAACAACAGCCCCAGGCGGTTTGGGTGGGAGGGCTGAGGAGCACCCTGGGCTGACATGAAGCCTTTTCATTTTGTGGCTGTTCCAGCTGGGCAGATCCTGTGCTTAATTGGTGTAAACTGGCCTCTCTCATGGAACAAGGCACAGCCTGTGCCCCCCACAAGGGGGGATGGAAGCATCACCCTGAGCCCTCCCTGCTCTGGTACATGGTGTTGTGTCCCACCCTGATTTGTCCTGTGCCCTCTCCCACTGTGGGTAGCTGATCAGACGGGTGATATCAGAGACCTCCAGCGGTGGCATGACAGCCAACGATGTCATCGTGCACTCCGTGGTTCCAGGTCTGCCCTTCGGCGGTGTGGGTGAGTCCCTGCTCCAGCCCCTGCCCCTGCATTCCAGCAGCAGCAGCAGCCTCTGACCCAGGTGCTGCCGTGCCCCTTTGGCACTTCCAGAACTTCCAGCTGCGTTTTCCCATTAATGTTATTTTCTAGGGTGGGCTCCTTTGTAAAAAGGCTCATAAGTGGTGTGGTTGTTAGGCTTCCCAGTGAGAGAGGAAAACCCCCCCAGCACATAAGTGAGCTCTGGTTCTCCTGTGCTGGGTGTGGGATGAATTTGTCCATGGCCTGGTTGAGTTGCCACAGCTGCTCTCAGGCTCCTGTGGCAGAGACCACCCAGCTGTGGGCAGAGGGCTGAGGTCTTGGGTATTCCTAAATGTTTTCATGTCCCACTCCTTGAAATCATAGACCCAGTTCCTCCTGTCCCTGACCACTGTGTGAATTTTGTGGGGAAAGCAAGACTGGCCCTGTGAGGAGAGAGTTGGTGACATTAATGTTTTAGGGGTGGGTGCACACAAGCAGCAGTTCAAGGCAGTGAGCAGGTCCTCACTTATTTCTGTGTCGTTAAAAAAGCCGCTCTTTGCCTCTCTGCCCTGAGGAGCAGCACGACCAAGCTTCCCCTGTGTCCTGGGGGCTGCCAAGCTGAGTTTGAGAAGCTCAGGTGTCCCTGTGCCTGGTGTGACCTGCCTGGCTGTGTCCCTCAGGCCACAGCGGGATGGGCGCCTACCACGGCAAGCACACCTTCGAGACCTTCTCCCACCGCCGCTCCTGCCTCATCAAGGACCTGAAGCTGGAGTTTGTGAACAAGCTGAGGTACCCACCTGGCAGCCTGGAGATGATGCACTTGGCCAAGTTCTTCCTCCTGAAGCAGTGTAACAAGGGCAGGGTGGGACAGTTCATCTCGGCCCTGCTGGCGGCTGTGAAAGCCGTGGTGGCAAAGGTGAGCTCTGTCCCCTGAGCCCCACCTGCCCTCAGCCTCCAGCACCCCATTCCCTTGGGCTCTGCTCCCTCCCTGGAGGACTCATCCCTGTTCCTGTGCCTTTCCAGGTGTTGTGCCCCCGGCTAGAGGGGTGATGGCCAGCCAGCCCTCGGACCCGCTGCTCGCTCCCTGCAGTCCTACTGCTGAGCTTTCCTTTGCTGCAATTTCATTTCTTCCAAGGCAGCCAATGAACTGAAGAGGTAGAAGACAACAAAATGCACCTAAAGCAGAGACACCCCCCAAGTTAAAGGCTGCAGCTCCTGCTGGAACAGGAATCTATCCAGACCTAGGCCATGGGTCGTGCCTGAGCAGTGAGTGGCAGATGGAAGGAAACAGCATCCACCCTGCTTTGTAAACAGGAGCTCCTCTAAAAACTTCTGGGAACGTGGGAGTGTTTGTCACAAGGGTATCTAAACAAAGCCAGTCATTACAGAGCCTGTTACCTACATAATGCCTCACCTGATCCCCAGAGGAAGCTGGCTCTGCAGTAAGGCTGGAAAATGTGGGTCTCACTGCAGGGGACAGTCCAGCTGGTTGTCCCCAGAGCAGAGGGAAGGATCCTCGAAGAACCTGCAGCACCTCATCCTTGAAGGGACTCATAACCGAATGGGTGATGCTCATTGCAGGGAAACCACCTTTAGCCATCCAAGGTGTGCAAAGGCCACCCGAGGTGGTGGCATAAGCCACCTGAGCTGTGGCCACGCTGTCCCAAGGACTTAAGAAGTGCCAGGGACTGTTGTGCTGCTGCATTTGGGGCTGCTGGGGCAAAGACAGGGGCACTGCTGTGATTGGAGTCCCGGGTCTGAGGCATCCTTGGCCAGAGTGGCAGAGCAGCCACAGCCACCTCCTCTGTAACTGAATTTCAGGGGTTTATTGGTTTATGGATAGTCTTTTACCTCCAAACTTGTAACTGAGAGCTGACCTTGACCCTTGCTGAATAAAACCTTTGTTTTGCTGCAAAGGCCACCTGGGGCAGGGCAAGACCCACGTGTGGATGTTCCCTGCTCTGGCCCCAGCCCTGCCCTCAGCCTCCACCCCAAGGAGCCAGCCCCTCTCCTGCCGGATTTATTCTTTATTGGGCATTTGTCATGGAGCAGCAGTGGGAGCTGGGCCGTGCTGGGCTCCAGTGGGTGGTGGCAGCGTGGGCTGGAGGGGGTCACCCACACAGAGCGTGTCAGGCAGCCCAGAGCGGCATTTTGGGTGCCAGAGCAGCCTCGGGGCCCGTTCCCAATCGACATCTGCACAAACGCTGCTGCACGCTGACAGGGGCCCTTCGGCTCCTGCGGGACAGGCGTGCGCTCGACTCTCGCGCCGGCTGGTCCGCGCTTTGTACGTCTGTCCCTCGGGAAAGGCTTTCACCCCAAAAACAAGTCCCCAAAGTCCTTGGTGCGAGTCAGTCTGTGCTGGTGATCAGCTTTATGGTGATGCCGACCGCGAGCGCAGCGACGGCCACGGCCACCGCCAGCCCACGCCGGAAGATCAGCCGCTTGGTGACCACGGGGGTGGCTGGAGCCGAGGCGGGAGACGTGGCTGACCGCAGCTCCAGCTGGGACGTGGGTTCCTCCATGCTGGTGATGCCCGTGAGCACGACGTCGCTCTGCACTTCTAATCCCGCTGCAAGGAGAGCGGGGATTGAGGGGTTTTGGGGGGGCACTGAGGGGTTTCTGGGGAGGGTTTTGTCATGGGGATGAATGCATGTTAGGAGCAGCCCAGAGCGGGGTTTGAGGGGTTTGGGGGGAGGGCACTGAGGGGTTTCTAGGGAGGGTTTTGTCACGGGGATGAATGCATGTTAGGAGCAGTGCAGAGCGTGGAGATCTCCAGCTCTCAACCAGGTCCTGCCCTCAGAGGTGACACCTGGTGTCTGCAAGGTGACAACTGCCCACAGGTCATCCCTCTGTCACTGCCCTCCCGAGCCCACGCTTGTAGTTACTGCTCTCCCAGTGACTGAGGGTGTCACCAGCATGACATTCCTCCCTTTTGTGGCTTGTTCCTGGCTTATGTGAACCCTTAGGGACCCCTCCTGGACCCAAACCCTCCCCTGCATGCAGTGCCTGGCTCCTGCCGTACCAACAGACCCCAACACGGCCCTGGCAGGGAGGTAAGTGTGGGGCTGGGGGGCTGGTGCCACATCCAGATCCTTAAGGGAGGGTTCAGGGCCCAGGCTCGGCAGCTCCGGTGGCGGCAGCTGGGTCACTCCTGCGCGGCGCTGAGCCTGGGGAGGGAATGTGCTGGGGTTAGTTGGGAATTCCCACTGAGAGAAGCTGTGTCACCTCTCTTGGGGTCTCCCTGGAGCTGCTGAGGCACGAGGTGATGCTCAGGGCTGAGGTAGCCCCGGTCACCCCATCTGCTCTGAGCTTCGTGTCCCCAAACAAGGTGCAGGGGGAAGGGCACTGAGTGCTTGTGCAGGAGGGAGCTGAGCACAGGGGTGTCATGGGAGCGCTGGGTTTTGCTCCGGGGCCACTGGAGGACAGCGCTGGCCGTGAGATTGAGCCTGTCTCATCCCAGCAGGGCTCTGAGGACCTTCCCAGTGCAGGGCACAGTGCTGTCAGTGCCTGGATTACCTCCTTGGCTGCCTTCTCCCAGTCCAGGCGGGAGATGTAGGTGATGAAGCAGGTGCAGAGGATGAAGACGCAGACGAGCATCGCGATCCACAGGCCTGCGCAGGGCACGCGGCGTCAGCCGGAGCCAACCCAGCGTCCCAGGACAGCAGCTCCAGAAAGGGGATGTCACCCAGGTCAGTGGGGACACGGGGTGGTCACAGGTGCCTGCTGTGGGGCTGGCACACCTGGCACCAGTTATTTTTTCCCATTAAAACTCCCAGCAGCTGCAGGAGCATTCCCAGCCCACCCCAGTGTGCCCAGGCAGGTCAGAGAGGGGACAGAGCCAGGTATGAGGGTCATGGTGAGCCCTCAGTGGAGCTGCATCTGCCCGGGGGGGTTTGGGGATGCAGTGCCCAGGGGTCAGTACCCATGACGCCGATCTTGGCCACGAAGAGCAGCACGGCTGCCAGGGGCATGCCCACACCGTAGTAACTCACGGCGTTGAGGATGGCACCGAATTTCTGCTTCCCGATGCCTCTGAGCACCCCACTGCAGGCGCCCTGTCAGAGAGGGAGAGGGGCTGGGGCAGGGAGCATCACCTCAGCCACATTTGGGAGATGACCCAGCTCCCTGCCTCTGCCCATTATTTCTGTGTCCCTGCCTAATCCTGTGGGTCACCATCCTTTTCTGCTCTCGATATTTTCTGACAGGAGCTCTGCAGGGTCCTGGTGTGGGCACCGGTGCTCAGCTGCAGCCTGAGGGACCCTCGACTGGCCGATCCATGATGCTGCTGCTGAGCACCAAGATTCCCCATGGAAAATGGCATCATTCCCTGGGACTTACAGTCATGGCTTCAAACAAGTGGAAGACGACATAGATAGGCATGACCCACGCCACCAAGTCAACGATCTCCCTGAGGACAGAGGAAAGCCAAGGATCACTTTTGGGAGCTGACCTCCACGCACCGAGGCCAGGAGCCGGGGGCACTCACTTTTCCTTGGTGAAGATGTATCCCAGCACGTTCCTTGTGGAGGCTAAAATGGCCCCCACAATGACGCAGAACACCCCTGAAAACACAGCACAGAGCTGAGCCCAGCC
The DNA here is from genome assembly GCA_013397815.1 of Aleadryas rufinucha. Classification (NCBI taxonomy): domain Eukaryota; kingdom Metazoa; phylum Chordata; class Aves; order Passeriformes; genus Aleadryas; species Aleadryas rufinucha. Next base: position 13,542 of record VZTH01015087.1, on the reverse strand, counting down.
TGGCGTGACGGAGAGCTGGGGAGAAGAGGCAGGCAGAGGACTGCAAACCCTCCCTGCTCCATGGGAAGGAGCCCAGGAAGGGGCTTTCCAGGGTGCTGTGGACTGACCTGTGAGGATCAGGCTGGTGGTGGAGGATCTCTTGGCCGCCTCGACGTCGCCGGCGCCCAGCGCGTTCCCCACCTGCACACCGGCAGCTGTGCCCAGCCCCAGGGGGATCTGCAACCACAGGCCTCTGACAATGGGGCTGTCACAGGGACAGTGGGATAACCACCCAGCAGAGAGCAGGATTTGATTTAAAACATCTCCATGGGAGGGATGGGCAGGAGCAGGGAGAGACTCAAGTGCAGAGGGGGAAGATGGAGGTTTGCTGGAGCTGATTTTAGCTGTGTGCCTGTCTCGGGACAGCCCCCACGGAGCCCTGGTCTGTAGTGATAACCCAGCCCTTACCATGAAAGCCACAACAGACACCTCATAGATGATGGACTGGACAGAGAGCTCGATGACACTCAGCAGGCCTGTGGGACAGGAGGGGTCAGCGCTGGCTGTGGGTGCTGCTCTGGGTCAAGCCTGGCCATGTCCTGGCAGCTGCCCTCTCCACTGACCTATCAAGAAGCTCCCGATCTCGTAGGTCCACCACTCGATGCACATCATGAGCATGCTGGGGATAGCCAGGGAGGTGAAGCTGTTCCACTCCAGCAGGCACTCGCTGGACCAGCCTGCAGAGAGGAGAAACAGCACCTGATGGATGACCAGACTGGCCACGGGTTACATCCTGCACAGCACCTGAGGCATCTGAAGGTGCCATTCCTGTTGTCAGACCCAGCAGCTCCTCAGCTCCACGGGATCTCCAGTGTGCACCTACAACCTCTCTGCTGCTGTCCCGTGGGCCATGGAGCAGCACAACCCTCAGCTCATCCCTCCCGGAGCGGAGTGTCCAAGGACGACCTCCTGCTTACATCTGTGCTCATCTGGCTTTGGGGCTGAACCTTCCAAAGCCTCAGCAGAAAGTTTCATTTCTGCAGAATCACCGTTCAGTGCTGAGCACGCAGCTCTGCCGGCGCCGGTGCGTGACGAGCTGCCACTGAGGCAGCACCATGGTACCCGGGGCACGTCGGGCTGGGGTTAATGTTTCACCATCAGGACAAGCAGAACTCCTCTTCTATCGAGAACACCTGATAGAAGTTTTGTGGATGCTTTTGGGTAAAGCAGGAAGCAGGGGGAGCAGGGGAGATGCCCTTACCTCCCCAGGTGTTCACGTGGAGTTTCCTGCCGATGATGTAGAGGAACAAGAAGATGGTTTGCGAATACTGAGCGATGGTGTTGGCCCAGGCAGAGCCCCTGCAGAGGAAGTGAGAAAGGTCCATTGGCATCCTGCTTATGCCTCCCCCAGGGTGGAAAAAGACATCCTGTGAGCTCAGTGTTCCCTTGCCATTGCCAGGTGCCCTATTTTCCTCTCCAGGGGACACAGGTGCTACTCACGTGATGCCCAGGTGGAACACGTAGAGTAAGACGTAGTTTGCAGCCACGTTGACGATGTTGCCGATGACCCCACTCAGCACCAGCGGCCACATGATCATCTGCAAAGAGGAGGAGATGGGGGGGGTCTTCAAAAAGGTTTTGGGAGGGAGGGGTTAAGGTCCCTCCAGGCCAGCTCTCAGTGCCTTTCCCAGAAAAAAAATCCAAACTTCAAGTGATGCTGCCTGCTTGGAAAATGGGTGTGATGGAGGTAAATCCCTGATGTGGGGAAGTGTGAAGGGAGGTAGATGGATACAGCTGGCTGTGGCATGGGGTGATCTATAGGGTCAGAGCTGTTTTGGGGCTCCTGGGCACTGGGAAGGGTGAGCATGGAAACCCTGAATGCACAGTGGAAGGAAGCCCTGAGCCAGGGTGGGTGTGAGGGCTTCAGGACCCACCTGGTTCTGCAGGTATCTTGTCTCCAGGTTATACAGAAAAACCACCTGCAAAGGAAATTTGGGATGGGATGAGCCGGTGCTGAGCAGTGGGGTGGGGACAGCCTGTCCCCGTGTGCAGGTGGCACCCAGGGTGCCCACGGGCACTCACCGGGAGGGCAGGGAGGAACGCGTTCACGTAGTGCTGGGTCAGCCTGGGGGCACACACGGGCGGGGTCAGGGAGGGGCATGGCCACGGCCACCCTCCTCTCAGCCCCTCCACACCGGGGAGGGATGAGGGGACCGCCCAACCTGGAGACCTCGGGGTCCTGCCGCATGACCAGCATCAGCTGCTCAATGTTGATGAGGATGGCGCAGCAAGGGAAGCAGCAGAGGAGGATGATGATGGTGGCACGCTGCAGGATCACCCCCACACGCATCAGGTTCTTGCTGCCGTAGGTCTGTGGGGCGAGAGGGCAGCGGTGAAATCAGCTGGTGCTGTGGGGGAAAGGGGACCCTGCAGAGCATGGAGCAGCCTGAGGACCTCCTGGGAAGCATTTGGAGCACAGATCTCCTCGTTATGGGATTGTTACCTGGGGATAACCTTCCCCAGCTGGCAGGAGCAGCCAGGGCTCCATGAGGTGCCTGGGCATCATCATCTGATCCTGGAAACCCCCCGTGCCCCAGGACAAGGGCCAGCACGTCCTACCCACCTGTGATATCAAGGTGTCACACGCCGAAGTCAAACCGTAACCTACAGAGATGGCAGTGACATTTATAACCTGGGGGTTAAACAAACAGAGAGTGAAGGTGGTGAGCATTTAAGGCTTTCAGGTAGGGAGACGGGCTGAAAGGAAAAGTGGGAGTCTGAAATCTCCTCTGTCCTTTTCCCCTGCCACATCTCATCCCAGTGTCCGCAGGGAGGGAGCTGGTGCCCGGCCCCGGGAACGCTTACAGCGATGGCCAGCGTGACAGAGGCCAGCTCAACCTTGCCCAGGTGGCCACAGAATATGGAGCTGACAAGGTGGATCAGGAAGATCAGCAGCTGGATCAGGATCTAAGCACGGAGAAGAGCTGAAGGTTAGGGGTGGAGGCGAGCAGGGGTGGCTGTGCTGGGGGGAGTCTCTCCTCCCGGCTCCTTACCAGCGGTGCCGCCAGCACCAGCAGCTTCCTCGCGTCCTCCCAGAAGTACTCCGGAATCCAGCGGCGTTTCTCCTCGCAGCTCCCGGGTGTGAGGTTGCCCTGGCCGGCGGCCCTTCCCTCCCCGAAGCCATTCTCCTCGGGGAAGTTCTCCGGCTTCATGCTGCCCTGCCGGGGGAGTGGAACAAGCCCCTTCCTCCGCGCTCTGTTAAACCCCGCTGCGGTGAGCAATGTGTAACCACGCTGGGGTGAACTTCAGCCGGGGCCGGCCGATCCGGCCACATGTTCCCCGCGGCTGGGCTGGCGATGGGCAGCGTGGGCAGCGGGGCAGGGCAGGGCACGGAGTGCGGGAGCCCAGCGAGGGTCCAGGCAGCGCAAAGGAGCCCGCACGCACCGTGCAAGGCACCTGCTGCCTGTCCTGAGCCAGCGTTAGGGGCTGAGCCATCCTAAATCCACCCTGAGAACCCTCCTACCTCTCCTGCTTCACCACAGCTCCACCGGCCAGCGGGCTGGAGGGTCGTGCTCGTGTTCCAGCAGCGGTGGAGGATGGTTGGGTGTGCGTGCGGCTCTGGCGAGCTGCTGCCGGCAGTGGCGGGGCAGTGCCTCACTCACTCTCATCACAGTGGCCAAGACAAGCCGGCCCCCTTGGCTCCAGCTGTCCCTGGCACAGCCCCGCCGTGTCGGGTTTCACTGGCACCGCTCCCCCGGGCCGAAAATACTCCCCTTGGCCCGGTGGGGAGCCAGGGGAGGGGAGATGCTGCCCAGGGCAGACCCCACCTGCACGGAGTGGGGGCGGTGGGCTGGGATAACTCATGGGGCAGAACGAGACACCTTCCTCCTCGTCCCACACTCCCATCCCAAACCTACCGGGATTCTGAGCAGGGCTGAGACTGCCACGTCCTCCCACTGGTGTTGGGGATGATGGCAGTTTCAAGCTCGTTTGTGTCTCATTTTTTCATTCCCTGCCCACAGGCCACCGGCAGCAGGAGAGCTGTGGGGTGACAGGGAGGTGCCACGCATCTGCTGGATGAGGTATCGACCTCCCAGGGCCCAGCAAGTGACACGTCACAGTCACTCAGCTGCAGGTAAGAGCCCGGGACAGGCCCAGAGGCACTCAGTGCTGGGGTGTTTGCATTATGACATAGGGCAGTTCTTTGATGGCTCTGTAGGGTTGAGTAACACAACTTCCCTCTTCCACGATGCTCAACAACCGTGACAACCACAAATCTCACTTTTGGACCCAAGGGGAAGAATGATACGACTGTGTCAGGAGCCAGCCCCAAACCTCAGGGCCAAGACCAGACCCACATCTTTCCTCTTAACAGCACAGCGCTGCCAATGACCAGGGTCATGCTCGCACCGTATTAAACAGACTAACGTTTACTCAGAAAACTTTATTGTATCAAAATCCCACCTTACAAAAGTGCAAAGAAGAGTTGCTTTAGGCTCTGTGCCCGCCCTGCAGAGGGAGAGCGGGGTCAGGGCCAGCACCCAACAGCCCAGCAGCAGAGTCAGACATCTTCCAGCAAAATCCATTTTGTTCCGTGCTGCCACGCTGCCTGCAAGGGGGATTTGCCACCCCAAGACGCCGGCACAGGCTGGTGCGTGAGGAAACGTGCTGTGGGCAGCAGGAGCCTCTGCCATGAGCAAATGACAGGGACCAGTGTCCCCAGAGAGCAGGACAGCAGCACCAGGAAGCTGTTTCCTTCCAGGGTCAGCCCCAGGGTACACTCCCACCTCTCACAAGTGACATCCCAGTGCAGTGCAGGAGAGGAACCAGCTCTCAAGCACTTTTTTTCCCCAGGTGCCACATCCTCACCTCCTTTAAGAACTCTGCAAGTTGTGGGACGAAACATCGTGAGGTAACCAGAAACCGTGCAAAGGGACTTTTTGTAAGGCACTGAGGGGGAATTCCTTCCCCACACCACCCATCCTCCTGGGCCATTGCCAGGTGCCCTCCTGCTCCGTGCACAGTTCCCCGGTGTCCCTGGTTTTAGCCATTGCCAGTGAGGAGCCGGACCAGGATTCCCACCAGCAGGACAGCGATGGCAGCGGCAGCAGCCAGCACACGGCGGGTGATCACGGCCCTCCACTCCACAGGGGGAAGAACAGCGACAACAACAGGCTCCTCCTGGGGGGTGAGCTCGTGGTCAGGCTGCCTCTCGCCCATCACGATGCTCTCGGGCAGGACCGTGGTGTCCCCGGTGTCCCCGGTGTCCGGGTCAAGGGAGGTGTAACCTGAGGGACAGAGGCGAGCGCTGCAGGAGGCCGAGCTGCCCAGCCATGGGCTTCCAGGCTGGTGCTGTACAAGCACCACTGACAGGCCTGAGGGTCCTTTCCCAAGGCTTGGGGACACTGGGACACGCAGCTGCAGCTGTACCCAGGTGAGGTGGGCATGGGCTGACAGTCCAGGCTCTTCCCTGGAGCAGCCAGCGTGTCTTGTAGCCCATTACTCAGCGCAGGAGAGGTGCCCCTGGCCCGGGGCCAGCAGAAGGCTCTGTGCTCTTTCCAGCCATTTGAGCCTCCAGGACAGACAAGGCTGCCACAATTGGGAAGGAAAGGAAGGAGTTGGGTGGAGAATTTGGGCTCCCTCCCTGGTGTCAGGCCCGGCTACATACCCACAGCAGATGTTTTGTTAGCAGCCGTGCCATTGGAGTTCACGTCTTCCACTTGTTCTTTCATTCCAGCTCGGACTTGAGCCTAAAAACACAGGGAAGAGTTGCTCTTCTCAGGGCAGGAGTGACCTGCCCAGCCCAAAAAACCCTCCACTCTCCCAAGACAAGCATTCTCAGCACCAAATTGCTCCTCTGCTACAGAAGGAGGACAGACCCCCGTTCACTTCTGCCTCCTCCTAGAGGGCTGTAGCGTTGTACTGAAACAGGAATTAACTCAGCACCTTTCAAGAATTACCACAGAAAAGCACAATTCTCACCTCCTCTGCAGCTTTCCCCCAATCCATTCGGATGACAAAAGCCAAGAAGGAAAGGGCTTGCACGGAGATGCAAATGATCATCCCAACCCACAGACCTGCAGCAACGGGAAGTCACTTCAGGGAGGGCTTGAGGAAAACCTGCCTTTGCCAGCCAGAATGCCCAAGGGCTTCAGCCCAAGAACTTTCAAGGAAACAGCTCCTGGGGAAGCTGGGAGTAAGCCTGGATTTCCTGGGACATACTCAGTGCCTGCCCCAAACACAGCAGCGTGCAATCCAGCCCCGCTGATCCCAAGGAAGCTCTGGGCACGAGTTCCAGGGCTGAGCCTTTGCTCGACACAGCTGAAGCAAGGCCAGCTGGAGGGCACACGTACCTAACACCCCCATCTTGGCTGCAAACATCAGGGAGATGCCGACGGGGAAGCCGATGGTGTAATACCCGACGGCGTTGGCGATGGCCCCCAGCTTCTGCCTGCCCGTGCCCCGCAGCACCCCGCCACACGTCGCCTGAGGAGAGCGGGCAGAGGGGTCACTGCCAGGGGACTCTGGGCCATGGCACAGCCCTGGGGGACAGGGAAACCCCCAGCACTGTCCCACCAAGCCAAGAGGGACCAAAGCCACGTTCTGGAGCAGGTGGTGTGGGGCTCCTCTCGCTCCAGCTGCCGGCCCAGACACCGAGCAGATCCCAAAGAGCTTCCCCACAGTGCCCAGGTCCCTCCCCCAGGAGGAAACGGGCCAAAATTACTGTCTGTTGAGTGTCCCAGCATGCTGGGAGAACCTGGTATCGCTGAAGGCCCAGCTGCTCACTTGTTTTGCTTTGATAAACCAGTAAAAAGCTGGAGCTTTGGCCAGGGGAAAACAGGAGGGAAAACTGGGCTGTTTGCAGCGATGCCAAGGGGCAACTCCAAGCACAGAGGACACCGAGGTGCTACATTTGTTACACAAGCAGCTGCTGTGACAGTTTCTCTTTGCTTCTCTGGTTCATTTTAACAGGTCCAGAGTGGGCTTCAGGCAGCTTTGCACCCCAAGCTGTGAGAGGAATCACTCCATGTGCTGGAATACTCACTGCTGTTGCATCCAGCAAGTGGAACGGACCAAAGATGAGCATCACTTTGGACACCAAGCTGACAATCTCCCTGTTGAGAAGATGTATGGGCTGATCAGGGAAAGCAGCACCACCTGGTCCCTGGTTCTCACTTATCTTCCTCAATCAACCACAAAGGCTGGTCCCAGTTCCCTGATCCCAGTCTGCTACCACGGTAGTGTCCCAGTGTTAGAAGCAGCTGTGCTGCCCAGGGACACTGGGAAATGGGGAGGACCCTTTGAGGAATGTTTGCCAGATAGGGGTTTATGAACTCTTATCTGTCAGCAGCTTCTGGGGTATAAATAACACCCTCCAAGAAAGCAATAATACTCAAAAGAAAGCTGTTAACTCACGTGTCATTGGTGAAGATGTATCCCACCACGTCCCTTAGGCTCCCCAGTAATGCTGCAACCACCACAGCAAAAACTCCTGAAAGAAAAGGAAATAGTCAAATTGCTTCAAGGGCAGCACAGGCTGCTCCTGACCCAGGCCCAGACCTCAGGGGCTTTGTGTGGTGAGGATTGGACTTTGCTGACCTCAAATGATACTGTAGCAGAGGGCAAGCCTGTTTTCCTCTCACTCTCCTCAGATACTCCCTCTACCCTCTGGAATGTGAGGACAGAACACTAAACTGCATTTTTCATTATCACAGCCTTTGCACCAGGCTCGGAACAGGAAAGAGGTCGGGATCTTGCCTTGCCCAAAGGGTCCAAACAAGTGGGATTGGGGTCCTGTGGGAGGTCCCTGGCCTTGGGGGAGAGAAATGGAACCATTTGCTGATAATTGCCCTTTCTTCTGCTCTGCAGGACTGCACTGACCTGTGCACAGCAGTGCAGTGATGCAGGAGGTCTTGGCTTGCACCACATCCCCTGCTCCCAAGGCATTGCCCACTCTGACACTCGCAGCCACGCTGAAGCCCAGGGGCACCTGAGAAGCAGGAGGCAAGAGGAGGTGAGGGACAGCAGAGCCTGCAGTGACAGCAGAGCCTGCAGTGACAGCAGAGCCTGCAGTGATTTTCTTCTTCCCCAGTGGGGAATTTGGGACAAACTGGCATTGCTGCAGCGAAGGGATTTTCCACCTGCAGCACACCCTGGGTGTGCAGCTGCATGGCAGGCTTGAGAGGCATCCCCTGCCTGGTACCAACCCCTCAGCACTGATCCCCACTGATTTGGGGTTCCTCCCAGGCCTTTTGGGGTTTCACACCCCCAGCCCTTACCATGTACGCGACACTGGCGAGCTCGTAGATGACAGATTGGGCACCCAGCTCCACCACACTGATCAGCCCTGGTGGAAAAGATTTGCCACCTCCTTCACTGGCTGAGGAGGAGGCCTCTGTCCCCATGGAATAGATGGGGACCCAACCCTGCAGGTGAGGAGGCTGCTGCTGGCAGGGAGGCTCTGGGGACATGCTCAAGCAGCAGCCACCAGGAACCAGAGGGAAAAGGGGATCAGGACTCACCAGCCAAGAAGCTCCCAATCTCAAAGGTCCACCACTCAATGCACATCATGACCATGCCAGGCACTGCCAGCCAGATGAAGGAGCCCCAGTCCACGAGGCACTCCCTGCTCCAACCTGACACGGGGAGGTGAAGCAGAATGAACATGTGTTCTCCATCTCCTCCCCTAAAGGGGAGCCACATCCTCTCCTGGACACTCTCTGAGGACAACCACCCCTGCAGCTCACAGGAGACCAGCCCAGGATTGCTGCTGTGCCACGCTGCATTCCTGAGACAGAATATTTGACAAGAATGTGTTTGGAGCTACAGTAAAGGCCTTGAGGACATGGCTACAGCATCTTCCTGCTGTGAGGGGATGGCAATCCCTTTGTCAGGTGCTGGTGACAGTGCCAGAGTCCCAGGGCCAGACACTGGTGTTCTGAAGGATCAAGGTAGAACAGTACCTCCCCAGGTCTTCACATGGATCTTCTTCCACCACACGTAAAGGACGAGGAGGATGACCTGGGTGTACTGAGAAACCATGTTAGCCCAGGCAGAGCCCCTGGGGAGAGAGAGACAGGTTATAAGTGACATCCTTCCCCACCTCCTCAGCCACAGCAGGACAGACCCAGGGGCACCCACAGCACCCTTGCTGCAGATAAGGGACAGACCTCTCCAGCCTCATCTTTGCAGACTGGGGGGTGAGGGTGGCAAAACTGGGCATCCAGAGCAGCCCCCCCAGCCCTGAGCAAACCCCTGCACCCAGGGAGAGACTGTCTCACACTTACACCATGCCCAGCTTCAGAGCATAGAGCAGGAAGGCGTTCATGGCCGCATTGAGGACGTTGGCCGCAATCCCGGTCACCACCTGAGGCATAATGATCTCCTGGAAGCCAAGGAGGAACTTTGGAATTTGCTTCCCCAAAACGCAGCCCAAGCCCCATCCAGTGAAGACAAGGGAGACCTCCAGCAATGGCCAATTATAAAGCCAAGAAGGCAGCTCATGTTCCAGGTGGGGCTGGGCTGTGTGAGACATGCAGGAGGTGACAAGCAGAGCTCGGGAGCTGGTGCAACCCATAAAACACAGAGCTGGGATGTAGGAAATGGAGCCAGCTAAAGGAGTTTCCCATCAGGAATGTGCAACACACATTCCTCAGCCCAGCTCTCCCCAGAACAGGGGATTCCCAAGTTTATCCATGATCCTGGGAATACCTTTATTCCACGGCCAGAAGCTGGCTAATTGAACAATACCTGGCTCAGCAAATATCTTGTCAGCAGCTGGTACAGAAACGCCGCCTGCAAAAGTCAGGATTCAGTTCATGACCACACTGTGGTTCAAAAGCCAAGTGAGCACTGAACACTGACAGATCAGTCCCCCCACCACCTTCCTCCAAAACCCCTGTGCTCCAGCTGAAGCACTGCCAGCACCCAAAACCAAGAGCGACAGAAAGCACCTCCCATTCCCACTGGGAAGACAGATCAGTCTCCAAATGGGAAATCTCCAGTGCTTCCTCATCAGTGTGAGAAAGCCTGGAAAGCTTGGAAGAAAGGATAAACCTACAGACCCTTATCCCACAGGGGTACTGCTCCCTGCCTCAGAGGAGTCAGAGCCCAGCAGCTGGGAGTGTGGGAACAGCTCCAGCCTTTATCTCGGGGCTAAGAGTGGGGCTGGAGGCCCTGGTTCCAATGTCCATGTTCCAAGATGAGAGAGCCCCTGTTTGCTGGCCCAGCAGCTGAACATCTGGTACAGCACAAGGTCAAGGGGCAGGTTGTAAAACCCCAAACCCGCCCTGTGAGCCCACAGCAAAGGCCCTCCCTCCTTTCCCTGGTGTTACTAAGGGATACAGAGCTTCCAACAGCTTTAGCAGAGACTTACAGGAAGTGCTGGAATAAAGATCATCACGTAGAGCTGAGTTAACCTGGAAAGAGAGTTGTTTCCCCAGTTAATGATACAGCAAAGCAAGAGCCAAGCCAAACAGCGTTGCACTCAAGCTCCAGAGAGCCTTGATTTCAACACTCTATGGCAAATGTCTGATCCAGAAGGGCTGGATCTCACCCCTGACCTGGAGACCTCGGGGTCCTGTCGGATGAGCAGGAGGATCCTCTCAGTGTTGATGAAGAGGGCCCAGCAAGGGAAGCAGAACAGCAGCAGGATGAGGATGCCCCGCTGCAGGATGGTGCCCACCTGCTTCAGGTTCTTGCTGCCGTATGTCTGAGCCAGGAGAGAGGATCAGGGTGGGCATCACAGGGAGCCAAAGGGTCTGGGCAAACGCTCAGGGCGACAACAGGACAGTTACATGCCTTTCCCATGCCCTGCAGCTGCAAATGCCAGGCTGGTTGGGTGTAACTCACAGATTGCACATCCTTTGGTATCCAGGCATGACCCAGGGCTCCTTGGGGAGGGTGTTTGCAACCCTGTTCTGTCTGGCAGCTGCCACCCCCCCTGCCCTTTGTGCCCAGATCACACTGCACAGGAGGAGAGACACCACCAGCAAACCCCCCCAGGCACAGGAAAGGGGGAGCTGCTACTGACCTGGGTCATCAGCGTGTCACATGCTGAGGCTAAGCCAGCACCGATGGAGATGCCTGTCACGTTGATAACCTGGAGGAGAGACAGGGAACCTGGCTCACAGCACTGCCTCCCTCCCAGCTGGGTGGGGGAGACAGTTCTGCTACAAGTTTTCTGGGAAGTTTTCCAGTCCTTCTCTATTTCTCAGAACAACACAGTCTTTTTAACTAAATAGCCTTCTCTCCCCTCTGGTGGGGAAAAGGATCTTCTAGCAAGGGGTGAAGATCTAAAGCACCACAACAAACAGTGCTGCTCCTGGCTACGTGCCCAGGCCTGGTGGGTTCAAAGAGCTGGCCGGAGGCTCCCAGGTGCTGGCCTTGCACTGCTCAGCTCCCTTCTCCTGCCTGTGCTCAGGGCAAAAGAAAGAACAGGGCCCTCACATATACATTCCTACAGGTTTGGAATTTTTATTTCTTCTTTTTTTTGGTAGCACACAATTCATATGCTTGAAACCCAAGGGGAAGTGGAGCAATACGTACGGACACAGCCAGGGTCACAGCATCCAGCTCGGCTTTCCCCAGGTGGCCACAGAAGATGGAGCTGACCACGCTGATCAGGAACACCAGCAGCTGGGCAAAGAACTGGGATGAGAGGAGAAGGAGATGGTGAGATGAGGACCTGTAAGGGCTTGTGGAACACCACCCCTCCCCAGGAGCACACTCAGCTTTCCTGGTGTTTCTGTCCATGCCTCGAGGCCAGGGCTCTGCTGAGGTCCTGGGAACCCATCCCTGCTTGCCAACGCTGCTGGGCAGGAGAGGCAGCTCCAGGACTCACACAGGCTCTCAGTAGCTTTGTCTTTCACAGCCAACATCTACCTGCCCTGTGGTATTCTGGTGTTACACAGCCAATCTGCCAGATAACCTCCTTTCAGAGAGGCTTAAGGGCTTCACTAGAAATCCTCTTTCCCAAGATGAAGGCTGCATAGAGGAGGGAAAATAAAACATCCCAGTGCTTTTCCACATTTGCGTGCATCTGTGGAAAACTATCCTCCAAAACCACAACATCCTCTCCTCCTGGAGAGACACCAAGGCCAGTCTGAGTGTTCCTTGCCAGCAGCATGTAACAATGCTGCAGCAGAGATTGCTCTCCAGACCTCATTTTCCCCTTGGCAGGAGGATGTCCCCTCTACAGACGTCCAGAGCACAGCTCGAAGCAGATGGCAGGAGTTAGGGACATTTATACCCACTGAGGGGTGGGCACAGCTGGAAACCATGCCCAGGAGCTGCTCACGCTCCTTCCCACACAGCAGTTGGCAAGCCAAGAGCCCAGAGCTCCTGGAGAAGCAGCTCTGAGGGGTCAGGGGAAGAGCAGAACAACCCCTTCTCCTCTGCAGACCTCCCAGTGCTGCCTGCAGATGCAGTCCTGCTGCCTGGCCCAGGCACGTTCGACCTACTGCTGTGAGTAATCCCCACAGGAGGAGTCTGTGCCTCCAGCATCATCCCAGCACAGTGTTTATCATGAAATGATCATTAAACAGCAGCTGTAGGTTTGGGTTTGAGGTGTCTGTGCACGTGGAGGAGCCGGCTGTGCTGCAGGCGGGACGCTTGAGGGGAGCGAGAGGGCTTGATGTGTTCAGCTACAGAAACTGAAACCAGTCTAGACTTCCTCTGCTGCCCGAACACAGCAGGTCAGGGATTTGATGTCAGGGAGGGCGCCTCTGAGGAGTTTAACAGTTGGTGGTTATTTACCAGATATAGCAGAAGACTGAAAGCACAAAATTTCATGTGCGGTTGATTAAGACCAGGGCTGCGGTGCGTGGTTCCCCTTTGTGGAAGCCTCTGCAAAATGCGCTCAGCACTGTCTGTGCCAACTGCCAAAGGGTCCATACAAATGGCAATTCCAGTCCGGGGAGGATTTCAGGACAGCGAGTCATAGAGCACCTTTGCACCCAGAGCCTGCTGGAAGGGCCAGCTATGGGCCTAGCACTACACAAAGTGACTCGCTTGTCACTGTGGGGTGAGTGACCGTGGCAGTGCCAGGGCTCAGGCCTGGTTTCACAGAGCAGTTTAACAGCTTAGTCCCCCTCCCCGAGCCCACCACTCCTCTTCCAAAGCCGTGCTGCAGGGAAGCAGGGACCCCGCTGGGCAGCAGCAAGAGCTCCTGGGGCAAGGAGGAAGGATCCGGGCACCAACCCAGGCATGAAGAGTGCTGGAGGTACCGCGCTGGCCCCGGCGCGGGCGGGAGGCACATCCCCGGTCGCAGGGCCGTGCCCGGAGGCTGGGAGCAGCCGAAACCCGGCGGCACGGGACCGGCAGGGCCCGAGGTCTCCCTCCTCGGCATCCCGGAGCGCCCGGTGAGCGCTGCCCGGCTCCGGGCGGCCGAGCCC
>VZTH01015084.1:0-10153 GCA_013397815.1 Aleadryas rufinucha | reverse complement strand
CTTTGAGGTTTCCCCCAGCTCCCAGCTGTTTCAAAATGCAGCTCTCCAAGGGATGGGGGTCTAAGAGGTGGCTCCAGGCAGGGACAGGACACGTGGGGGACACAAATGCCACGCTGAGGACACTGAGGGTGGGGTGCAGGGTGTTGGGGCGAGGGACTTTGATGCTGATGGGAGAAGTCGAGCTTTTTGCTTCCCAGCCAAAGGGGAGGGAGAGATTCCGGCGTTAAAGTGCTCGTTAGAGGAGAGACACCAACATCTGTTGGGAAAGCAAATGGAGAGCGGAGTGAGACGGCCAGGGGCAGCCAGGCGTGAAGAGGAGGAGGAGGAGGAGGAGGAGGAGGAGGAAGGAAGGCAGGAGTGGGGGTCTCTCCAATCTGCTGCTGTGGCACAGAAGATCTCCTGCCCCTCGCCTCGTGCCAGTGCACGGGCTCATTCCTGGATCCCAAATCTCACCGGAGTGAGAGCAGAATTTGCCCACAGGGAAAAACTGATCCCATACAGCTCCTTGATGGGGTCCCCAGGGCCAGAAACTCCCCAAGTGCTGGGGCCAGACTGGGAGAGCTGGATCCAGGGAGCACGGAGGGCACGGAGGGCATGGAGGGCACCGAGGGCACCGAGGGCACCGAGGGCACGGAGGGCAGGCAGCTGATCCAGGCTCAGGAAACTCCTGTTTGGGCAAGGAGCTGTGTCCAGCAGCATCCTCCCCGCTGTCCCCCCCCGGTGCCACTGCCATGGGTGGGCACAGAGGTGGAGCTGGGCAGCATTCAGGGGCAGCTGCCTCGGGTGCTGCAGGGTCAGCAAGGCAGAAGCTCCCGTGCTCCGCGCTTGCTTCCCCCCGGTTTATTTATAGATTCAGCAAGTTATTCAGCTGAAACAAATCCCCTTTCCAGCCGGGTCCTGGGGCCAGCGGTGCCTGCGTCCTCTCCCAGTGCATCAGGCAGCATTTTTGGGGGGGCACCGGCAGCTCCACAGCACCACCCTGGCATCTGCAGGGCCAGGGGGTGGCCTGGGCAGGGTGACAGTCCCCAGGGCACAGGTGGTGACACAAAAGCCACCCCGAGAGCAAACCAGGATGGACCGTCCATGCTGAGGGGATCAGGGTGCAGGGTGAGGGGTGGGCTGGCCGGGGTGAGGGGCTGGGGTCCATCCTGCCCCCCCTCCCAGCCCCCAGCCCCCTTGACAGCGACGCCGGGAGCGAGTGCTCGCCGCCAGCCCGAGTCTATTTTTATTCCATGCTTAAAAATATCCCCGTCCGGGTCACTGGCACATGATGGATCATCGCTCCTGCGACTCCCCTCGGGGTCTTCCCAGCTCCAAGACGAGGAGCAGAGTCCGGCTTCCTGCGAGAGCCCCCCGCACCCTTCCCGTCCTGTAAAAGCACCCAGGGGACATCACAGCCCCCACTCTGGGAGGGCATAGAAATATCCACGTGCTCCTGGGGCTGGAGTGTGATGAACAGCAGCCCCGGCCCTGCCCCGGCGTGGCCCTGTGCCAGCTCTGCATCCCGGCAGTGACCGGGAGCATCCCGGGGTCACCGTGTCCTCACTCTCCGCTGGCACTGCCCTGCCAGTGGCCGAGCAGATCCTGTGCCTTTTTCTTCCCTCCCGCTGGTACTTTGTGAAAAATTCAAGCTTGATCAAAATCCTGGGTGAAAACCCTTGTGAGAGGGGCCGGGAGCGCAAGGAGGAGCCGATTCCAACCTGTGGATCATTTTTTATCCCTGTTAGTCCTGAGGCTCCGATGCCACCCGAGATACAGCTCTGACTGACGGGTGATTTGGTTTTATCTCACCCGGGGGTGTTTCACATCCAGCACGGGGCCATTCCACAGCCTCTTGGTGCTCAAAAGCATCACTGGGTGGAGGTGAAGCTAAGGGGCTTCTGGGGGGTCCCCAGGCTCCAGCTGCAGAGGGGACCCTCTGTGGGCAGAGCAAAGGTGCTGCTCCCAGGGAGGGCTTGGTGGGCACAGCTGGGTGTTGTCCTTCACTCCTGTGGGCATCCCCTGCTCCCTGCTGGTCCCCAGGGTGCCAGGGCTTCAGAGCCCATCACAGGGAATTCTCCAGCTCCTTGGCAAAACCTTTTGGCTCTGCGAGTTCCTGGAAGAGGAGATGATCAGGGCCAGGCCTGATGGTGCTGCTGGGCTTGTTCCCACCCCGTCCCTTGCGTGTGGTGTTCCCTACCTCCCTCCCACACCAATATTTCATTTCCCTCCCATTGCTCTCAGTTTCCTTCTGCCCCAAAATGCGGTGTTTAACTGCATTTATGGAGCAGTGCTGCCAGCCTGGATTGCAGGGCTGTCCCAGGAAGCTGAGCTACGGGAACGAAAGCAGAGCGAGCTGGAGATTCCCAGGAGATCTTCACCTTTAACTCATTTGCTTCTTTCCCCTCCAAATCTGCTGACATTCGGAAAAGGGGAATCGTTGCAATTTGCTTGTTTCAGCAGGTTCCCCCTCTCCCTCGTGCTGCTCCCAGCTCTGCCGGGCTGTCAGTGGCACCAGCACCGTGGAAGGCACCGACTGTGGTGGGAGAAGGAAGGTGAATGATCCCTGAACCTGCCACGGTGGCACAGAGCAGTGCCCATGGCACCACGCAACGCCTGGCAGCTCCAAGCGATGCCACACAGCGGGACCAGAACCCCCGTGACCCCCCTGAGGGCTGCCAGGAGAGCTGGCACAGCCCCCTCGGCCTTTCAGCCATGGAAGCACCTGATTCACTCCTCTTGACAGTCAGGAATTTCAAATGATTTATTAAAAATGTATAGAGCCGGGTTGTCGGTGTCGCTGCTCTGATAAGAGCGTCGTCTCCCGTGGCAGCCGCCGGGTTTGTGTTCCCCTCACTCCTCCCGCTCCGGGGGGAAGGATCCTTCCTCTTGCATATTAATTTTTGGCAGATCGCTGCAGGAAAACCCATCCAGGTTCCATGAGGTGTTACAGCTCAGCCACGACCTGAGGGGAGGTACCATTGAGTCCCTTGCCCTCACCTCTGCCTGTCCCCCATCCAGCCTGGCCCCTGTCAGCTCCTCCTGCCCCCTCTGCCCCCCTTGGCCCCTCGGGATCTGGGGGTCCCTTCCCAATGACCCACAGCACCGAGGGAAGATTAATGGAGATGTGGAGAGCGCAAGGAGCTCCATTCCCATGTGGTGTGTTCCAGAGAAGGGGAAATGGGACATCTTGGCAGCTCTGCCATCCCTCCATGCCACCCCTGTCCCTGTTACCTGGCACTGGGACCTCCCCATGTCCTCAGCAGGGTGTGCCCAAGCTGGTTGCCTCCACAGCAGATAATTAATTTAAATCAGGATTTTCTCCTGGTTTTTGTTCAAGAACTGCTTTCTCCACAGCACCTTGGTTTTTCCCTGGAAGCCTGGCTGGCAGCGTTGGGCATCCCCAGCCCTGCTCGGGCTGTGATTGTTCTGTGGGACCATCCTCACCATCCTCACCATCCTCACCAACCTCAGCTCAGGGCTGGGGATGAGGCAGCCGGGTCTCGGTGACCGAGCCAGCGCGTCCGTCACCATCAGCAGGGCTCTGCCTTTGTGCGACACCAGGACCGTGCAAATCAGGCTCTGTGTGCCCCCGAGCCGGGCTCTGCATGGAGCCAGCCCTGAAATCCCTCCTGGAAAAGGCACAGCACTCACGGGCAAGAGCCTTGTTGTTCCGGGATAACGAGAGCCTGGCGGGGCTCCCGCACGAGGGCTGCCAAGCCCAGTGGATTGGCAGGACCACCCCACCTCCTGTGGCATCCTGCTCCCAAATCCTACTCCCAGAATCCTGCTCCCAATATCCCTCTTCTGGAACTCAGCTCCCAGCACCCATCTCACAGCACCCTGTCCCCAGGAACATCCCTCTCCCAGAATCCCGCCGCTCCCAGCCCAGTCACGCCACCCCCTCTCCCAGTTTTGAGGCCAATTATGGCTCAGAAACTAGCACGGTGCCCAGGTGTGCAACCCCAATTAGGCTTTGCTTGAAATCAATTAACCACCATTACAAGTTTTCCATTTCGGAGCAGGTTTCCGTGGGACGGCCGCTGTCCTGCTGGGCGGCTCGGAGCACCCAAAACCTGGGGCTGCCAAAACCTGGGGCTGCCCCTGTTTGGGGCAAACAATCCTGACCCCACCTCGTCACCCCGGGGTGGCTTCCCAGCCCTGAGTCCCTGCGGATGGTGCTGAGCACCGGAGTGGTCCCTGTCCCATCCTGGGGGGCAGGATCCTGAGTGGTCCCTGTCCCATCCCTGGGGACACCCACATTGGTCTGAAGGCCATGACGAGGTGCTGGAGGCCTCTGCCCCTGCTGCATCCCACGGCAGCGGGGATCCCACGGGAATAGGGAGGGGGTGGCAGCTCTGGATGGTGCTGGGCATCTCCGGGCTGTGGGGCCGGGGGGCCCCGCGCATGGCTGAGCTTTCCGAGCGCTGCCGGTGCCCTCCCGCCGCGGGCTTTGATCCGCACGGCCAAAGAGCAAAGGCAGCGCCTTTGTGCGCCGGGACGCTTTGAAGTCTCCCAAAACGGGGCACAGGGGGGTGGCTGGCCCCTCTCTGCCGGCCCAGCCCCGCTTTCACTCCCGTTTTATTTCCTTCTTCCCGATTAGGAGCCACCTCCGGCAATAAAACCTGTAAACTTTCCCTGGCCGGGGATGGGGGCCGTGACACCACACGGAACCCCCTGGGGGTCCCCACACGCTCTCTCCCACCCTCCGTGGCCGCACTGATGTGCTCCCCCAGCTCAGCACTCCCAGTGACTTCCCCAGGGACGTCGCCCCCGCTCCTGGTGGCAACAGGCAGGTCCTGCCCAGCGGGTGACACTAATTATCTCTGTCCTTAATTCTCATCTCGTTTTTAACTTCCCATTCCAAAAGCAGGCGCAAAGAGCGGCTCTTTTCCAACCCCCCCTCCCCTTTCCCTTTCGGTGGCTCCGCTGAGCCCCGGGAGGGTGAGCGGAGCCCGGTGGGGACGTGCGAGCCTGGGGTTTTTTTGTGAGAAAAATGCGCATTGATCATTTCTGGGAATCAGGCTGTGTTTTTTACTCTGAAGCATCCATTATACACAGCTGCTTAATTGACGAGCGCTGCCGAGTCACCTCGGCTGCCGGAGTAAAACAGCCTAAAAGCTCCAGCGCAGAGGAAGTCCGCGCTTTATAAATTGATTCAGTGGGAGAGAGAGAGAGCGAGTGAAAAAAAACATTAATTACAGATGCTTCTGTGGGCACTGTTTTATGGCAGCGAGACCAGGATGTGGGCAATTCTCCTAAATGTGCTGATTAGACAGCACTTCATGTCTGGGAGCACATTAAATGGGCTCTGTAAAGCTATTAAAGATGCAGCGCCATAAAGAATTGACAAGAGCGAGCGGCAGCGGCCCAGCCCGGGGCTCTTGCCGAGCTCCTGCCCCGCTCCTGCCCAGCTCCTGCCCCAAGCTCTAGCCCTGCTCCTGTACGGGCTCTTGCCCCGGATTCCTGCCCCGCTCCTGCCCAGCTCCTGCCCCAAGCTCTAGCCCTGCTCCTGTACGGGCTCTTGCCCCGGATTCCTGCCCCACTCCTGTCCAGCTCCCGCCCTGGGCTCCTTCCCAGCCCCTGCCCATCTGCTGTCCCGGGCTCTTATTCCGGATTCCTGCCCTTCTCCTGCCCAGATCCTGCCCAGATCCTGCCCAGCTTTTGTCCCGGGCTCCTGCCCAGCTCCTGGAAACTCCTGCTGTCCAGAGGACAGACCCCCCTGAAACCAAACAGGATGAAAGTCAGGGAGCTTTGAGTGCTGCTCTGGCTTCACCCACAGTCTCCGTGGGGCAGGCAGGAGCCGGGGAGGAAGGAACCACCCGTGCCGTGGCTCCGGGATCCGCTCCCGGCAGGGCCAGAGTGACCCCGGCGCGATGGGCGCGGGGCCGGCCGGGCGTGCGATGTTAACACAGCGCAAATCAATTTGTCAGGACACAGCTCACCAATTAGCACTGCTGGGATTATTACTCATTTTCGCACTGCAGGTTTCAGGGAATTAATCAGGGGCTCACGGGTAGCCGGGACAGCCGGGGTGGGAAGGGTGATGCCGGCACCCGGCACAGCCGATGGTGCCCGGAGCCGTGCTGGAAGTGTCCGGTGTTTCCCCGGACCCAGGGGGATTTGGCCCTTGGAGGACACCCCAATATAACAACCATCCCCTTCCCTGGAGCCCCACATCCCCACCCACATCCCAGTGAAGCCAGATCCTGGTTGCCTCAAGATGCCAGGAGAGTGGTGGGACATGGAGCAGAAAGAAGTGAGCCCAAGGCAAAGTGACACTTCCCACATCATCCCAGGGAGGTGACACTGAACGGTGTCACCCACCCGCACCTGGTCTGGGGAGCAAGCGGGGCCCTGGTCCTGGCATGGCACTGAGGGAAGCTGGTGCCAGTGCCAGGGGTTTTTGGCATCAAATGGGTCACCCAGGCGGGACTGTGAGCAGGAATGGAGCTGCACGTGTGAGCAAACAGGACGGGAATTCACAATTCAGGCTATCAACTAAAGCAGTGCTGGGCTGGGCTGTTCACTGCCGTGGGGATGGGAGCACCCCCAGATCCTGCTCTCGAGACACCCACCTGCCCTGGGACCCTGTCCCTGCCCTGCTCAAGGGGACACTGGATCCAGGTGCCCTGGGGAACCCCCTGGGCCTTACCTCCCAGCTCCTGCCCCAGCTGGGGGTGCCTGGGCTGCCTGGCTGTGGATGCTGATGGGAGCTTGGAGCTGGGAGGTGGGAGATGGGAGCCGGGAGCCGTGAGCAGGGAGGTGTGAGCAGTGCCAGCTCCAGCCCGCCGTCCCTCTGATGGATAATCGATCCCTCCGAGCCGGGGAGAGACACCCTGTCCAAACGAATCAGGCTCGAAATGCCAACCTCCCTAATGCGATTTTACAATCTCCTATAATCGAGTGGCAGCGAAACTTCCCCTTCCCCAGGCTCCCCTCCCATCACAGGGCACGCGGATCGTGGCTGCATCTCCCCCAGAGTCGTGGGGTCAGCTCCGCTCTGGGATGAGCCGTGGCTTCAGGGTGCCCTGGGGAGCCAGGGGCAACCTCCAGCCAGCCCCCCACATCTGCCCCAAAATGCAGCTGTGCTGATGCACAGCCATCCCAAATCCACAGCCATCCCAAATCCACCTCCCCGTGATCCTGCAGCTGGGTGAGCACCCCCTGCCTTTTCAGCCCCCCAAAACTGCAAATGAAGCCCCGAGCAGTGCCACATCAAGGCAGGATATTTAGGAGTCTTGTACCCCACCACAGGCCCCACAGCCCCCTGCAGGGCCCAGGGGAAGGTGCAGAGCTGAGATCCCAACATCTTTTTTGTGGGAACAAAGCCACAGCAGCCCCTTGACCCCGTGCAAACCCCAAAGTCAGGCTGGGGGCTGCAGGGGGGGCCGGCAGGGCCGTGGGGCTGAGCCTGCAGGGAGCCCCAGCGCGGCTCAAGGTTAGTGCCGGTAATTAAGGGCTGGGATTTGCATGCAGCAAATGACTCCAGCTAATTACAGGTTTAAAAGGAAAATGATCGGAGAGAGGATTGTTTGCAAAAATTGGGGCAGGGCGGAGGAAGGGACGCTCTGCTCGGCTCTGGAGGTCACCAGGCTGGCTGAGCCATCGCCCTGCACATCTGGGGACAGCACATCTGGGGACAGCACACGTGGGTGGCCCTGGCAGGAGCTGGCAGTGCCACAGTGGCCTCAGGGTTGCACCATCAGTTCAATGAGCCCCGAGGGGTGTGGAGTGACCCCCAGCTCTAGGGGTGCTCCTTTAGGACCCCCCAGCCCCAGGACAGGCTCTCAGACCCCCCACACGTGGGCAGAGCGTGGCACCGTGGCTGCTGGGCCGCAGCCAACTTAACACCCCGCCCCCAAAAAAAAATAGTCACAAATGCCAAGGTGCTGAATTGATTCATTTAATTTTCCCTTCTCATTTGATCAAGAGCAGGGTGACATTTGGCAAAAGTTGCTGATGAGGGATTGAATGATTAATTGTCATGACAACCATTCCTGGTTAATGACAGGGATGAGATTGTGCCGGCATAAAAGCCGGAGAGTGGCCTTGAGTGCCGCGGTGCTAAATTACCAGGCATGTCACTGTTTGTGCTTTTGGTAAAACGTGGCCATGCGTTTCTAATGAGAGGTTAACTGTGTCCCCAAAGTAATTACAACTGATTGAAGAGGTAGTTAGTAATTAGAGGATTAACTGTAATGAGTCTCACCTGCAGCCGTTGCCATAGTTACAGTATTTTAGATGATCGGAGTTAAAATAGGACGAGGTGCCGGCAGAGGTGGTTCTGCCCCTTGGGGTATCCTGGGGGCTTGGGTGGGCTGGTGCCCCCCTGCACCCACCACCCCAAGGGGTGTCCCATGGGCTGGGCTGGGCATGGAACTGCCAGGGAATCCCATCCCAAAGCTCCAGGATGCCAGAGTGGAGCATCCCCCCAGCCCTGCCAGCCCTGGGTACCAGGGTGGAGCAGCAGGTGGGAGCCTCAGGGCTGGCTCTGCCAGCAGGAGATTTCCAAGGGCAGGAAAGTCACCCAAAAAAAGCTTAAATCCTCAAATTCTGACAGCCAGGGCTGGCTCTCTCCGGGAGCAGGGAAGGGAGGACCACAAGCAGGGATGGGGATGTCCCCAGAGCACCGCTGGCATCCTGCAGGGTCCCACAGTTCCAGCTGCACCAAAGTGCCACCTCCGCCACCCAACCTGAGCTCGTTCCAACTCTCCTGATTCTCTGCTTTCACAGCTGACAATTTACAGGCCCGTGTAAAACTTCCAAGTACAGTATCTTTAATTATTCCATCCATAAATGATAAGAGCCATTCATTTCAGGGCTCTCATTACGAATTTATGCCCCTGTTTAATGTGCTCACTAACAGCAGACATCCCGCAGCTCGCCGAGAAATATTGAACAATCCTTTCTGGAAGAGCCGAGCGGATACCGCCGGAGCTATTTTGGACTTTGGGAAGAGAGATGGGCAAAGCAGGGGGGATTGGGTTTTAAAATGAAGGGTGAACCCCTCGCCTCGGGGAGGTTTGGGGGCTCCGAGGGCAGACGGCTCAAAGTTTTTTCATCCAGGTGCTTCCCAAGCGGAATTCTGCTGCTGGTTTTTTTCTGGATGTGCTGCTGGTTGAAAACGAGCTTCATTTTGATAGAAGTATAAAAATAGAGCTTCTTATTTATATATATATATAACTATAACCACGGGAAGGCTTTTGCAAAGGCTTAACTCGAAATTAAAAAAAAAAAAAGAGAGAGAGAAATCCCAAATACTCACATTTCCAAGCAAACACCCTGGGTTGGTTTGACCTTTAACAATTTCTTTCCCTGGATTATTTTCCAATACAAAACCCGTGTGCTCCCAGGTTGGAATCAACCCCTCCCACGCCGTTTGCCTTTGGGCACTGAGCTGCCACCTCTGTTGTTTCCTTTCCCGGGGTCAGGGTGGCCCAAGTGCCTTTGCCCAGTTTTCATTTTCCCCGGATTTCAAAGCATTTCCCCCCCTTCCCTGTCCTCCTGGTGGTGTCCTGAGTCCCACAGGTGGGACCACGGTGTTGGGGAAAGGAGTGGACATCATCCAGCCCCCAACACCGCATCCATCAGCCACGCTGGTGTTCTCCAGGCATCAGTGATGGAATCACGGAATCCCAAACTGGTTTGGGTGGGAAGGGATCTTAAAGCTCATCCAGTTCCACCCCCTACCACGGGCTGGGACACCTCCCACTAGACCAGGTTGCTCCAAGCTTGTCCCCAAACTTTGGGCCAGGACACGTCTTTATGGAGACTTTCAAACCACTTCTGGTGAGCCTGGAGGGAAAACACGCAGTGTCTGATGTAAATTGGAAAAAAAACCCCAAATGTAGCGTAATTAATGGGAATATTGGCTCTCAGGTCTTGGGGGTTTTTAACAAATCTTAAATTTAGAAGCTGCCAGGACTCCTTTAAAGAGGAATTAATCAGAGATGTTGTGTTTGCCCACGAGGAGTGGCCTCTGTGAGAGATAAGCTCATAATGAGCTGTCACTGCCGGGTGGCTTTGGAGTATGAACACCCAAATTAATAAACAGGGATAATTGGGTGTCTCCTCCCCCGGGAAGCCTCGGTGTCACAGTCCCTGCAATTCCTGCTGGAGCTGGGGCTCGCTGGGTGGGATGCTCACTGGACATGTGGATGGATGGATGGAT
>VZTH01015081.1:121305-185342 GCA_013397815.1 Aleadryas rufinucha | reverse complement strand
CAATGACCTCAAGTAATCCCAAAAAGGGCCACTCATCCAGTCCACAAACCCTAAATGACCTCAAGTAACCCCGATCAGGCCTCAAATGACCTCAAGTAACCCCAACTGGGCCTCAAATGACCTCACATAACCCCTAGAGCAACTAAAAAGTACTCAAATGACCTCAAGTAACCTCAGTCAGGGCCTGAAATGACCTCAAGTAACCCCTGGATCCTTTCAAAAATTCTCCAATGACCTCAAGTAACCCCTGTTTCCTCAAGTAACCCCAAAAAGGACCTCAAATGACCTCAAGTAACCCCTGGATTAATTAAAAAATACTCCAGTGACCTCAAGTAACCCAGTTAGGGTCTCAAATGACCTCAAGTAACCTCAAAGGACCTCAAGTAACTCCTGTCAGGGCCTCCAACCATTGCCTTTTTCCTCACCTGGAAATGAAACTCAAGACAGGTAATATAAAAGTGGATCTTTATTTGGAGGGCTCCAGGGGCAGTTCTGGAGGAGGTCCCCAACAGCCCAGCCCCCCACGGGGGTGCACAGAGTTTTATAAGTTTGGTAAATTAGCATAATTGAGAAAAAAAAAGCACAAGTAATGATGGAATTCCCCCCTGGGTCAAGCCCCTTCAAAGTCTTTCCCTGCCTCCTCGGATGGAGCTGAATGTGTCTGAAGAGCTGTTTTTCAACCTTGGTAGCCAGGGAGAACCAAGATAGGACAGAGGCCCTTGGAATATGTTTTGTCTTTCTACCTAGGGAAAGGGCATGGAAAAGTACTGGGACAACCAGCTAGAGTACAACAATAGGCTACAGGGCTCCAAATATTTGTGTGAAGAATACAGAGAGTACAAGAAAAAAGACAAAAATCAAAATGGCATCACAACGGCCTCAAGTAACCCCAAAAGACCTCAAGTAACCCCTGCCAGGGACTCCAATGACCTCAAGTAAACCCAAATGACCTCAAGGAACCCCTGAGGTTCTGCACTGTCAGGTCTCAGGGAGGAGCAGCCTGCATCACCCCACAGCAGCACACCGTAACCCGGCTGGCTGGGGCAGGGATGTGGAGCAGACTCTCCCACAGCTTCCTTCCCAGCCTGGTCCCTCCATTCATCTTCTTCTTGAGGAGCTGGCTCCTCAGCAGCAGCATCTGAGCAAGCCAGAAACTCACCTGGCTCATGGGAGCCCTTCAATTTTGCTGCACACGGTCAGTACAGAGTCCTAAACTGGGTGAAAAAAACCCAAAAGTGATGAATATGGTTACACAGAGAAAAAGTATAAAACAGCTCAGTGGACACAAGCCAGCTGTTCATGTCTCGTTTTTCCTGGCCTCTCCCAGTCCTGTGCAATGTGTTTGGAGGGAATGGGCAAAGGAAGCTGTGAAGGTAACACACACACTGGTAATTCACACACACACACACACACACACACACACACACACACACACATTCACCTGTACTGGTTGAATAAAATGCACCTGCTCATCTTTCCCACTCAGCAAAAGAACATTTGAACAATTGTTCCCCCTTTGGCATAAAATTTGAATCAGAGAAGTTCCCGTGTCTACTAGGAAACACTTCTTGGTTCAGCAAGGGCTCCAGTGTGGTGAGCCCTGGGTACAATAGCAGATCCTGACCCCTTTAACCATCCATTTCTAATGTTCTTTTTTACAAATGGCACATTGATTCCTTCCCAATCGCTGTCCTGGTGGCCATCCCCTTCCCTTTCATCCTGGGGCTCCCTGAACTATTTCCCATTGAGGGTTTTAAAAACTGTGCCATTATCCATGCCTGTACCTATACCTTTTCTTCATCCCTTCTTTCTTATCTTTTATATACCTGAGATGCTTTTCTAATCAATTTCTGCAAGGGCCCACTCTGCCACCTCTCCAGCCCCTGCTCCCGCTGCCTGTGGGCTCCTATCCTCCCACAGCAGCCAAATTCTTTGCAAAATCACTTGCCTCCCCAGTGACCAAAACAAAATCCCTTCGTGTATGAGGCCAGGCTTTGGTCACACATTGTCTCTTACACCGCACACCAAAGCCGCTCCCCGTCCAGCCCCAGTGCCCAGACAGCCCCCAGCACACCCATCTGGGCCCCCAGGCCTCTCTCACAGCACTACTACTGCTCTGTAAAGCACCAGGTCCCGATGGGTGGGCACAGCTGACAATGTCACAGGGATGGGCAGGTGGACAAGACATCCTGCAACCTCATGGGGCCGGGGGGCCACTGCCTCCCCTGCCCGCGGGGGTGTTGGGGTCAGGCAGTGCCCGGTGCTGAGCCCCGGCTGTCCCACAGCCTCGCTTGGTCCTGCATCTCCCCCACATGTTCCCAACCCATGCTGCTGGTTCTGCATTTCTGTACCTGGCCTCAGCACTCCTCACCATAGAGAAACCCCCTTACAATCCCAAATCCTCCGCCCTGGCTCCATAATGGCACGGGGAGGGGTGGGGGTGCAGGAACAATACCTCCTTGTTTCCCCTCTCCTGGAAGCCGGGAATACAAAAGACTTGTCAGCTGGCCCTGCATTAGACTTCAGATTTTGAAGATAAGGCAGGGAACTTCCCAGTCCTCACTGTTCTCTCCTTATCTCATAGCCTCCCACTGCTATTTGCCCTAACCATATTTCTATACACTCCCCTTCGACCAATCCTTCCCCAAACCAACACCATATTGCCCCCTCTGGGTGTCCGTGTCCTTAACTACCTCTGGGAGAATGTGCAAACCATCTCAACATTCTCCCAAAGGACCCTTTGGAGGTATTTTGGGATCATCATCCCTATAGTCAAGACCTTTTTTTGACTTTCCTTTGTTGCCCACCCTGGGTGTCCTGCCACATTTTACTCCCTGAATTTGTACTCACCGGAGAGATTTGCTGAGACCCTTCTCGACTTTCCCTTACTGCCCCCTCTGGGCATCCATGTCCAGTGGTCCTTCCCTGCAGACTCTTCCTGGACCCCCAGGTCTGCCTCTCATCTGTCTCCTGGACAGTCTCGGGTACCCAGTCAATGCCCGGTGCCGGCCAGTGCTGAAGGGAGCTGGTCACTGAACCTGGTGAGGCACCTCCAGCTCCTCTTGCCACATGCTGTCCTTGGATGGTGGAAGGATCCCAGATGAGCTCCCAAAGGTCAGGAAAATCCAAACACCAGGGGTTTATGTCCAAAAAGAGACAGAGGAGTCCTGCAACTCTATTTGAATAAAGAGAGCGAGTCCACTGGGGCACAGCCCATGGGGTTTTCTCTCTCAAGGATTCGGAGGGCGCAGCCTCCTTTTATCCCAAACTCCTGGCCCCATGTTGCCCTCTTCCTTTCCCCACTGGCTGAGGTACCAGGAAGGTACAGCCTTCCTGAACTGCCTACCCCCTATACCCCCTTGAACCTATTATTTCACCCCAGAGTTCAGAGGTTCAAGCTTGTGCAGACCCTTACCTATTTCAGGAGCCAAAGCTGTCTGGGCTCTGCAACAAACCTGCTGCCCAAAGTCAGTAGAGACATTAAGACCGATTTCAAAGACATTAACACCCAAACCTTCACCCATCCAATTGTTTGTAAAGACATGATCTTTCCTCTCATATCGAACATATGAGTTTGTGAGGGATGTTAGCAACATCAGGGAAAATACAAATCTGGTGAAGACAGGACAGCAAGGTAGCCCTGAAAAAAAGTAAGAACCAAATATATCACAACACAATTATAAGCCTATTTCTGAAAGAAAATGATATAAACCAGTAATAATTGGTTGTGTGGAGCTGTTTTCTCCCCATATTAAATGTTTTTGGTATTACAATACTAGGAGTGGGTTTAGTACCCGTATTTTGAAAAGGTTTTTGGAAGCTCGAGGGAGTAAAAGACAAGGAAATCATTTGAGGGCTAGAGAAAATTTTCTTTGTTTAGTTTCTCAAGAAAAGCCAGCTGCACTGTGATGTGATTACGGTTCTGAAAGCATACAAGAACAAATGCCTGGATTTGGGAGCTAGAGAACGTCCATATAGAAACCCACCACTGCAAGCAGGGTAAGAGACACTCCATCCATCCTGGGTGTTTTTGGGGGTATGGATTCAAAACAGCTCCTAATGGCAAAACCTCACAGGGCATGAACATATAAGCTAGAAAATATCACTGAAGATAAATTTCATCAGGCATCATGCAGATCAAAATGTTGAACAGTGTGGTTATGGTCCAGAGGTACCATTAACATCAAGTCCATCACCCTCCAAATTGTCTTTTTTTTTTTTCCTTTGAAAGAACTATATCTATTAAAGGAATATGTAATTACCAGGTGACAACCAAAGATTCTAATGCAATCAGCTTAAACTTATAATTTTCAAAGTGATGATGACAACATTTCAGACATCACAACTTTAAATAGTGACTACCAAATTTTTGAAAGAACATAATTTTGAGTCTGAATAAAAAACCCATTTGTCGCCTTTTTTTTTTCTCTGTGTGTGTGTGTTCATGTCAGTGCTGGAAATGATGACTATTGAGTGACATCTAGTGGATATGAAGATGCTGAACGGCAGCATTTCAAAGGTACAAAACCTTTTGAAATACGTCAGAGTTGTAGTGCTGGCAAAGGGACCACATGATTAAAATGCTGTGCATTGTAGCAAGATGTAGGTAACAAACCAGGGAGACAGAATCCAGCTCTTCAAGGAAACAGAAACTTAATAAATCAAAACGTTTCAGATTTCTCTTTTTTAGATCACTCCAATTCTTATGTAAAAAAATCCCCATACTACTTCCTGCTCATTGTCCTGCTTCCAGCTGTACTTTATATAATCTCTATATATAGAGACCATTTACCAGCACACTCCCTGAAATCCACAACCTGTCACACAGTAGCCCTGGTGTGGTGGCCAGGGCCTTCTGATATGTTTTGGATGGATATTTTTCCTTTTTCATTTCCGTTTCATTTTTCACGATTTAATATGTACTTATCCTTGAGGCTTACTGGCCACAGTAAGTCTGGAGTTGCTTTATAGTGAGTCGATGACAGAAAAATTGTAGCTTTTCATGAGAGATTATTGAAGGAGAATACCTGAAATGCTTGCCTGCCTTAATTCTCTTTTTGGGAAAATATATTTCTGAGAAGACCACATTTCAGAAACTGAGATACAGAGACTTCAATTTTTGGTGCTGAAGGGAAAAAATGCCAACAGAAAGCTTTTATATTCCAAGGGCATGATCCATCAGATGTCTTACAGTGCACTTAAATTTATTGATCATAAGCATGCAATTGTGAACTCTGGATTTTTCACCTTGTCCACAGAACCTTCCCAGGGCTCTTGTCGGAGCTATTAAGCTCCAACTTTTTAACTATGTTTCTCAAGTTCATAAATTTAAATTATTTTTTTGTATTTTTATCAGACGCAATTTAAACAAGTCCCTGGATACAAAAACCCACTGATATTCTATTGATAAGTTAAATTCAAAAATCACTAATATGGGATATATGGGTAAAGAGATATGGGTTTTGAGATATATGGGTCTTGATTACTAATGGGTTCTTATAGTGAAATATAAGTAGTCAGAATGTTGGTGTAAATCACTTCATCAAGTCTGAGCTTTGACCAGTTGTAAACTAGACCATAGCACTAAATGCTGTGCCCAGTTGTTATACTGGATACATTTAGTAGGGATTAGGCCATGTGTTACAGATAAACTAATCATATGAACAGAAAATTTACTTTGTAATACAAGATCAAAATTAGGGGGAAAAAAAAAAAATCTTGATTCAGCGGCTCTTGATTGCTAGGTCTAAGTTTTCTTTCCACAAATATTTTCAGAGTCACGCTACAAGGACCAAAAGTGAGCTGCTTCCTTATTGAGACATTAATTAGTGACATGCTCTATTTTTTTGACAGGTGGATCTCTGCACCCCCCTGCCCTCCGTGTGCTGCAGGGCACAGCTGCCTCGCCACGGGCTGCAGGGGAATCTCAGCTCCAGCCCCTCCTTCTGCACTGACCTGGGTGTCTGCAGAGCTGCTCCTCTCACACAGTTCTCATCCTGCTCTTCTCTGGCCACGATTACATCTTGGTGATAACTCTTTTTCCTTCTTCTTCAGTCTGTTATCACAGAGGCGTTCCCACCATTCCTGCTTGGCACAGCCTTGGCCAGCGGAGCGCCCGCCTTTGGAGCAGCCAGGGATCGGCTGTGCTGGGCATGGAGCAAACTTCTGTCAGCTTCTCACAGCAGCCGCCCCTGCAGCCCCCCTGCTGCCAAAGCCTGCCCATGCAAAGCCTTCTGGTTCTTGTTGTTGCTGCAGCTGAAGTACTTCTGCAGTCTTTTAATGAAATAAACCTGGGAGAACTAATTTAGCCTTTCAACTCAGCTACACAATGTCTCCCTCTCAGATTACTGAGCATTATAGGCAGTTTCACTCACTTCCCTCTCTCTCTCTCCCTCCTCCTTTTTTCCATCCCAACCTTGAGCTCTGGTCTGAAAACTGACAGATATATGGAGACATTTCTCATCTGGAGATGTGCTTGGAGTTTGCTGAACCTTTCAGGGCAGGTATGAAGCAGCCCTGAGCCTTGCACAGCTGAGGGCAGCTGTGACCTACAGGATTGGTGGCTCATGGGTTTCAAATCAGTGCTGCTGCAGATTCCAAATCACTGCTTAGCTGCAAGCCGAGTTATTGCACACAAACTCTGCACGAGCAGTGGGATCCTACCGAGGAATAATAAAAATGCTAATAAAAATGCTGCTGCCACGAGCCAGGGCAGCTGGATGCCAACAGCTTCTCTTGAGCTTTACAAACTGAGAACATGGAGCTTGGTATGAGGCACAAAATGCAGCTGAAAGGTAAAGAACACTGGCTTAGGGCTTGAACACACACTTGTGGTTTGTGGGCTGGAACTGATTCACAGCTGGAGAACACGGAGTGTGCAGCACTGCTCAGACCTGCTGTCAGTCTGGACACATCTCCTTACTGCTCTCATCAGGTGTGTGCTACCAAATCAACAATATTCCATTCCCAGGAACCGTCCAGGGATAGGATTGAAACTCCAGCCTGAGGGAGTTTGGTGGAGGGTTGGGATTTTTTGCTGTTGTTGCTCTTTTAATAGCCAGTCCAAACACTGACTCTAGTTTTTTTAACATCTTTGCTTATCAAATTGATCTATCCTGGACCACAAAGTCCAGGAACCACTCCTGAGGTTGTGCACTTTTCCTCCAGCCATACATGCTGTTGTCCTCAGAAAGGAAAAGTGAGAGCAATCTTGTTTCATGGCAATTGTATTGAAAGGACTTCTTTTCTTATCAGTTTTCTAAGTGTGATATTGTTAACTTTGCAGACAGTTTTGAAGTTTAAAATGTTTGGGCATTTGTATTTATTTATTTATTTTTGGGGAATCAATATCCCATCTACTTCAAATACTGTTAGACTCATACTTGCCAAAAAAGTTTCCACTCCAAATCTATTTTTACTCTGCATGTACATAAAAAATTTCTACTTTCAGCTGTTTAGTTATTGATGATTCAGAGTAAATTATTTTTTTTTTTTTTACTGCTACTAATCCTGAAATACCTGTGGTTTTAAATGTTATCTCAGACAGTGTGCATGAAACATTTGTTGGATTCTCCTTCTCAGAGTGTAGATTTGTGGAGTGAAAAAGACTCTTAATGTCACAAATTCCAGTTTTCAGAATGGGAATAATTGTCATCTTTCTTTTCATTAGGCACCATTTGGGAAACAGAAATGGATGAGCTATAAAATGATTTCTCCAATCTAACTTTTTTCTTTTTAATTTTTTTGGTCAGAAAACTCTGATCCTGCAAATGAAGCATTGCAGGAGAAGTCCCACTGAGATTGTGCTGCAGTGCTGCTTTCTTTATGAGCATCATCTTGGCCTACACCCATGATTCCAACAAAGCACCTGGTGGAAGGGGCAGCTCTTGAAAACCTGACCGATTCCTTGTTTGGGGATTACAGAAGGTCAAACCCCTCCTCCCTTTCACTCTCAGTGGCTGGGGGAATTCTAATTTTGTACAGGATGGAGAGTTCTTGCAAAAGTTTGATACCGAAAGCCAAGCAAAAGCCACAATTAACAAGCACAAAGGAAAATTTTAAAAAACCATTAATATTATTCTCCTTCTGAAAGTCAGAAATATTTTTCTTATTAGTCAGTTAAAGGTATCTTCCAGTGCATATATTTATGTTTGATGGTACATTCTGTCTTTCAGTGGTAATCAGAGTGAAATCTTCCCATTTAACTAAGTTTTACAACAATATAGTGACCATTTTTATTTAGCGAAGGTACATGGAAAGCAAGAGAGGCCTGTAAGACCTGAAAATGAGACAGATAGAAGTTAGTAATGCTTATTTTATTTTGTGCAAAAACTTTGGAGAATGCTTTTTTCTTTCATTTCAATATACATCATAAGGTCATCATTCAAATACCCAAAAAAAGAAAGCTGGATTTTTTGTTTGTTTATCGTAAAGACCCCTTGCTGTCTTTCAAAGTTATACTAGAACTGCAGTTCAGGCAGGCTCAGACCCTCAGCTTTCTCAATTATTAATATAAATAGTTTGAAAGTCTTTAGAGATGTGTGCCATAAAGTAAAAGGAGAATTAGAAACTTTCAGGATGAGCTGTACACAATCGTCCTGGTCCCAGGTGGAACAGTCTTGTGCGCGTGAATTATCCCAGTGACTTCACTGGGATTTACTTGTGTGGGCAAAGCTGCTCACAAAGGAAGAGCATTTGCACTTCTGGAGCCACAGTTCTTCCCTGCAGAGAGGAACAGAAAAAGGTTGGTAACTTCAGCTATGGCTGTACAAAGTGCCAAAAGCAAAAATGTGTTATTTGCACTCTGATCAATGATAATAAATCATAACAAGAAAATCAATTGTTTCTTTGAATCAGGATTAAGAGCAGCTTGAATTACCTGCAAAAATGCCACGAGTAGGCAAGAAATACCAGCAGCATAAGCGGATGAACAAATTAACATCAACTGCTGTAACATCCTTCCCCTTTTCTGATGGGCAGCAAATAAAAGCACAGGAGCAACACAGCAACTAGTTTTTCTGTGTCAAGTCTCTCCAATGTTTAAATTAGGTTCATAAATTAAATTAGACATGTTATTCTATACTAGTTGCTGTTAAAATCGAATACTGTTTACTGCTGGTATCAATATATTATCCAATTCCATTTGCAGCTCCACTAGTGGCCATTAGTTTGCCTTTGGCATACCCTGCAGGGATTTTACACAAAAGCTATTTAAAACATGTACCTTTCCCCATAAAGCCCAGCCATGAAACCAGTGATTTGAAAGCGTAACATGACAGAATTGCTTTTAAGGATAGTGTCCTGAAAATTTACAAGCTGTCAAGGTCAAATTACAAAGTTGCAATCAATGAATATGACACTAGACTAGACATTGTTTGGTGGAGGGAGAACACACACACATCCAGCTCCATCAATATGCAGTGCTCTGGTATTCACTGCAGCTTTCTCCAGTTGGTTACCACTGTGATCTCCAGAAAACTCTCTAGGACTTTATTGTAGCAATTCAAGGTGATCATGTGAAAAATCCCATAGCAAATGTCTGGCTGCCTTCCCTTTCCATATTTTGGCAATTTTCATTGCCAAATTTCATATGGAAATTTCATTCCAACTTTTGGAAAAGTTTAATTGTTTATTTATAATAAGGATTTAATAAAATACAATAAAAATAAAGTTTTCTTGCTTGGCTGTATTTACTTTTTCTCACTTTCACTTTCCTTGTCCTCTTCCTTTTCCCCTTTTTCTCTTTCCACCCTTTCCGTCCTCTTTCCCTTTATTTTTCCTTTATCTTGTTCCCCTTTCCTTTTTGTCCTTTTCATCTTTTCCATTTATGTTCTATTTTAACTCTCTTCCATTTTTTTTTTTTTTAAAAGGACCGGGGTCCATTCTGAGTTTACTTTATTTTAAAATGTTTGTGTTTTCCTGTATTTTCGTGAGAGAAGGCAAAGACAAAGAAACTTNTTTTTTTTTTTTCAATTACTTTTACCATAGCAAAAGACAAATCAAATTTTGGGGGAGAGGTTGTGGGATTTTTGCCTCTTGTGGTAATGATCATCAGAGAGGTCTGATTTTTGCCTCTTGTGGTAATGATCATCCATCAATTACAGTACTGTAATTGATGGAGGTTGTTGAGCTATTGGCAAAGGCAATCTTTATCTTTGGCACTCATTATTTAGTGAAGTTAAGAGTGTTTTAACAATGTTGAGCAAAAGGTTAGAGGTTAGAAAAAGTTTCTGTGGTTAGAAAAAGTGGACAAGGCATATAAAAGGCAAGGGAGTCCATCTAGGCAAACCCATACCTAACCACACACAGTTTCTTAGTCCAGACAAAAGACAAAATTAGAGAAGCAGCATTTAATTTTATTTCTTTTATTTTATTATTTTATTTTACTTTTTTTTTATTTTCCTGCTTTGTTGAGGTTCATGTAACAACTTCACCAGCATAGTTTCTAGACTGCAAGTCACTGCATATCTATTGGTATGACTTTTTTTCTCTCATTATTTCCTTGGAGGCAAAAAAAAATCCTTCAGTATTTATTCAAGTATATATATATTTTTTTTTTTTAAAGGACCGGGGGCCATTCTGAGTTTACTTTATTTTAAAATGTTTCTGTTTTCCTGTATTTACGTGAGAGAAGGCAAAGACAAAGCAACTTGTGGCTTGCATGAGAAGCACTAGATGGTGCTGTGAAGAAAAGTATCCAAGCTAAGTCTCAGCAGCCTAACCTGGGTGCTGAAATTCGGATAGCCACCTTTGTTAGCTGTACACAGCACGGATACCTCGCTGGTTAGAACTGCACTCGATTACTTCCCTTGGGATCGAACAGTGGCGAGAGC
Source organism: Aleadryas rufinucha (assembly GCA_013397815.1). Lineage (NCBI taxonomy): Eukaryota > Metazoa > Chordata > Aves > Passeriformes > Aleadryas > Aleadryas rufinucha. Next base: position 174,510 of record VZTH01015081.1, on the reverse strand, counting down.
CACCATCTGATCAGCACATGGAAGAATTTGGGTCCTCCAGGCAAACACCAGAAAATTGGAGATGTCTTGTGTGACCTTTAGCTCAGTCACAGGTGGCTGCTGAGACCTTCTCAGATGAGAACCAAGGGTAGGACAGGATTTTAAATCTGTGGGGCATCACTGCAGAGAGTGGAGCAAAGCTCCTACAGGTCTGCCACAGCCCAAAAGATGCAGAGCACCGTTCTGAACTAATTAAGGCATCAATGATTTCCTAGCCTGTTATAGAAGCTATGAAAGTGGTGCCTACAATTGCTGCCAGCAGAGAGCTTCACATCAGGAGGGAAAGTACTCCCTTACCCATAATTTATCCTCCTTCCTGACAGACATGATCATCTGCTCAGATCCAGCCCCTGGGCTTTGTCTCCTTTCGAGATTTTCCCTTTGTTCCATCTATCAGTAGAGGGAAAGGTCTGAAAATGCAAGTGCAGTTGCTGCCCTGCCTGGGCTGCTGTGGCTCTGCAGGCAGTGGTGCTGAGTGCCTGCCTTCTCCATGGGAGCAGTGTGGCCAAGGGCTGCAGCTTCAAGCCAAATACTATGAAAATGGCCTAGTCCAGTGTTGATGGTGAGATGTCTGTACTCACCACTCTCAACTTTGCAACTGCTTCATTCCTGAATTGACACCAATCAATTAATTTCCCCCAGGACAAATGTTGCAGGAGTTTATCGCCTGAAAGACAAGGCTCAACACTTCTGCCACCGTGTTGGACATTTCCAGTGGCACTGCTCTCTTCCTAGTCACCATCCCTTCATTCAGAACAATCCCCTTCTACTCTTCCTCTCCCTTACTGCCAGAGTCTCAATCTATGAAAAATAGATTCATACCATTTTATTTTATGTCAGTGTTATTCCTAAACTTCAAGAGGCATAATTTATTTTGCCATCTTTATGGCATTCCCACTTATTCTTAAAACACTTCAAAACACGGCAGATATACAGAAGGGAGCTTGAATATCTGGTGAGTGGGGTTTTTAAGTTAAAATTATAGTATTTTAATACTTCACATGCAATGATCTCTTTGTAAAGTTTTCATAATGTCAGAGAAGTTCATAGAGTAAATTAGTTTGACTTCACTCAGACTGCTAACATTTATAAATCTACAGCGCTGCCTTTCTGAATATATTTATTGCTGCAGAGAGGAAGGGGGATCAAAGGGCTCTAACACTTATTTCTGCCATCGTTTCTCATCTCCGGCACAGTTTGAATTTTGTATACATTGCAGTTTCTTGCTCCAGAGATGTCAGAAATTACCTGGAGACTGTTTACAGGACATTAGAATAGAATATGGACAAACCTGCAAAAGAGTAGATACTGCATGCATTAAATATTAATGGCCCACATAAGTCACGAATCCAGATTTTCTTGCAGATTTGTTGTGTGCTGTGTTTTGCAGTGTGAGCAGAGGAATAAAACTAGAGTCTGTCTTTTCTGAGCACATTTCTCTCCCACATATTATTTTAGCCTTGACAATAATAAAAGCAGAGAAATAAGCAGTGCAATATTAGTGATCAAAAGCATAAAAACACACCAGGAAAATGTGTAATTGTAAAAGATCATCGAAGTAACAACAGTAATTTCTGGTACTGCAAGGACTGAGGCCTTGAGATGATAAATTCCCAGAACCTGGAAGGAGTATTGAGTTCTTAGCTTATCACACCTATGAAGCACCAAGCCACCCAACAATATACCCTTTTTCCCCTCAGCAAAAAGATAATTTATTTTTTAATTTTTCAGCAGCATGGCTCACTCTAGGATAATGCTGCCTGAAAAGCTCCACCAGACAGAGTCCTACAGCCTCAGGAGAACTTCACGGTTTTGATAAAAAATGTAGATGTGACCCCTAGGATTTTAACCCCTCCACCCCAAGCAAAAGAAGAGAACCTACAATTTCTCAACCATTGTTTCTTGGCATGGAGTTCATAATTTTTTTAGTGTTTTGGGATGGCAGTACCTTGAAGACTACACCTGAGACATCTTATTGTCTCAGTAATTTCCTGTGTGATTGAACAAGCCACATCACAGCAATTTGAAGAATCACAGATTCCTTATTTCTAGGTGAGAGGGGCAATGTTAAGTATATCTGTAGTTAAACAATGAATAAGCAACTGCTGTGATATATTCTGTGAATCTGGACTTATTGGGGATCATTGCAGCTGTGGGGTTTGACCTTTTCTGTAGCATGGAGCAAAACTCTCCTCACGTGTCTCTTCTGGAGTCCCAAATATCTGAAGCATAACATTCCTTCTGAAATGGCCTTGGCTTAAGTGATTCCCATCATTGTAGTTAAAAGGAAAAATTTTAGTGCAATTATTACTAAATGCTATTAATAATATTAGAAATATAATGATGGGAGTGAGACCACAACTCTTCCTTTGACTTACAGCAACCTTGCCTGCCAAAGTCATTCCAGATTTTTTTGCCTAACCTGTTTTTTTCAGAATTCCAGTGCTGGAGACTCTGTAGCCTCCATAGGAATGTGGCACTCAGGACACAGTTGGGCCCTGGGGATAAACAAACCTTCCATTTCTTTTTTTAAATGTCAGAAGACAGTTTCACCTGGCAAACAAACTGGGGGAAGCTTTAGATTTCTACAGGTGTTCTCCATTCCTACATTTTACAGCCTTGGCAGAAACTCCTAGTCCTCTCCAGATTGTCTGGTTGGCTGTAATTTGAGGCAGATTTTTTTATGAAGTGCATTCAGTGGCTGAGGACTTTTGTGGGAATCAGAACTCCTCGATCACCTACCATGTAGATTTTGCTGTTTCCTCAAAGCCAGAGAAAGGGAGTGCTAAAGTGATTTTACAGATCTATCTTCTTTTGTAAGACTTATGGAATAGAATTGCTGTAATCACTTACCCACAAATCAGCTAAAATTTTGCTACTACCAATAGCTGTTAAATAAATGTTATTTGCCTTCTTCTGATCTTCTTCTACAGCTCTGAACTGCCAGTTTCAAGCCTTCAGTCAAAAGAGGCCATTGAGAAAGCAAATGCACAAACAGTGGGTACTTGTTGCGAAAATCATGTTTCAGAAAGTCACTGCGCGTACATCTGGGGAGGTGGGAATTTAATCCTCAAGCACAGCTCCCTGAACAGCTCCCTGCACACTCTGGCATTGTCGGGGAGCAGAAGAGATATTAGGGGTCGTCTCACACAACTGCTACGTTCCTTTAGTCACGGAAGTACCCACAAATCAACAAAAATGCAGCATTTACAAGCATCCTACCACCTTCTGTAGTGCTGTCCTTGTTAGCAGAGAAGGCAGAAGTGAACTTGTTNAAAAAAAAAAAGGATAATGTAAAAGAATGTTACTGAGAATATTGCCCTGGCTAGACAGCAATACAAAGGACAGACTAAAACCACTAAAATGTGAAACTTAATATCAGCATTGTAATTTAGTTTTGAAAAAGTGTTTTTCAGTCTCCTGGTATCAGGAAATAGTTACCAAGCAACACTGTAGATATTGGTAATGCAGGGAGATCTATTCAAATAAAAATTATTCAAAACTTTGTCATTATCAGCGGAGCTATGTTATTGCTAGATTCATAACCCTTGGTATCTGGACACTTTCATATTCTACTTCTTGAGCAAAAAAATCTGCTTTTCCTGAAGAAGGTGCCCTTAAAGTTACCTCTGTTAGATGAAGCTTGCAGGGATGTGCCACCATCTGCTGCAGTTCCACCTGTGTTTTCTGGGCTGAATGCACAAAAGGCTGCCAAGCACTGAAGGACAAGTAGATGGTGAGTACATGCACAGTGTGTGTGAGAAGCAGCAAAGGAATAAGAACACTCCTGCAGATTTTGACATGGCATTTCAGCAAGAACCTTTGTATTGAATTTGAATTGTTCAGCTATTCCTCAGGAAAAAGCAAACAAATGGTTTAGATCCAGAACAATCTCCCTATTACCTAGAATCAGCCTACATTTTTGAAGCAGTAGACAGCCCAGCTGCTAAACTGTGTGTTGCAAGCTGGCTGCAGGTTACAGAGCCAGGGATTGCCATTCCCTTGCCATGTGGCTTTGGGCAGATGCACCGATAATGTTGCTGCAGATTGGGTCAAACTGGTGGGAAAAATCGTTGTCCTTCTTGGCTGCAAGAAGTTCTAGAGCACCTTAAATCAGGCAGCTGAGTTAATGGTCATCTCTGAAGCCCAGGAAGGAGCCTTATCCCTGCTCAGTCCAGAGATGTGTGCAACTGGAACCCCACTGGCCAGAACAATGGACTTACATTTCAATTCTGTATAGAGCTGGAGTGTTTAGGGGACACACAGGCACTGTAGTCATTCTTCCAGTGCTGCCCAGCTGTGTAAAGTGAGCCTGGCCCAAGGAAAGGCCCTGGGAGGCCCTTTCAGAAAGGAGATTTGAGTGTATGTTTTTCAATTCCCCATAAAGTGGAAAAAAAGGGCACTGCCTTTTCTTAAGAAGATGCACAATTATCTACAAGTTATCAGATGCCCTCCTCAGTTTCTTCTCCTGGATGAAACAGATTGTAAGACCCTGAATCATTTGCTTGACCACTTGGCCCAAGCATGGAGACGGTCCTGAGACCTGTGATAAATGGAAGAAAAAGTGTCAAGAATTCAGGGGAGAGCTCTAAAGAAATGGCAGCTGTTTGGAAGGTCTGATTTACAGCAACAACACCCGATCACCTCAGCCTGTGTGTTAAACAAGCTCCTCTAAAGACACCTGGAGCACTCTCTGCACCTCAAAGGAGGATCTCCCATGCTGTGCTTTTTGTCTGTATCAAATGGCACAAGGAGAACATTTACTTGTGGAGCTTGGGACATCCCATTTCCAGCTGGTATCCGACTGTAAAACAGGCAATATCTGGCACAAGTTTGAAAGACTGAAGCTCGGTCTAAATCATCAAGTTTGAACTGTCAGCTTCTGTAAACAGTTTTGGGGCTGACACTCATGAAAGGTTGGGGGAGACAAGAGGGGTGTCTGCTTTTGCTGTTACCAGTCCCCTGATCCAACAAACCAGGACTGCTGGACTCACCTCAGTAGTGCAGAAAGGACAAAACAGCAAAAGCCAGCAGGGCAGGGAGATTTGCCTTCTAGCTCCTGTCTCCTGTGAGAACAAAGGAAGCTGGAGAAGCCAGCAACCTCTTAGTTCCACTTTTAAATTTAGGCTGGAGGAGATGCATCCATTTTAACATGTGCATCTTCTCAAATAATAGTGACATCTTTCTTTCTTGGTGTAAATGCTTGTGAGGACCACAGCTTGGATCCTCAAGGGTTGCCTGCTGTGGGCAATTAAAAGGTTCAGATAAACATAAAGACAATCTTTTATCACAGACATCTCTCTTCATAGGCAGTGGTAAGAGTATCCCTCTTACAGGATGATAAACATTCTAAGCTGATGATTACAATTTTTAAAGGCAAACCCTGTGACAGAAAACCACAGTGCTGATCTTATCTTGTAAAGATGCTACATGCTGTATGTTTCTGAACTTCTGTCCGTGCCTATCTTCTTATAATGTAGAGAAAGAATTATTTGTTACAGTGTTTGTACCCAATTTAATTTAAGATGAGAATTCAGTGAGTAGGAGGAGAGGGTGGAAGGAGGGGGGCAGGACCTGCTCCATTTACAGCTCTTAAAAAGAGCATGTGAAGCCAGAAACACATATAAAACTGAACTGAACTAGCCATATCCACACGCAATGCATTTCCAAACAGAGGATATCTACAGTGCTTCCCAATTATGTTCAGTTCACTGCAGCAAGTGACCCCAATTTCTTTGAAAAATCTTTATAACAGTCCTTTTTCAGAGAACCTGCATGGGGTGCTCAGAATAAAAGTCAAGACCATAAGAGTTTCACTTACTTGGGCTTCCTTCAGATTAAAGTGTGTGTGTTACATGACCAGGGAGAAAGCTGGAGGACAAAGATGTGACACCTGCGTGTGGGCATTTAAAGCCAGTGGTGAGATGAGTTGAAGATCATCAAAATGAAAAGCTGAGACATCTGTTGTGTTCACCACCCAGAGGGCCAATGCCCTGCTTCTGTTTCTTTCTCTTGCTGCTCCCACGTGCCCTGTGGGTGCTGTGGGTTGGCCCTGCTCTTGGCAGCCAGGTGGGGTTCATGCTGCTGGGGCACCCCAGTGATGTTGCCCTGGGTGGATCTGTAAGGGTTGGACGCCAGGTGGATCTGTAATGGCATGGGGGGCCCTTGAAGGGATGTCTGGGTTGTCTGTACTTGGCTAAGCTCTTTTCTTGCTCTACATCCTTGATAAAGGAATGGAGTCACTTTGGTTTGGTGGCTGTTAATAAAGCAATGCAATGGAGAACACGTCTGGTTTTATGTAATATTTATTTTAATATTTATTTTAGGGGCATTGGCATGCAAATGACCGCAAAAGGCACAAATGAAACTTGCTGATGACACCATGAGGAGGCACCAGTGTAAAAAGCATCAGGCTATCATGGGAGGGAGAACTGGACAACCTCAGGGGAAAAAGTAATAGAAGTGGAATTAAATTTTATAGTGCAGAGTGTAAATGGGCTTGGGCTTGGGGACTATTATCGCTTTTTTGCTCTGTAGTGGGAGCTCATTAGCTAGGGATGACTGATGCTAGAAGGATCTGGGGGTATTGGCCATGGGACAACTGAGAGCCACCAGTGCTGTGAAAAGGCAATGGCAATCCAAAAATGCCTCTGACAGGTTATTTTCAGTAAGGATGAGGGAGAGTTCATACCATTTTACAGGGTACTACTTAGACCTCATCTGCAATACTGTCTCCAGTTTTAATCAGCCATAGCTAAGAAAGATGAATTCAAATATGAGCAGTTTTCACTGAAAGGCTCAGATGTGTCTGAAAATGGAGGGAAAAAAAGTGCTTGAAAATCATTATGCTCAAGGAAAATGCCAATCTATGATGTCACTTTGTTACTTCAGGGGTTTTTTTTTTGTATGGCTTTAGCACTGGACATTTAAATGCTAGATAAACAAAATACAATTTGCTTTACAATGGAGAACGACTCTATCCATTTGCAATAACAAAAGTGTGTAGCTTTGTGCTAAAATGGCCAATTTAAATTGGATTCCAAAGCTATAGTTTAGTCATCAACTTGCAGTTTGTAGTAACACGGGCCTGAATATCTAAAATAATTTCCAGTGGTGCATAAATGACTTTATGGCATTTGGAAGCGTGGACAGGAATGGCTCCCAAGCCAGCAGAAGTTAATGAAAATAAAATTAAAAAAAAAAAATAAGAGGAGGATTTTTGTATTTTCATTGCAGCCTTAATTCATTGTTATACCTACTAGAACATAAAATATTCTTTTGCAACCACGATTGTATTTCATCATCTGTGTTATGCCACTGCACACTTTGTGGCTACTTTATCCTCTTTTCACTGCTTTCCATACAGGTTCCATCTGCATGGCATGGCAGGCTCCAGGAAGCTGGAACAGTACCTCTTGGCCATAGACTGAAAACAAGCAGGAGCCAGAACACCACAGCTGCCTCCTCTCTCATCCTCTGCCCTGGGTCTCTTTGGAGGTCTGGGGCCAATTGGTGGTGTTGGGAGGGGTCTCAGCGGTGCCCAAATCACTCCTGAGCTGTCCTGTGTTTAGTGCAGGACCTGGGCATTTCATGGCTGTGCCTTTGCTCCTCAGCTCCTGCAGAGCCAGTCCGAGATGTCATTAGTGGGTGATGCATAGATTTTTCGTCTCTGTTAGATCCAGGGGGCTGGAGAGAGTTGAATTATTCCCACTGCCTATGTACTGTTTCCTGGAATTTCCATCCATTTTCCATAGATTGGTTGAGGAAGGGAAGTCTCTGAGGATGCTATCACTATTTTTCTTTTCGTGGGAAGTGTGAATTTTACTTTTGACAAACAGATCCTAATTCTGAAAACGGATGCACTCCCTTACTTTTGGGATTGGGCCATCTGTTTACAATAAGATAGGTAATGGATGATAAACCCATCTGTGATCTTTTCTCAGAAGCTGCTTGTTTTCCCCAGATCTGCATCTCCCCTCTCTCCTCATCAGCCTTGGAGGTGAGTGATGGCTCCTGTGAGACCCATCACAGTTACTTGCTCCTTTCACTTACTGACAAAATACTGTTGTTTAAAGGAATTCCAGGTGATTTTGATGTAAAGCTTAGATGAATGAAAGGTTTGAAGTGCTGTTTTATTAAATAAACCATGGGTGAGCAAACATTTTCTTACAGGCATCTCAGGGCAGGGAGCAGGCTGCAGCCCATGAGCAAACCTGTGTCCAACTTTCCTCTACCCTTTTCCTAAGGGATACTCACAGCCTCTCCCTTCTCACACAATTTGGTGAACATCTTTTCCTTGACTAAAATTTGGGTATTCCACTTGTGTGACAGGTAAGACCATGGTCATTTTTAAGAAGCATCAATATGCTTCAAAACATGTAGCAGAGAGTTCCTTCCCTGTGTTGTCACCTGTCCAGATGCCTTACTCAAAGTTACTGGATATATTTGGGGTATTGGCATATCTGCATTTAGACCAGCTAGCAGCTGATACTCTGTCCTGTAAGAGAGGGTTGGAATGGTCAGGCAACCTTCCCACATCTCACAGGGTGCAAACCCTGTCTCAGTCAAAATGTTGGGCTCTAGTGGCCAAACTCAACAGCACTGCTGTTTGTTTAAGACAGGAAAAAAGTTTCAAGGCCTTAGCCAGGGGAGACATGGAAATATTTGCACTGAGCATCACTGTGCATACTCTAGAAAGCACCTGCTGCAACATTTTGTAAAATATGTTTTGAGACTGAAAGGCCAAATGGTGTAGAGATGCTAATCAGCTAAACCCATCAATATCTGTTTTCTGAGCATGGACCAGAGAGCAGTATCTTGGATACAGCACAAACTGACAGACAATATTATTGTCAAGCAGAGAAACTATCAGGTCATACTTTAATTCTTTTCAGCTGTCCAGGGAGTTTATTTAATCTCCAGTGCAAAGGGAGGATTCACAGATATATCCAGCTGAGGCAGAATAGATGTTGTAAAGGCATATTTAATGGCATGTTGTTGAGATTTTATCATGGCCCCATGCGAGTTTGGAAATGTGAAAGGTGCAACCATTCTTTTGCCATAGCAAAGAAGATATCCTTTTTAGCATAGTTTGTGATCTGCAATACATTATCTTTACTGCAGATAACATCCTGAAGATTACTGGTTTTATCTATTTGGTCAATTTGAACTCTCTTTTTATAGTCTGTGAAAATACCTATATGCACCTTTGTACATGTCATCTAAGAGTGTTTATAAAGTGCAGGCCTGATCTCTTTTTTTTTTTCCTCATTTCTTCAGGAGCATCAGGGATGCTTCTGTACTGCAAGATGAGTTTAAAGTAGTTCTAGTCTGAGGTAGATCTGTATAACCAGACTCAGATAATCTCACAGACGGAGGCCTCAGGCAAATATGCAGATACCCATGTCTCAGACTGAAGGGAAGGCCAGAACCTGGCAGTGGTATTGGACAGCAGGAAAGATGAAAGCTGTGTAAGATGTGACCAGGTGAATGATCTACCCAGTGGCAAAGGTAAGAGATGGGGGAGAAAGGTTAAGCCAAAGAGATGGACCAGTGGAACCATTCTCTGGCTTCTCCCACACAGGAGCAGAGACCAGAAAGAAGCAGCAATGCCAATGATCAGTCATGGACCAGGATAACACAGAACAACAACAACAAAACCTTTACTTCCAAGTAGTTTGCAATCTGAAAATTCAAACTCTCACACAGGAAGGGGGAGAAATTTGAAGTGTGGCCTTTTAGATGTTTCTCTGATTTGGGCTTTTCATTCCACCTCCGTGAAAACTACATCAGGTGTAGCAAACCCCACAGTTCTAAAGGTGATGTGTTAGCATTTATTATTTAAAAAAATTCCAAAGGGCAGACATTGCTGAGTATTTGTTTGCTGAGCTAGTCTAGGTTTGCATGTTCACTTAAGCCTTTAATTAATCATTAAAGGTAGGATGGGCACATTGCTGCCACTACTCCTCAAGTCACATTTACCAGAGCACTTCTTAAACCAACAGCACAGTTACCACTGTCACTGATACTTAACCTTGGAGATGACTAGCCAGAATTTCAACTCCTAAACCTAGACACATCAAAGAAACAAGTTAGCCCATCTCATTCTCAGTGGCTCAAAGATTCTTCTTGGCTAACATGAATTTTAAAAAATCAGCCCATATTTGCAATGATTTTACCTACGTCAAGTCATCCTGTTAAGCATAAATTGTTTTACTTGCATCACTGAAAATTCACATATCTCAGGAATTGGAATGCTAACAAAAATTAAATTAAAAATTCAGTACCTGCAGACAGCACCTTTGTGGGGAAGCCAAGCCCGGCAAAAGCCATGTGTATCTGAAGAGTACTCCCAGACCATAAGCATGAGCAGCATTAAAGCTGGGTGGGACAGTGTTGTCTCTGCTTCTGCATTTATTAAAGTCTCTGATGTGCAGAGGAAAAATAAGGCCACAGCTGACAGTGCTGTTGTGCTGGCTTCTTTCTCAAATCCTTGTGCCTGGGGAAGAAGAAAGCACAGAAAACATTGTTGACAGTTCCATTGCATAATATTGAAAATGCTGTTCCTAGCTTTTCTGTAACCACTTTTGCCCTTAAACATGTGATTTAGTTATAAATTATCACCCTGACCACAAGCTCTTCCTCCATAAACTCACTGAAAAGCAAATTAACCTTTTCTCTCTAGAATTAACTATCTTATTAATATGAAAATCAATTCAGCCCTTTTTTGCTTTGGTTGCCCCAGCCTGTTTGCACTTTCCAAGCTGAATAGTGACTGCCCAGTTAGTTGCTTAAGCAGAATTCATTTTAAGAGCCAATTAAACAACTCCAGCCCAGTAATACAGTAAGTGATGTTCTGGAAAGCTTTTCATTACCACATCTGTGGTTTCTAATTGAAAAACAGAATGTCTAATTATTGCCCTGATCCTTCCATGCCGACCTTGGACCAGCTCCCCAGGTGGTGAACACCAGGGCAGTTTAACACACCAGCACAACTTAGTAGCAGCCCACGGCACCCACAGGCTTTTCAACTGGCTGCAGATCCAGCACGCTCCTGGGCACATCTCTGAGGTCATTTGTCCATTGGATGACTTTATCAGGATCAAACTTTCCTTTCTAGGTTGTAAATATTATTATTTAACCCCTGTCCTGAAGTGGTATGCATAAAATCTTACTCACAGAAGCGCGTGGGCTTTTTATTACCCGAGGAAAAATTCATTCAAAGATCAGAAGTCCACCAAGACCAAAGGAACAAAGTCTGCATGCAGTGAAGGCAGAGCTGCAACAGAATCCAAGTGCTGGATGAGTATGGAGACACAGGGAAATGGGAAAGGTTACACAGGGTTTTCCTTTGTTCTCACTTTCCTACAGTCACAGCAGATGCTAAGGAATATTTTCTCCTCTGCTTGTCAGGCTATCATCTCTCTCACCAAAACCCAAACAGGGTTAGTAGAAAGACATTTCTTCTTTCTATGCTCTCTTTTTTTTTTCCCTAGACTCAGTGACACAGCTTTGGTTTTCCTCTCCCTGCCACCATCAATGTATTCCACTTTTGCAGGGAAGAATGCAGAGCAAGATGCAGCCATATCCAGTCTCACCAAAGAGTGGGGTCTGAAAAGTTAATGCATTCAGACTTCTGATAGCAGCAAAATAATTACATCTGCAGTAAAACACTGACTCATGTGGTACCTTAGCAAAATGTCAAATTTCATGGTGGCACAGCATCACTTCTGTCCCCAGGCTCTCAGGAGTGCTGTATTAAACTCTTTGATGACTCAAAGGAGATTAAAAGCATATGTTTTTAGGACGCTTTCAGAAACATATAAAAGACAAAGAGAAAAAATGCTGAGATTCTGTGGCAAAGGCTGAAGGTTCCTGCAGTGAGAAATGCTGAGGAGAGATCTGTCACACAACTCCTGCCTATGTGCATGCTTAGGGACATGATCCAAACCCACATCCAAACTCCCCGGAGCACCACCAGTGACTGGCATCCCAATTTTGGACCTGCACAAACACCACTGGCAACTTCCTCATGCCTCTGTAGGTATGTAAAGAATTGCTGCATTTCTCAAAGGCTCAAAGCAAACCTTGTGTCAGCTGGGACCTAGAAACAAAACCTCCCTCCAAATGAGGACTGATCTGTGGGTTTTTGGAGGGCATGTAGAGGATACAGAGGCTACAGGTTGTTTTCTTCCAAAAGATGGCCAGAGGAGGAGGTGGGCCCCCTTTTCACACAGCAGCCTTGCTGTGTGGGCACTCACCCAACAGACAAGAAATTGGGAGCTGCTCCCAGGACTGTTGCAGTGTTTTATGTACTTTGGAATAAGCCAACATTGGATAAACACCCTTGGAAATGAGGGACCTTCTCTTTCTTTTCTGTCTCACTGCACCATGGGCCAATTTAAGACAAATGCAGCACATTGGCTTTCCGTCTGTGACCCAGCAAATATTTGACTATTTCTCACCAAGGAAAACATGAGATCTCTTCCATTTCCCTGGGAATAATTGCCACATTGCAAACCCTGCAAAATCTTGAAGACAGAAAAAAAAAAAAAAAAGGGAATTATGAGAGCTCTCCCAGTTCCTGAGGGATAGTTGAAGACCCCAGTGCACATCTGGGCTCATGCTGGCTGCCGTCACAAGTTTTTGCTGCCAAGGACATGAAGCACTTGTAAGGAGAGTCAAACACGCATGTAGGTCTGGATCAATTTACTTGGTGGTTGGGAAAAGGAGAGGGAACCTGGGTACAGAATGGAAAGTTAACAAAGAGGCAGTGGGAGGGGAAAAGTAAGGATGAGTTTTCCTGCCATTGCACACCTGCATGCTGCAGAATTTGGGGCACAAATGCTACTAAAAATGTCCTTTTTATTATAGTTGTGTCTGGAAAAAAAATCAGCCCATCAATTCACTCCTCTGAAATTAATCTTTACCTTTTTGCCAATGTGTACAGTTGTGAAGGGAACACATAATACTTTCCAGAAGTATAATGTTAGTATCTGTAAATATATTGCTGACCTCTTTATCTTCTTGTTCTACCACTTGTCATGTGCCCCAGGCTGGTGCTGCTTTAACAGCTGTATTGAGTGGTACAAGCTGAGCTGGAGCTTTGAGGTATTTTTGTGTCTGTTCACTTGTTAAACTTGTGCCCTGCTTTTTCTAATGATGTTAAACTGATCTCCCTGGATTAAGCAGTTAATATAGGTCAAAATTAGTCCTCAAGGGATAGGCCACACACGGCCTGCTACTTCCCTCACCTGCAGGACTAAGCTGTGGTGTTTGTCTCATCATTTAATTTTGTGGAGTTTCTGGGTACTTCCCAGGAATTTCAAACACTGGTGGCTTTGCTAAAATCATCTGTCTATAAACCTCCTTTTTAATAAGCTGCTGCTTCATTTCTGACTTTTTTTTTTTTAATGGTGATTCAGACCTACTTTATTAAGGAATGCCTACATATTGCCTTCGCCCTCATAAATAGAAATACCTCCTCCAAGTTTTCAAAGTACTTAGCAGCCCTGCATAGTGTGGTGAAGAGGGTGAAATAGAATATATTATGAAATGTCATAGCCAATTCAAACTGGATAAGCAATTAGTGAACTAATAATAATGTTGCAGCACTGTTTCTTCAGAAACCTTTAATTTTGACATCAATAGGCATCATACATATCTCAGTGTGAAATAACAACTTTATAGCTTTGGTTGGTCCTGATGATAGCAATGCTCAGAAAACAAAATAAAGGCATCTATGACACTGTTAATGGAACGATTAAAGCTGCAGATGAAAATGCACAGGAGAAGAAATGTTCCGTTGGCTAATTTGCTTTGTGCTTTTACAGTGTTTCCTATGGGAGAATGTGGAATTCTAGGCCTGGCTGCACAAATACAGAATGACTGCTAGCTCCACTCTAGTTGTGCTGGTCTCCCCAGGCTGCCTCTGTAGTCAGAGAAGAGGCAGAAGCCTCGTGTTGCCACTCAGAACAGCCCTGTGTCATTAGGCAAAATTAACTTTTGTGAATTAACCCCTCTGTCCCCTGTCATATTTGTTCACTGGATGGGTTAAAAGTTATTTCAGCTCATCCTCACCGTTTCAACTGCTGATAGCTGAAATTGCAAAGCCTTGTTTTGCACTAACATAATCTCTTGCACTGAACTTCCTTGTTGTTTTTTGAAATAAAGAGAAAGGGGACTTTGTCCAAATTTAAAGGCAGTTTAGTTTTGTAGCCCTCAGTACAGGATCCATCATTAAAATTGAGCATGTACTTAATTGGTTTCCTGAATACAGATGGATTTAAGCACATGCTTAAATGCCTTGCTCACTTGAGGCCCTAATGGACCATGCAAATTTAAAAGTTCACTTCTCATTGAGATAAATGGAGTGGATAATCATAAATTTATCAGAACAGAAGCTGCTGCTCGCTGTATATGTTGGCAGTACCTTGCAGTATTGTCCTCTCCCTCTGCCTGAGACATCTAGAACCTGCTGAAATAGAAAAGTAGCAACAGATGAAGAACTGTTTTTCCTCACTCAGAACAGATCACCAGTGCAGTATTTGATGGTAAGATGTCTGTGTATCTGCCACAGAGAAAAGAAATATTTTCCATAATTATAAATTATTTTTCATAATTAAAAAAAATAGTGGAAATTAGGTGGAGACAAAAACCCCAAGGAAATAGAAGGGATACTTATGACTAAAAAATCCACAAGCTACTTCATGGCTTTGCACTGCCTTTCCTAATAAATTTTTTTTCTGACAAGGGTTGGTACAATGGTTAGCATTGGACACTCTGCCCAGCAATCCATTAACTGGCCAGCAAGCTGCTCCCTGAGAAGTGGCCCAGCACAGACCAGTGAGATGCAGATTTGTGTCTGGGTTTTTTTTTTTTAAATTTGATAGGGATTTTCTTGCATTTTGTAAGGATTGGACCCATGTTTGCTCAGTAAGAAATCAGTATTTTCTGAGATGAGTCGACCTGTTTAGAAATAGATGAAGTGTGGGAAATATTACAAAAACTTTCTGGAAGGATGAGGAAACAGATCATAACAATGTATTCATAGAGATTCCATGATGTCAAATGCCATTCCTCAGGAAATAAGAGTATGAGTTTTTATTAAATCTAATTGTGGTGGACATGTGCTGGATAATCTAGAGACAGGCTCTGGGCATGTGCTGCTTTTTAAAGTGTACAGAATAGTCTCACCAGTTGTTGCCTTTGCTTATACAAGGCTCAGCATCTACCAGCTTTTTCTATTTCTTTATATGTTACAACTTCTAGGTTTGTTTTGAGCCATATTGGATCATAGAATTAAACATGCCGGAAGCTAAAATAGCAAGAAACCCTATCTAGAAAGGTGATAACCAGGAAATTTAGCACCTTGTCCCTTATGATACATTTCACTAAGCTATGCCTGTTACATTATATAACAATTTTGTTATCACTGTCATTTTACTGGAGTTCACAAAACAAAGTGAAGTATTTATAAGAATTGTAGAATTACTTGGGGGCTGAAATTCATGTTTTACAGTAAAAGAAAAAAGGAAGATAAATCTGCTTCATGTCTCTAAGAAAGGTGAAAAGCTATCATGTAAGAACATGCTGTCATTATGTTGATCTGTAATACAATATTGCCGTGGCCACAAACTTTGCACTGAGTTTGCAAGGTGTCAGGACTTGCTCTGTCTGAACT
Organism: Aleadryas rufinucha; assembly: GCA_013397815.1. NCBI lineage: Eukaryota > Metazoa > Chordata > Aves > Passeriformes > Aleadryas > Aleadryas rufinucha. The sequence continues at coordinate 158,789 of VZTH01015081.1, read as the reverse complement.
TTTCTTGACCTGCCTGCAGCCTTTTTTCAGTTGGTTTGGCTGTGACAGCCATTTCTCCAACTCTTTAGGACTTTCTGGCTGATTTTCTTTACATTTGTCTATCTTTCTGTGGTGCTACCATGGTATCACCAGTACTGGTAAATACAGGCCAGGCACGATAAGAGAGACACAGAGTTCAATGTGGAGGGGTAGAGACTTGGAATGATGAAATATGGAACACAGACTGGACACCAAAGGCCCCACAGCTAAAGAAATGCAGACCTAGGGCTGGACTACTCTGGTTTTTAAGATAAGCAAGTGAGCAAAGGAATAGTATCTAGCACGTGTAAATCCACCATAAAAAATAGCTGTAACTCAGAAGTGCAGACCAGTGAAATAAAGCCTGGCTGTAAAAGCATGTTAGCAGACATGTAAAAGTGACCCTGAATGAATCCAAGACAGAGAAAGAGGAGAACTTCAAAGTGAACATTGTGTTCCTCCTGGCAAAGGACTTTGGATGCTGACAACTCGCTGGGAGCACAGCCACCAAGAGAAAGAAACCCCCAGCCCAAGGGGTAAGAGCAACACCAGAAGGGTGAGCATAACATCATGAAAAGAGGTAGAAACTAAGGACATGTGTAAAATTTTAACTGCATTGCTGTTTTTATTACAGAACATTTTCTGCATAGACTTATTCTTTCTCTTTCCAGAACAATTGTATGTGGAATAATAATGATTCTTGGATGAGACTCTCAGGATTTCAATTGTACTAATGATAAATTTTGATTTTATGTAGAAATTATGTTTCTTCTTTGCCTGTAAACAAGATTTTAACTACTTAAGGAAGAAATTTTGAAATTATACAGCTCATTTACACTAGCAGAAGGCAGTGTATTAAGATCCAGTGGTCACAACTTCATGTGATGAAATAATGAAATAATTTTTGTTATCTGCTGCCAGCAGTAATAAATACATACTAAAACAAAAAGCAAACTGTGCAAAACAGGAAAATGGTCTTAACAGGGAAATGTTAAACAGGAATGTGCACACTGTAGGAGTTTGTTTTGGCTTTGTCCTCTTGCCAATGGCAAGCTTTAGGCAAGAGGGAAATAATGCATTACTGTAGCTCATGAAAATAGTCTGCCCTCCCTTCTGCAGTTGCTGGGGTGTTGTTGTTGCACTGGCTGCCTGCTCTGTCGGGGTCCCTGTCTGTGCTCCCACAAGCTCTTCAAAAGAAGTGTTGCTTGCTCCGGCTCGTGGAGGTTTTCCATCAGGAGAGCGGAGCGGGATATGGGCTCCACGCTTCTTAACACTCAAGCTTAGAAAAAAATGCTCTGTGCAGTCCTCACTGAAAGACCCTGGCTTTTCAGGGGCTGGAAAAGCTGTACATAAAATGAATTTTTACTGCCAAAATGGATCTTATTATTTGGAGTGGTTTAGGCTACATTTGTACAAAGCAGCACGTAACTGTTCTTTGGAGAGCTGCGGCGAGGTTTTATAAGAACATGGAATGGAAGCAAAGAGGTCGCATTAATTTATGCTTTCATAATGTTGGGACTGTAAGGAAATATATTTTAAATAAGAATTGACATAGGAGACCCCCATGATAACAGCTTATATTGAAGGAAATCATTCTTCTACAAAATATTTCTCAAGGCTCATAAAAGATAGCAATAACAAACATCATTATGCAGTATCTGGGAAATTCTATTTACTTAAAATGCTTTCTGCTTTTATTATTATTCAGGCTCGTTCCTTCAGTGGAAGTTCTGATTGAAGCTTGAGCAATGTGTATGATCTCATTACAACAGGGCTGCATTGGAAAATCTGATACTGATAGTTCCAACAATGGCACCTCTCACTTATTATCTGTCACTTGGCTACAACAAGAGCCGTGCAAATTTCCTGCCATCGAATTCTGGCAGGTGGCTGAAAACCAATATAATATTCCACATATACCCTGTTGCACTCAGGGGGAAAAAAAATGTGTGTTCAATATCCTGAGTGTGGCTGGTTTGGAGCACAGGCTGCCCCACAGGCAGTGTTGGGTCACAGGCAGGTTTCTGCTTTGCTGGGGAGGGTACAAAAGGCCTCCATGTAATACGGATACACATCAACAGGAATCTTTTCACTGTACACCTTCAAGTAAGTCAGAGACAGCTTTTAGGGCTGTCATTCATTGATTTCTAGCAACCAATTCCCTGTCTCCTCATCATCAGTTTTCTACTGCATGTGCATGTCCAAGGCCAGACAGATTTTGTCTTTGGAAGACACAAGAGACTAGGCAGTGTCACTTAGCTACATATCTGCATACAAGCACATATCTGCTTGCACATTTTAGAGAGAGGAAGGGAGGAAGAGTTTCCTCTCCTTGTCCCTGTGCAGCCCTCCTAAAGTAATTCAACATTATTCTTTACCTATCCTCTACTTTTGTGGGGTTTGTCAGTACTGACAACAATTGGGGGTGTAGGGTTATCTTCTCACAAGCCCTGCACCAGCAGGGCCTTGAAATAAAAAGCAAACCCTTCCCATCAACCTGAAGTTAATAGCTTTGTAGCCTTTTAAATTAGGATTAATTAGAGGCAAAACAAGTTCTGAAAACCTCACACACAGTAAAGCAAGATAGCAGTCTAAGCAGGAAAAATTCAGAACCTAAATTGTGAGAAATAAAACATACGAAAAGCTGGAAAACAAATATACCTTTTGAGAAGGATGGGTCCTTTTTCTTTCCAGATTTTCTTTCAAATTTTTATCAACTTTCAGTGTTTCTATGTTTGAGATAAAGTGTCCTCTCCCCTGACTTCTCTTTGGAGTCCTTAGGGCCGGTTTCAGTCATTTCTGAGGCTTGCTGTAGGTCTGCCTGCCTCTGCAGTAGCCTCTTGCTGCCTTCGGAAGTTCTCCAGTACCCACTCCTTCAGACTTTTCCCTGCTTTGCTCTTCTCCCACCACTTGTCTTGCCTTTCCCTCCAGAGGAATTGGGAGTCTGGCTTGTTTGGATGCTCTAAAGGAAGGTGTAGTTCCTCTCTCTCTCTCATTTCTAGGGTGTTCCTCTTCAAACCACAGCACAGTCACCAGCACCAGCCTTCCTCTCTGCTCTCCCTCTTCACAGCATTCCTGTGATGGTATCACATGAAGTAAATTCCGTATGCCATCGTGTAAGTTCCTGCTCAGGAGCTGCAGTCACGTTAACCAGCTTGGCCTGCTCCAAAATCTGTTTGTGGCAAGGGCAGTACAAGCCCCTGGCTGAAATGGGCGCGTTGTCTCCTCCCCTTCTCCTTTCTTGCCTTTTTCTGATTCCATAACGTGGGTTTTTTCTGACTCATTTGTTGGTAAATCTTGGTGGAAGCCTCATGCTGGCCATTTTGAAGGCATTTTCTGACAGTCTGGTAGACAGGCTCGCTGAAATAGAAAATTTCCATTTTGAGAACGCTACTTTTTCGTTTTTTCCCTGAAGGGCTAAAAGTATCAGAGAAAAGTTGCTAAAGAAAAGCTATTGCCTTCCCTTTGTTTATAAGTGCACATCGTGATGAAATTCTGTGACTAGTTACCTGCCAAAAACATTTAACATTATGAATTAATAAACCCATGAATTTTGTATAAGATGTTTTCTGGAATGCCTTTCTTGTTGCTGATTGCCATCTCTCGTAGTGGAATAAAGCCTCCTGCTTGGGGTTGTTGCTGACACCTCAAAGTAGCTCATTTATCCAGGCAGTAAAACAGATTTAATGAAGCATGGGAAACACATGATTTTTCAGAAATGACCATAATGACAATGGTTCGTAGTTAATAACAGGCTATTTACCTGTGCCTGAGTTGCTTCAAGTTTATTTTCTTCGGACAATTTCCTAACCCTGGCTACAGTAACAATATGATAGAGCTGTAGGTCTACAAGCGATTTGTTAATTAAAATTAATGCTGCGTTATTGAGCTGTTGCATTAAGCAGATAGGCCTTCTTGAAGAAAGCATGGTCAGCTAACCCAGCAAATCTGTGGGTCTGACCAGCTTAAGGGATGAAGGATTTCTCTCATAAGCTGCCTACAGCCTTCCTGGTGGTTGTGTGCACTTATAATCAGCATATCCTTAGGATTATTGATTCTCCCCCGTAAAGTGTAAAGCTTGTTTCTGTTGATGTCCAGGTTATTGGACTGATCTGTTTACTAAAGGGAGCAAGAAGCCCCTTTACATTCTTCTGTGAGCTAATCAGATTTACATATAATCTGGTTGAGTATGATGGATTAGATGTGTGGGTGATTACTGGAGAAGGAATCAACACTAGAGCTTTTCCTGCGTGTCAAGTGCTTCCTATCCAAAGTTTCTGAACTCTGGGAGTGAAGAGAAGTTAGGAGTTTGATCTCACCTTTTTCAAATTTTGATCCACCACATAACATGGCAGCAGTTACAGAGTTAAAATGCACACATGTATAAGGAATATATATCTATATCTATCTCTCTCCCTATATATATATATGTAAGTAATCAGGAAAAACCAGTAGGAAACAAAATCAATTCAGCAGAGGCAGTTAGACATCCTGGGCAGGTTTTATGTGAGATTTAGACATTTGAATTCAAGAACACAGTTCACAAAACCCTTTCTTAACTTTGCTGGCATCCAAAAGGGTAAGGATACTCAGATGTTCACCAGAAAGTTCCCTGGTGTTCCTATCTTGCATCTGATCCTGCTCAGAAGTGACAAAAAGCAATCTCTCTCCTGATATTTCCTTCTGGATGAGAATTCTCCTTGCTTTGAAGATTTTTTTTTAGTTTAATTTAACTTCCACAAATTCAAGACATCGACCACACTGGGATGGAGGACTGCGGTCCATCTTCTGTCCCTTCTCTTTGTCCCCAAAATCACATTCCTTTAATAAAATAGGAAGAAATTTTCCATCCTTAGATGGTAGATTTATGTACCTAAGTCTTTGAGACTACTTGGGTGCTAAGATCCTTTGATCATCACAGACCTTGGAGGGCTCCAGTGTCACTGGCTTTCATTGGGCAGGCAGAATTTAACCTTGGGGATCATTTAAGTGCTTTACTAATTTCTTTCTTAGATCTAATTATGGACCTGAGTTTGGATTTACTTTGTATTTTTTTTTTTATGTAGCATAAACACCATAATACATAATACAGCTTTCACAGACAAGCTCACATTTCAAAATAAACTCCAGGATCTACATGACAGAATACGAATTTTAAGCATTTTTAAGAGACAATTTTGGCACTTGTGTAAAGAAAAAGCGAGGCAGAGAAGAGTAGCAGTGATAATTTCCAAGGAGCCGAGTAATCTTGATACTTTTTTCACATGCATCCCACACCTTCAAAAGGATACATTCCGCCTCCTCTGTGAGTGGAGAGTTTTGAGATGTGCAACATTTCCTGTGTAACAACATATCAGTTTCAGGTTGTGATGAGAAAAATTGCTTTCAAATATCACGAGTTCAAAAGTGCAGCTGAAATTTGAAAGTATTAGTTTCACATTCTGCTTAAGAAAAACTGTGAAAAGGGAGGCAGAGAGGAGACTGAGGATAAAATTCCAATAAAAATAAGATATCTATATCTAGCCAGACAGTTGGTATTATATATATCCATATAATACTGTGTGCATGACAAATATGGTAACAGAGCATTAAGGCTGCATGGTTAGGCAGTCAAAAGTTTGGAAACAGCCTAGTTAAGGTTGCTTGCTGTGCTGCTCTTCTCCCTCACATTGTGAACACATTACGCCTTTTTTTTTAAACTTCAATACTTCTCTGCATAGTCTTTTTCAGATAGAATAAATATTTCTTTTATTACCTCAGGAAACTTGAAATGTTGTTTATTCCTCTAAGCATTTGTGGATTTTCATTATCATAGTGGTGCAGAGAGCAACACAGATGCTCAGGCTGTTTTTTAGCCTTTTGTACCATTTGGATGGCACAGAAGGGCCGTAAACCAGACACCACCAACCCACCTCCCCACCCTCCTCCCATATTTCCTTCTGTTGTGTCTGATATAGATGCTTTTCTCCTGACTCCCTCCTTCTGCCATTTTTGCATTAAGTAAAATGAAACACAGCAGTGCAGCTTTTCAAATCAGGGAAAAAAAAGCTGGCAAGACCCTTCCTCCATCATCACTCCTGTGTATTAAAAAAGGTGCAAGGCAGCGTCTCCTGCAAGCCTTCATGTGATTTGTCCTTGTCTGTCTCTCAGGTTGGGTGGAGACCCTTCAAGACTGGGGGATCTAGGTCTAACTTTTGTTTTATAGCAGTCATGACCATGTTTTAACTCTCTCACCCCCCTCCCACAGACACATGGTGTCCTGTTTGGAAGGACTACGGAGCCTGCAGAGAGCAGTTTTTTCCCACCTGACTTCTGAGGTGTCCTCAGCTCATTGCTGTCAGTCAGCAGAAAAGCTCCCCAGCTTCAGTGTAGCTTGGAGCCAGCTCACCTACAAATTCATCTTCCTGATAAACACACAAGCTTTAACTGCTACTCTCTGGATTTTTCTTTCGTGGCACAGAATAGGATCTCTGAATTTGATTCCTTTCATTTTCACACTGGTGGCTTGCATGTCTTCTAACCTTTCAGTCCTGAACCAGAGCACTGCATTCCAAATCTTGTACCCACAGGAAAGGAGACAAGCCTACTGCCTCCTTAAAAACCCCTGATATCAGTGGTCTCACAACTGAGTTGTGCTGATGCAGACCCGGACTATGACTTTTAATGACAATCTAACTCTGAGGGTCCAAATAATTTCTAGAGCATCTGATGGAGAGACGAAAATATCTGTAATAAATTTTAAGACATCCAGTGCATTCGTGTTCTACATTGTCAGTCTAGAGGGCAAGATCACAGCTGCTTGTATTTCCCTTCCCTTTCCAGGTAGGAATGGGCAAACATCCAGTTTTGGATAGGGTTAACAACTTTTTTACTTCCGGATGATTACCAAGATCCACCTGGTAGAGATCACTCCTGAAACTGCAGAACATGAATACTCTTTCATTCATTTTCAGGTAAAACCTACAAGGTTATTTTACAGCACCTTCATAACCAGTTTATTTAAGCTAAGATGGAAATCTCAGAGAGGAGGAGTAGCCACTTTCTACCAGGATTTCTGTCTGTGGGTAATCAGCGGTGGAAGAGAGGACAAATGGGGAGGGGGGCTCAGGCTTGCAAAGCAAAGGCATTTGTATGCATTTATTGTATCTGCTGGAAGCTTCTTATTCCTATATTTATTTACTGAGAGCTGAGGCTTCAGCATTAGCCTGACTCTCACATGTTCTCTGTAATGAGTGTGCAGGGGATTCAAACCCATTTTACTGCATGGCTGACTAAGAGACTAAAGCAAAAGGGGCAAAATATAAACTGTCAGCATGAGGTGGAAGCAAATTTCATATTGTATCTTTTCAGCTTCTATTTCTTTTTGGAACATAGCATAAAATTCTTACCTGAAGTCATGTTTTTAAAGCTTAAGGAACACAATGTGATTCTCTTATGTGACTTCATGATCTTTTATAAACCTGTGCTTAGCTTAATAGATTTCTATTCTAAAGTTATGACAGGAAAAAAAGAAAATACAGTGTGTTGAAAACTCAGAGCAAGATCAGCAGGCTGTACAAAAGAAAGAAAAATGTTTAACTGGGAAAGTCAGCAACTCTTCAGCAATTTTATTATAAATAACTCAATTATATTGTATAATTCCCATGATTGCCAGAGACCTCATTGATTACTCACAATGGTACTGCATTAGGCTGCTGATAATGAGATGTTTATTTTAATAACTATTTTCTATGTGGATGTACTAGTTTGCAGAAGCACTAGGTTAAGGATACTTCAGTTAAGTGACTCCTGAATGAATTTAACATAATTAGGAGGACAGATGGGCTTTCAACTCCACAGCAACAATAAAGAAAACAAGACATCACTGCAGCACAGATCCTCTCACGCTGTTCTTTTTGCAAATAAAATCTACTGCCTTTCAGCACATTAGCTATTTCTGCTTAGGCTGGTTATATCATATAAAGAACTCAGAATCTCAATCAATAAAGGCTCGACATTTCTGGCACTTATGTTAAGCAGGAGCTTAGCCTGGGAAGAACAATTGTCCACGTTTCTTTGACACGTACTGCAATAAATGGAAATGCACTGCTAATGAGGTAATAGGTACCTTCAGCAACGGTTGCAGATCCTGGCCTAAAATTAGTCATGAAAATAATGGGGTCTGATTTTTACCAGAACTTCCATGAAAAATCAGATTCATTTTACCTGTTCCCATTTCTAATCCCCATTTTGCAGGCAAATCTGGATTCCCTTTACTGCTTCCCAAACATCTCTTGGGTGAGCACATTTCAATATGTGAGCTATCACCCAGTGTAGTCTGAAAATCCATCTGCAAGTCCATTTCTGTGCTCAAAGTCATTATCACTCTGGCTGGATCCAAAGGCACTCACAATATCTACAAACAATCAGGGAACAGCTAAAGATGCAGTCTCAGCAACGGGAATTTAAAAATCCATTTCAAACACAGAGGCACTGTAATCTGTACAAAATTATTAGATTTCACACAACTACTGAGCTATTTTGACAATTTAGTCCTCAAAAATCTGAACCAATAACTATATTGCAAAATACAGAGGCACCAGCACAGCGTGATGCGAGTCTCTGATCTCAAGTTAATCTTCAACAATAAAATGACCTAGAAAGAATTTATTTTTGTTTCTTATGTGGCTGAGGGGTTTGAGCCACACTCTGCAGACAGGAGAGGCCTGGAGAGGATTTCATTTGATACTTCTTCTTGTCATTTCTGTTGAGCCTCCGCTTACCCTCATTAATCTTACAGCAGACTCTGCCCAGCACCTCCCCGTGTAAGCACGACTTCCCTGTTGAGAAGCCTGGGCAGATGCTTGGTTTAACTTCCAAGATTTGGGCCAGCACATCATATGTTATGTATGAAAATGTCTCTGGGCAGGTTTCAGAGGTGTGGCTGCAGCCACATGCTCCCACTGAGGGTGTGCCAAAGCCTTTTGGAGAGAGTGCCCAGTCTCCTGTAATCTCTGCACTGGGGCTTGAGGGAACTCCGGACTTTCCCTGCTCAGCACTTCAAGCTCTGACAGCAGAATGGCTCTCCACAGACCCTCTTCTTTCTGTCTGATGGATTGGTGTGTGGGTGTACCCAAAGAGAAGCTCTGAAAATGGTGTTCCAAGAGTCTCAATCAATATTAATCAGTCCTATCCATCACAACTCCCTTTTAGACTCTACAATAACCCCATCCCTACTCTAGATAGATTTGTTTATAAACAAGAAGTAATATTCCTTCCCAGAAGCAAAAGTAAACAAATTAATTGAAAAATATACAAGGAAAATGTTGGGCAGGGCTGTAGAAAAGTCCTTTTGAAGAAAAATATATTGTGTGTGCCTGCATGTGTATGGCTGTGGTTGCATAGAGAAAAGAATCAGAGATGCTGCTTTTATAAACTCTCGTGTCTGACAAACAAAGAAACTGCCAAACTTATGCCTGTTCTTTTCCTGGACAAGGGGTTATAAGGATTCTCTCCAGATTATTACAATCTGCCATGATTTCACATAAAAAATTACACCTAACATATAATGGAAATATTTTACCAGATCTTGGTCACTTTGAACCCAGTTATCCATCATGTTTTGCAAATACAAGCTGCAGTAGAGGGAAATCTCCCAAAAAGATAAAAAAGTATCAACCCAAAGTTTATGGTAGTTCATCCTCTTACACAAAGACAAAGGAATTAAACTGTACAAGGACCAATTCAGGTTAATGATATCTGTTTGAATAACCATGGTCAAGGCTGGATTTTCAGTCAGTTTTTTACTTTGAATCATGGACTTTAAGAGGTTCTCTGGAGACTCCATCTTAACAAGCATTGTAGAATATAAAACATATATATATATATATATGTAATGCTTAGTTTTAATAATTTTAACTAAAACTAATTGTCTGTGTCTAAAATTTTCCCTTCCTTTTGTATTAGATAAAAGCATTAACTCTATTTGCTATATAATTCCTTTTTAATCGCATCTGGCTTTTACTTTTTAAGATTAAGAATCCCTTTGGGGGACTGGAACTCTTCTCTGTTTTAATCCACACACAGATTTCTCTTTCACCATACTCAAATCTCTCTCTCATTTGCCAGAAGACGTTGTAGTGACAATTTTCAGGCAAAGGCATTACATGAAAAATAAGGCTGGTTTTCAGAAGACTTGTATGATTTATTAAAAAATAATTTTTAAAAAAATGGGTGAGACCAAATAAAATTAGCAACAGCAGAGGCACTTAAAGAAAAGAAAATTAATCACTATTTTGCTTAATTCCATATTTAATTTGGTGCCTAACCCTTCTATTATGCTTCTACACAAATTTAAACTGGTTAGATAGTTCCCTGCCTTCATTTACTGCAGCTGTAGATTCCTTAACATTGAAATGAGGATCACAACACTTCTCTGCTTAACCAACCAGTCCAATTTTTAATTGCTAAGGGACAGAAAAAGACTTTCTAACTTTATGCCCAGTATAATGTGTAAGCATTTCTTCCCTGAAATTCCTCCTCAACTGAATAAGGCAGTTGGGTTTCATGAATGTTTTCATCAACTCTTCTATTCTTTCCTCTTTTTTGTGGTCTCCACAGTCAGCATTTAAACAAACACTTGAACACACAAAATTCATCCTCCATGGTCAAAAATACATTTAAAAAAAGGCAAATGAAATCTATACTTTCTTCCCATCCTACTTTCTGTGCACCCTAGCAAGGGCATGACGTGGATGAGTGTGTGCAAGCAAAACTGCAAAATGAAATGGCTCTTGAAAAGTAGGAAAAGAAGTTGCTTGGTGTTTGCACAATATCAGAAAGCTAAAAGCAAATTTGCCCTTGAAGAAAAGAATGGAAAGGAGAAAGACACTGGAAGAGATTCAGGCAGCTCAGCCCAAGTTTTCTTTTAAGTTTCAAGTTTGTCTGAAGCAGAGTTTGACTCTCAGTGCTGCTGACACTGCATAAAGCAAACCCACCAGTGAGGTTTAGATGAAACCCGTGTAAACAGCAGCAGATTTCATGCTGTTCTAATACAGACCCCTGTGAAAGCACAACTGTTCAGAAAAATATGTAATATACTTCGAGTGTGTGGACCTACAAACCTCAAGAGGCACCACTGCAATGGTTCTGGCCGAATGACTTCTAATTTGACACTGAAGAGGCAACCTACCAAGTAATAACTGTGAAAACTGCACAGGGACAATAATTCAGCTGCCATAGCTGTGTTTTAAGCACACGGAGTTCTGCTGTATATTAGTGCTAACCTCAACACAAAGCTTACCTTACTATCAGATTATTCCTCTGTGTTTTAATGTGTGATCCAAACAAAAAAACCCCAAATCATAAAACCTTCTGCAGAGCAAACACAGACATGTTTACTTACCATGTTGCACGTACTGGTAGAAAAAACAGAAGTGCTTGTAGTCTAAGAACTAACATGAAAAATAAAATCATTCTCCATCTGGGACAACTACCCAGGGTTTCACTGGACAGGGCTGGTAGTCTCACCTTAGCCAAGAATTGTTGCTGAAGCCATGTTCCATTACAACCACAAATCTTTCTTCCCATGTGGCACTTCTGCACTCAAAGAACTGCCTGGGCAGTAGCTGGGCAGCACAACAGCTCAGTGGTAAGTGCAAGCATTGTGTCCAATTCCCAGAGGCACAATGGAGTTCAGCAGTACAAATCCAGGCCTGAGCAGGAATTAAAAATCAGGAGTTCTGGCCTAGCAGTAGTTACTTCTAGTCCCACTGAATCTAAAAGCAAACATTAAGGAGGAGAATAGTCATTTATTGATGCTGTTCTGCACTACTGTTCATAAGATGCATGCTTAATTCCCAGCCCTGTGCTCTGCAGAGACCGTGAGCACTTAAACCAGAATGTCTCATCACTTCAGTAATGACGTCTCCAGGGATCTCCAGTGTAGGGCAGATGGGCTACAAAATCTGGGAAAGTGACTGATGCTGTCTTTGGTGGTACAAATGGTGATTCCCTAAAACAGGAGCACAAGAAGCTGCTGCAACATTGTGTTATTAAAATTCTGAAACACGTTTGTGAAAGAATATGTGAGTTTCATTAATCACCTAGACCACTCTGGTTTTGGAAATTCTTTTTGAAAAAGTGTGTCACGGGGGTAAAAAATTAAGATGCAGGAAAAAAAAAAAAAGTGTGCTCCTCATATAGAAAGCGCAAGACATGAAGCACAGAACCACACCACAGACAGAAAGCAAAACCCGCAGATACGTCGTCGCTACATAAGCAGTTTGCTAATCGGGCAGGGCTGATGGGCGCTGTCCCTTTTTAGGGCACAGCGCTCCGAAATGTGGGTCAGCCGAGCGCTCCCGCCCCGGCCGGGCGGCACTGCCGGCGCCCGCCGCTCCGAGGAGCCACAAGGCAGCAAAACCGCTGCCGAAACGGGGAAAACCCGACACGCAGCCATGGCCATTTTGCCTCTGACACAATCTCTGGGAGCGCTACGAAACTTCAGAAAAGCGTAGCGCCTTTTGGAAGTCAGGCAAGAGCGTGTTTATCGCGTCCCGGTAGGGAAACGCCTGACCTGTCCTGAATGCAGGTAGGAAATCATTACGGTGTTTAAAAACCTGTTTGAAGCATTAGGATGATGTTTGCGAGCTGCAGTGTGAGCATCCTTCAGCGGGCGGGGAGCGGCGGGACACAGCCCCCATCCCTGGTACCCGCCCCGGCCGCAGCCTCACCATCAGCTGCCGGATGGAAGAACACCCGTGGAGGTGCTTTGTGCTCCTGCCTCTCACAGCTGAGGGCTGAGGGGGCGATAGGGGCCAGCTGACCAAGCAGGCACCTCAAACGGGATGCAGGGAGCGGGGAGGGAGCAGGGACCAGCTCTGCCAGCTCATGCCCGGCACGGCTGTCGGGCCACCTGATGCTCAAGGGCCCCGGATCAGGCGGCCAGGATGTTCTGTACAAAGATAAAAACACATCCCTGTGTGTACACCACCTGTGACCCCAAACCAGGCAGCATTGCCTGCCCTCTCCTCGAGGAAATGATAGGACAGGGACCAATCCCTTCATCCACTCTTGTGTCAAAATCCATATGGTGGCTGTGGATCTCTTAGAAACAGCCTTTTAACTGAGGAAGTTTCGTCTAGCTTCTATCAAAGACTTTGCAGATTTTTGCAGAACTGTGAGATTTTGAGCTGTGTGAAGGCTCTGCCACGTGTCTGGCCCTCTCAGAGGTGTCAGGCCTCTGCTGTGGCCACGGTGCTGAGGGTTTCTGTAGCTGTGCCATGGAGCTCTGCTCACTGAGGCTTCCAGGCTGTGTTTGCTGGATCTGCTGAGCATGAGCTCAGCGTGTGATCCATCCCTGAAACATTATCTTTTCTGTTTGTGCACAGAACAAGTGTTTGGCACACAACTACAGGCTTCTGCCTGGGAAATCCCTTGCAGATAGAGATGTGTGGAAAACAGAGGGAGCAAGCAGGATGGCAGATGTAGCAGGCAAAACAAAGTTTTGAAGGCAATTTGCCTCAGAGGGATGACTCAAGTGCAATGACTTCCTCGTGTTTTCACAAGTACTGTGCATAAAGACACAAACTTGGGCACTGGGGTGCAGGCCCCTCTCCCACAGACACCTGCATGTCTTCAACACCACGTACTTTCTATTATAAGTAACAGCAACACCTTGCTTTTGAGGCAGAATTGCAACTAAATTCTCTTCTAAAATCAGCCAGCACTTGCAGACAGCTTCCACCCCCTGCAATCAATATGTTATGGATAAGTTGATGCATACACTCTGAAGAAAATGAAACGAAATGTACCAGGTCAGTTTACATAATCCAAGAGCCAATAACCTTCATTTTCTGAGCCACCAAAACCAAGATCTAAAATAAGGAGATTTGGTGACTGGAGTTTAATCTCTGCATGTTTTGCATACTTTCTTTTTTTCCCAAAAATTTCTCAAAACATTTTAAGAGGAGAAGAAACAAAGTGTCAGAGTGTTTTAGACATAGGCTGAGAAAATGATGTAAGTTGGGAAAAATGCTGCATAAACACCCTTCTTCCTGTGTCATGCTGACTGCCTGACATATTAGATAAGCCAGAGAAAGGCAAAATCTTTCAGGATCCGTCATCCCAATTTGCCTCAGGATTTTAGTTTTCTACTTTATTTACATTCCTGTAGCACCCAAAAAGAACATGAGGGGAATCCTCCTGGGATTGTGGACAACCAGAGCCAAGCCCATGCTGGAAAATTGTGGTCTCACAGTACCCTGCTCTCCTTGCCTTTGTGGCAATGTGGCTACTGCATTCCTGTAAAGTGTTTTGATGAGGAGAGCTCTTCAGGAGCCCTTGTTTAAGCACCATGATTTCCACAGGCAGGTGATGGCTTCCATGGATCCTGTCAGCTTCAGGCACTGGTTATTCATTCGAACATGCACACAGGCACTCCTTTGTGTAGGGCTGGCTGCCCAAAAAATTGATGGCTGGGTTTGAAGCTATTGTATTAAAGATGGAAACATTCCTTGTTCATGTTTGTCCTCTATTGTTTGAAAAAAGTTTCTCTCAATGGTCCGTTTCTCCCCATGGAATGATTTCTGACAGTTACTTTAATAATGACTTATCAGAAATATGTACGTAAGAGATATACTTGGCAGCTACACGAAAAATAATTAAAGAAAAAAAAGGTATTTTCTATTAATTGTGACAAATATTGTGGCAACTGTCACATAAATAGTTGTTAAAAAAGTACAAGACACAACAATTTCATTATTTTCAAGGAAACAAAAACCACAACAAAACAAACAAGATGAGAACTTCCAGAAAAGAAAAAGGAATAGGTTGTCCTTCATGTAGATACTCATCCCTTTGGTGGAATATTTACATATATACCTTTACATTTGCAGATCTTTACATTTACTTTTTGCGTTCCTACACAGCTCTGCCAATTGTCATGATTTTACAAGATGAAATGAAAAGCGTAGAAAATAAGGATAGAGCAAACACTGCAAAATCCCTTGGCTTGAACACCGATACAACTGATACATATTATTTTAATCTAGGGCTTCTTGGGCAATATTTACTTGCTATTTAATATTTTTTATTTAATATTTAATATTTGGTTTTGTTTAACCAGGTAAGGTCTCAAGAGAATGGATGCTGACTAGACTCTTTCTAACTGTAAGCATCAACCAGGTTATCCTAAACCCCCTAAATTTTCTGCAATGTGCTGTTAGAAACCACTCCCTGTTAAATGCACACTAAAGAGATGGATGTCACTATTTGGGGACCCTGTGGCAAAGGCAGAGGACCTGCCAGGAAAGCAAAGTCAGAGTCTGCATGGAAGGCCCACCTTTCAGCTCTGTGGAACCAAGGTCTGAGGAAGAAGAAAGTGTTTCAGTGTAAATGGAAATATCAAAACTGACAAGGAAAAGTCAAAACAGAGCCCTCCAAAGCAATCAATGTAGCACCAATTATTTAAGAACAGAATCTGCTGCTAGGTGCTGGCCAGGGAGGTAATACATGCACTGTCTTTCCTGTTTTCATCTCCCCTGTCAGCTTGCCCCTCTAAGTTATTTCTGTACTACTCTGTCTCCTTACTTCAGTCTTCATTCCTGCATTTTCATCACAATGTCTCCCTAGAGCCTTCTCCTCATCCTGGGCTACTAATCTGTGGGATGATAAACCCAGGAGACAGAGCTTTTTGTGCAGTAAGCTACATTTTGGGGGTTTTTGTTCTTGCTCTGTCTGTTCTGCCATTCTTACTGATCTCCTCTGAAACATACGGGGCAGAGGACAGTGAAGAAGCACAGAAAGAGAGGAGAAGTGTGAATGAAATTGCCCAATGCAGAAGAAGGCTCAAGTTACAACATCTTTGGATTGAAAAACTATCAGAAGTAAGGTTTTAGAAGACGAAATGTCTTCCCTGCTGACAGCACTGTAAGGAATAGCTGCAGGGCAGAATTTTAAAAACAGAGGTTGTCTTGACCTCTTTCCAGCCTTGCATGGTGCTCAGCATGATAGATCAGGGGAAAAAAATATTATAGTGGGTCAAACACAAAGACACATCATATTGCAGCAGAGATGCAACAGCACCCCTGATTTTTCCATGGCTCTGGATGACAGGAGCTAGGATACTGCATTCAATATGACTACAAGAAAGGTTTGGAAAGAGAGAGTTCAGAAAAGAGCAACAAAATAATTAAGGGTCTGGAGGGATTTACCTATGAGGAAGATTAAAAGAACTAAATAAATATGTCTATAGTTTGGCTAAGTGATAACTAAGGAGAGGCATTCTAACCATCTACAAATATTTGACTGACACACACACTAGGGAAGGAAAGGAATTACTTAGCAGGAAACAAGCAGGTATATCAGGGAGTAATGGGATGAAATTAAGAAATAGAAAATTGAGACAGAATTTAAGGCAAATCCTCCTGACAATGAGTTCTATTAGTCTGCAGAAAACATACCAGCACCTATGCAATAGGGAACAGTCTTGCATTGATAAGGAGGGGGACTTAAGTGACTTGCTGGGCCTTTCCAATCTCAAATATTTATGATTCTATAATTAAGCATTATTAAATTTAATGACATGTACCATTTTTTTTTTTGAGCAAGTTCTGACTGTTGCCTCAGGTCATAAGTGTGCAATTATTTCCAAACTAAAGGTCTTACATTTTGACTTGTGAATCCTTCTAAAATTAACTAGGTTGGTCTCCTTTTTTTTTTAAAAAAAACTTAAATTGAATTTCTATTAATGCATTTTCTCTTATTTTCACCTAGCAGCTATCTCCCCCTGCTCACAACTCATAATTCCCTCTTTATGCAAGGCAAGCCTGCACACTTACAGCTTTGTGGCTCAGTGCCTGAACCTGCTCAGCTTCAGGTTGAATACCTGCTGTGTTCAAAGGAGCTGCTGTTCCCAAGCCCAGGTGAGCACAGGAGCTCGTCTTCCTCCAAGGATGAACTGCATGAAACAAAAGGGAAAAAAAATGCTATGTGATATTTTCAGCTAAGAGCTGTTTACAGAGCTTTGAAAGCAGATCACGGCCATATGAAAAGCTTCATGTCACTTCTCTCCCTGGTGTCACAGCACCACTCAGCAAATGAAAACAGGTGTTTATGTGGTATTGCCCAAGCTCCTGGCCAGGATCACAGCTGGTGGATAGCAAGTTTCCACCATTTCACTTTGGCAAACTCCTTGGTTTTGATGCATATGCTTGCTTGTGCCAACATACCCTCCAAAATGTCCCCTGAAATGGGTACAAACCCATGGAGTGATCAGAAGGTTGTGGTCTCATGTGAGCAGTCATTCTGGGGACCCAAGTGGTTTATTCTGCTCTGTCTCAGACAGCTTGTGCTGCCTGAGGGAGTTGCAGCTTTTGCTGATATTTTACCATTGGCTGTGTTACGTGCACAGTCCCTCAAGAGGGTTCATACGGTCTAATTCTTTGTGAATTATTATCTAAGTATATCTTCTGTCCAGGTAAGAGTGCTGCTCACCTCCCACTGTGAAAGGCAATCTGTGATGCCTACTGCTTTTGTGAGACTTTCTTTTGGTTTCCCCCGCCGTGCAGCTGCAGACTGGGCACACTGTATCAATATCTGACACTCATATTCCCTTCATTCTTGACTCCTTGCTTAAAGCTCCTTTCTGTTATGTGTGCTGGACTTTAGCCTCAGCCAAGGCAGTAAATGATGGCCTTGGAGAGTTTCGTCTGGCATCAGGATGTGGTGACAGCAGCACCTGCAAACACTCTGGTGTAGCTCAGGCAGCGTGGGCTTCCTCCTGAAGGATGAGAGGGATGTCCCCAAGCCCTGACAGACACAGAGTCCCCTCTTTGCTACCTGCCACAGGAGTGCCTCTGATCCGTGAGCCCAGAGCTCCTGTCTGCCAGCACGGGTGATAGCTGGTCCTCTGAGGAGATCAGAGCATGTGAGAGCCTGGCTATTTCATCCTAGTGCGAGTAAATCCTCAGTGAAAGACGCTGGGTGCTGGCATTACAATATTCTGAACACTAATTACCAGAAATCTAGTTTCCAAATCTTCTCACTTTTAAGATAACACTGCAGCAATCATGCTGAAGTGGGATAATTAAACGAAGCACTGTCTCCTCTCCTCTCCTCCCCCAGTCGCTCTGCAGCCCTGTCTGTCGTTTCCCAGCACGGAATTGCTGAGATGAGGGTGGCTGATAGGAAAGCTCAGTTACTGTGAGCATTTTACAGGAGGTGTGGCTTCAGCACAGCTTCCTTACTAGGAAAGAGCCAGACGGAGCCCTGGCTGCTCCTGTGGATGGTTTATCACTGGTTTGAGTCCAGCCAGAAGTAGGTGAAAGAGATGTAGGCAAAGGAAGGCAAGAAACAATGAGAATATTTACCCCTTTTCCCAAAGCAAGAACAGGCAAAATCCCACTCTCTTTTTGAAACCCACGGATTGTGAATCCAGTTTTGGCAGCCCTGATAAATGTCCTGAAGCATCTAAATACTTGGGGTACAAGAACAGGATTACTGCCTGTCAGAACTTGTCTATCTTTTGAATATTCTGCCCAAAGCAGCAAAAAATTGAGTAATAACCTGGTACTGACAGCTCTTCATTAAGGTGCAGCAACCTCAGCCATTGCCTTAGTCCATAGTCCTCTCTCAGCTTATTGAAACAACTTCTGAGACCCTTTATGTGTTTCAGTTTTGGTCTTAAACCAAGAAGAGGAATTGTCCTTTCACATCTGGCCACCTAATGAAAGTTCTCCAGATCTGGACTTTTCAGGAACATATATTATATATAGATTATCTATCTATCTATCTATCTATCTATCTATCTATCTATCTATCTATCTTTCCCATTTTGGAAAGTCTTTTAGAGTATGTGTTACAGTGAACACCAGTTTAAGCCATGTATTGCTGAATAAGGGTAAAAAAAAAGAACTTATTTTTTTAGATTGAAAATCTATAGCCAAGACTTTTGGCTTCTGAATACACATTCTTCAGGCCTTTGTGTGGAATTTTAGCTTTGTGTGCATTTTTATATTCAATAACTAGGGTTTTTTTAACTTACCTAACAGTTTTCACTGTTACAAAATGCTTTCCACTAGACAGTTTATATTTTCACCTTAATTTTAGGCCATTTTTGTTTCTTGCACATGCCCAGCCCCTGGAAAACAAAACTCCCAAGCCACTTATTCTTGCATCATTCTGCTTGCCATTCACAAAAAATAAGAAAGAAAAGAACTACTCACCATCTTCCTTGTATTTTCTCCAGGCTGTTTGCTAAACTTTTTCATCAGTTAGATTTTTCTAAACTTCTCTGTCCTGGCTATTGTTGCTTGTCTCTTCAGTTTGTTGATTTTGTCCATAGGTCTCAGCTTAGACACTGTTCAGAAAAAACAAACAAAAAAAAGCCAACTGAAACCCCAAAAATAAAACAACGAGGGTTCTGTCTCAGGCTTCTGAACTGTAAGTCAGGCACTCTGCATAGTTACTTTACAGAGGTTTATATATTTGCTTTCACTCAGAATTTCTTTGAGCAGGAAACAAAATGCACACTTCTGGAGATGCACAAAAGGAAACAGCAGTTTATCTATGCATAGGAAACAAATTACCTTTGTGTGGAATAAGAATGTCACTGTCCAGAATTGATGTGGTTTTCATGTTATCTTAAAGAATGATGTGAAATCTTTTCTCGCTGCATTTTTTTAATGAAAATGAGATATAACTGCACCACTGAGGCACTCAGATTCAGGACATTTGCACACTCTGTCACTCCTAGCAGACTCCTGGCTCACTTCTCTGAAGGTAATTTCACTGTGACAGCCGTGAGATAACATCTATAGATTGCTCTGCAAAATGTAACTTTCCATTAGGAGCCGGGGGGACCATTCTCTAGCAATCAGAACTCTTTGAAAAACATTTATTTTTGTCTTCTTCACCTGGACAAGACTCTGCTACAGCACTTGGAACACCTGCCAGACCAGATCTAGTTGCATTTCTTGTAGCTACTGGAAATCCATACAGTGGCAGTCGCTAGCAGAGATAACAGTGGTCAGACAAGCAATGCCGTTCCTTAGTGTCCAATTTGTATATCCCATCTCAGAGTGAAGATCTTGTCTCCTGACTGCTCAGGCCTGGCTGGGAAGGATCTGGCCAAGGGCAAGAGGACACACTTGTTTGGTGTTTTGTATGTTTCCCTTGTTAATCTCCAGGTTTACCATGACAGCAATGTTTTTTTATTGTTAAATTTTGTGGTGTTTCAAACTCCATAATTTCTATTTTTCCCCTGCTGCTGCCTTTTCGCAGAGCAGCTAATTTTCATTCCAAGGATGGCGTAGAGAGCAGCCCACTAGTTAACACAAGAGGCAGCCATCTGACAAAGGACTGGGAAAGGACTTGGGCTTTCTGTTCTAATAATCACAAGTGCCAGTAACAGGATAGGACGAGAGGCTCAAACAAAAATAAATTAATTAGCAAAGACATTATTTATGCACTGGGAATTCCTAGTGTATGTGGTGTCTGCTCTAATAACCCGTGGACAAATCACCTCCCTTTGCTGTAACACCTTAGGGAGAGGGCCAGCAGAGGAAGACAAATATAAGTTCCCATCTAAAGGGAAAAGGTTAAGAAGCAGCTGGAAAATCTGCAGGGAAAGGCCCTGCATATGCATAAAGAGCAGAGAGATCCATATGGACACCTGCCCCTCACCACAGCTCCTCTTGCTCCTGGCTAGACATGTTCCAGAGTGATCTGCACTTAATACCAACAGGATTGTGGCCCATGGGGATCTGAGCATTCCGAGCTTGCTGTTCCCAGTGCGGTGAAACAGAGGTGAGCAGGGAGCTTTCGGGAGAAAAGAAAAAAGGAAAGAAATAATAAAAAAACCCCTTTTCATAACATTTTTTTAAAAACAAACGTAACCATATAATTTGTCTTACATTGTAATTACTTCTCTGTTTGAGATGTTCACTATTTTCTTCCATTGTAATTTCACATGCTGGATAATTAGCATCCTCTGCACAGAAACAACAGGAATGGCTGTGCTGCAGGAGAACGCTTTCTGGATGCTGCTACAATAAAATATTGTCTCATTTCTTCTCAGTGCATGACTCAAATCCAGGTGTGCAGAGGAGTAAAACTGAAAGGCCAGAATATTAAGTTAAAAACCAAAGAAAGATAGTTTGTTGAACAGTCCAGCAGAGCAAAGAAAAGCCATACCGTACGAAATTGATATGAACGTGAACATCGGTTCAAGAACTGATATGAACGTGAGCATGAAATTGGTGTTTTGAAACAATCCTCTGCAGATGACCCTTAGAACACAGTCATTGACTCCATATGGAGATAAAAGTCTGCCTCTTTTTGTTCCTGAAGGATCAGACACACAAGTTGAAATAACACATCTGTGTAGAGTATTGCTTGAAATACTGATTTTTAAACACTAATGACTCAGTGAAAGAATATCACAGCTGTATCCAAATTCCATTTCAGTTCTATGGAAGCAGAGTATGGTGTGCTAGGAAACAAACATGCAGTTTTCATTCTAAAATAAATCAATTGATTGAGAATTACATCACAGGATTTTGAAACTGTGATGTGAATACCTGGACACTAAGTTAGTGAGGACTTCTTTAAAGCATTTCTTAAACTACCCTTTGTACCAGGCTTTAAATGATCTCACAAAACTCTGGACTAAAAGCTGTTACATATATTCTTGGAAATTGTTGTAAGTTTTAGTTTGAAATAGGATAAGGAATTTAGATTTATGTGCTGTGCCACTGCTTACCTGTGTTACAGACTTTGTGTAACTGTGTCCAGTGTGAACGTGGTAAATATTGCCAACATAAGGTAAAACCTAATGCTTCAACAGGACATGAGCTTACTATGATGATAGAAAAATAGATGCCAAGATATGCTTAGGGAAAAAAAAAAGGAATTCCATAACTTTTGAGTGATAAAATTTGCATTTACAGATCTGAATGGATGCCTCAATTCTCTGACAAAGGTGCCTTTCACTGAGGTCATTATCACGTTACTCTGTATTTTAAATGGGGACAAACGCTGTTCCTCATGGAGATGTCCTGTCTGCTAAAATATGGCATGGAAAACATGAAGGAAGTTATTTCTAAATAACCCTGTTTTTAGGTAAGAAACTACTTTTACAGTCAGTTTTCCAAAAGTAATAAACAACTCCAGGCACACGGAGGCAACAGCTTAGAACAGTAATTACAGCTGATCTCAGCCAAACTTGAGAAACAGTCTCTTGCATACAACCAAGAGGAAATAAAAATACCTCAAATCATACCAGCCAAAAAAGGGTATAATGCAGTCCCCTATGTTGCAGAATCCAAATAGTGATATTTAAATGCAATGCCATTATCCTACTTCTAGGAATAGAATAATTTCTAGAGTTCATTAGAACATTATGAATTCCACTATATTGAAAATCGTTTTGAATTTAAAACTGCAAACTAATTCTCAATACAAAGATAAAACCTAAAGAGGAAAAATAAATCTTACAGAATCCTCCTAGAATTAATATTGGATTCTCCAAGTTCAAATTACAATAATACCATCATCAAGAGGGTCCTCAATTAACCCCATCTGACATTCCAAGCAGGATATTTTAAGGGTTGAGAAGCATGCAAATAGAAACTTCAATTAAAGACTGACTTCATACATTGGACAGCCTGTGAGAATAATGTGAAAAATTATGTAACCAACCTGGTGCTTCAGTAAACACCCACAGATGATGGAGAGGAGACTGACAAAACTGAGGATCAGCATCCTAAATCCTTTCTCAGGTAGAGCCTAGAAAGATTAAGAACTTGTTTACTCGGGGGAGCAGAGACTCCCCTCACATTCTTTCCATTTCCGAACGTTCGGATGTCCTGCACTCGCACAGCACAAATCTCAACATGCATTAACTGCTGAGGGAAAATATATTCTGTGCTTCTTTTGGAACTGTGGTAGATTCAGAGTGCATTAAGTGAAAGCATGCTAATATTCCCTGGGTGCAGCTGGGCCACAGGCAGCTCCTGGCTCTGTCTCCCCACCAGGAGCTGCTCCCTCTGGAAGGCCAGGAAGCAGCTGGGGCGAGCCCTTGGCTGGGGGAAACACAGCCCAGAGGTCACCTTGGTGACACTCCCCGTTAATATGACTGTGCTTTGGCACAAGAGCATCGCCTGCCTGCAGTGGGACAGCCACCCCAGAAGGGAAAAGGGGAAGGTTCAGGCTGCTGCGTGAGGAAATGTGGCCACAAGGCTCTCTCTTCAGGTGGCTGATTTGCTGAGGGGTCAGTGCAGGGTTTTTCTGCTCTTCTGCACTCAAGTGAGAGCCCAGCATGAATCTTTTTACACCACTGGTATAAAACCTGTCAGCACTTTGCATAGGCAGCTTGTTAGTACCAAGAAACTGATCCAGGCTTGTGACTATTTTTTCTTCCTTTACACTTCTTCATTTTACCTTTCCTTATGCTTCTATTAAGTGTAATCAATATTACACCAGTATTAACCAATATTAGATATTTTGACACACCTCCAGGACCTGTTTCTCCATGTATCTGCTGGAGACTTGTAGCTGTTTGAAGTTTTAACCTTTCCTCAGCGACTCTGGCAGAGAAAACCCTACATAGACTTGCTGCTTGTTGTGTGCATTTAAAATTTCCTGCTCTCACTCTGACTATCAAGTGGGTGTTTGTATGGATTTGCACAAGCCCTATTTTATTTCATGCATGCTGATAACCCTTTCCCCTAAGTGTTCAAAGGGGATTTTCCTTGTTCAAGCCCAGAAATGCTGGTTAAAAAAGATTGTGAGGATGTAGTAGTTCACTACATCTCAGCTATCCATCCTCAACTGTTCTCTTCCCCCTTTTGCCATCAGACATATATTTTCTCCTTCCACTCTTGTTTGGCTTCTCCCAGCAGGAAAGCTTCTCTTACCAGAGCATTCTCAAAATGTGACTGCTGGCTCCTGCCTTTTCATGTAATTAAAACCAAAAAATAGATAAACACTGTCTCCCTACCCCCCCAAAACTATTAATAGAAGTGTACTTACTGTGCACAGTGCAAACTAAGAATAGTGTTAAGCACTATATCCTAATTAGCAGAGCACAGTAATGCTCTCATTTTAATCAATGGGTTTTGAAGTTCCAGCTTTCGTGGTATGCAATGAAGTACATTTCAGAATGCAGCACCACAGAACTCTATGGCATATTTCATTTCTTCCCCAATTACAAAGGGCAGAATTGCTGTAGCAGAAACATATTTTTGAGGCCTTTTTCCCAGGATAAAACTTAGCAGTGCAGCTGCAAATCAGCTCTGCATAAGAAATGCACAGACTTAGGGAGCAGGGAGGCAGGAGGCTCTGGGCATCATTAACCCCTGGTGTTCTGGACAGTTATTTCAAAACACAGCTGCTGCCTCTGTGTCCTTAGTGCCTGTCCTTGAGAGGTGTGACACGAACTGTCTTGGACAGCAAATCCAAGGTGAGAAGGAGAAGAGTTCATGGCAACAGGAGGCGTAAAGGCTGCACCTTTTTTCTCTTTTCTTTGTGAATTAATAATCTTGAAATGTTTCACCATCATGGTCCCCGCGATACTTCCTTACATTCAGTGGTTTCCTTTGGAAAGGAGGCTCATACAAGGAAATTTTCTTTCCACCTGCATGTCTGTCTTTCCTCCTTTCCTTTCCACAGTCTTTGAACTGACAGTAGCACTGCAGCCACATTTGACAAAGAACATGAGGTTTCAAAATTCCAGAAACTTTGGGAAAATGCAGAGCTGGTGGAAGACTGAAACATGCTGAAGGACAGGCAAGGGTGGCTCAGCCCACAGCCTTTGTGCTTGGCTGTCCCAGGCTGGGCAGGGTCCCTGGGCAGAGCTCCAAACCACTGCCACCACACCTAATGTTTGCAGAGGAGACAGCTCACTGCAGTTGGGAATACTGGGGACAGAGAGGGGAAAAAAGAGGGGTCTAGGGAAAACAGAGGGCTGTTGCTGTGATGTGGCCTGTGCAGGAGGGGTGATTGTAGGAGGAATATGGGGTTATTTGAGATGTGGGGAGTGCAAGGGGAAGGGATATAGGGCACAGACCTTTGGGAAACCCAGCCTCATTTCCACCCATGGATATGGAACAACACAGTGGTTGCAACCTGTGTAATTTTGCAAAGTTTCTTGAAGCAGTTATGTCTTCTAAATAGTTGTATCTTCCTACCTGTGTTTTGCAAAAATAAATATTGTCTTTATTCATTGGAGATATGTTTTTTACGGGGCTCATAATACTAGCTACATAAAAGAAAAAGTGCATTTCTCATACGTTAGATTTTTTCATGGCTCAATAGGCTAATATTAAAACAAAATGAAATAACAGTGCGAACATAGCCATATCACATGCAATGAAAGCAGTATTTCCCCACTTTAAAAGGTGTTTTTCAAATACCCCTGCACATTCACAAAATAGTCTGTGAACTCCTTAAGAAATAATGTACTAAAGGTTAATGAAATGCACAAGAAAATGCTACACACAAAAAAGAAAAAAAAAAAGAAAAGGAGGGGAAATCATACAGCTCTGAATTTTTTATCATCCTCCATATAGACCACAGGAGTCTCTTCTGATTAAGTGATTAAGTGTCCAGGGAAAATGTGATTTTGAGGAAGGAGTTCCTATTCATTTCTCTGCTCTCTTAGGTGTTCAAAGGATAGGATGCAATTATGTGAGAAGGGCAGGTACTGCCCAGCAACTGGTAGCCTACTTAGAGCACCGTGTCATCTGCCCTCAGCTTCCAAAACCTTCCATCATCCTCCACTAGTTTAGGTGATAGTTAAATTGCTCTTTCTTGTGATTTTTGTTATTTAGAAAAAGGCAGGAGAGACTCAGCAGAGTCTCCTAGGCTAAAGATTCAGTCATCTCCGTTAATGTGATCAAGGTGGTGGGAACCCCGCTATCTGTTTCACTAAAGGAAACAGGTCTGGCTTAGCAGCCAGCAGTGCATCTTGTGCTCTTGCTAATCATCCCACCGTGATTGGGACAAAGTACTAGGCCACAATAAAGTACAAGGCCAAAGTTCTTACCCAGTCTGGTCTGACTCTGAGCTGTGAATTGCAGAGCTGAGGCCAGCAGATGGCGAGATGTTGGGTACACCCCCTCCTCCCTGCCTGACACGCGTTGGTAGAGGCCAGCAATGCAACGCTGGACGCTTTTTATTCCAACTAGCTTGAAAAACCACCAAATTGTCAAACGGGCAGTCCTAGGAATGGATATGTGTGAATTTTGCCCCAGAACTGCAGTTGCAGAGAGGAGGATTTGCAGCACACCAAAGAAAGAAAAAGAAAACCACAATGCTTACCGCCTACACACAAAAAATAGATCAGAGTGGGTGGGGAGGTGGAAGCAAGTGCACTGAGACAGATATAGTGCAGCACTGAATATGCAACTGCTAAGGGGGTCACACTTTTGTGCAAACCAAGCAGGTCACGCAGGCAGGCCTGAGAGAAGCTATTTCTGTTGATATTCAAAGCCAACTGTATCTTTTTGAGCATTATTCCCTTGCTCTTCCTTATACCTGCTTGCACAGTGACTCTTCTCCCATATTTTGTACCTGTAATTGTTTATTGTTTGATATCATCAGCTACTCACTAAAAATAATACTAAGTGGAATACACAGAATAAAAAAAAAGCCAGGCTCTAAAATTTGCCAATTTCAATTAGATTAAGAAGAAGTGTTCAAGATAACCTAAAAGCAAATTAGATGAAAACCAAGCCCTGCCCAAGAGATTGCCTCTACACACTAGAGAAAGGAGAGCCAACTCTTCCCCAAATGAGGAATCTGCTCTTATGCAGTGGCCAATATCACAGAACTTTTTTTTTCTGTCTAGTTTTTAGGAACATCCTCACTGCATCCCACCAGGCACAGATGTAATCAGACAAGTTTTAATCTTTTCTTGTAAGCCAGTCCCCTCAGCAATCACCAGCACTGCATTTCTTTGATTTCCTTTCCAACTGCTCTGCAGCATCACGGTGAGGAGTTGTCCAGCCCCCTACACTGTGTTCTAAGAGCCATCTCCCTTCTGCATCAGAGGGACCCAAGGGCATTTAGTAGGAAACATTAAACATCTTGCAGGATCAACCAAGATTTTCCACTTCACCATTCTTGAACAGAACAGGATTATTGTTCCTTCCTGAGTATGATGGCTTTTCATAGGCAGACTGAAAAAATAAAAACAAAATAAAATGCAAAAATGGCTGTTTTGCCTGAATACTGCATTGCAGATTCACGTCTAATTTCTGCCAATATTATCCACTCAGTCTTTTTCAACATCGCTGTTTTCCAAATTTTTCCTCCCACTGAATCTGTATGTTTGATTAATGTTTTCCCAGATGTCTGAACCTGGGGAAAAAAGGCACTTTTGGTCTCATTTTGTCAAGTGCTCGGAATCTCTTTGATGATCCATAACTAATTTTACTGTACTTGTCACAAAGCAGATGTGTGGCAATAGTCCCCTAAGCAAGCTGCATTCAATCATTACAAACTCCAGAGTTCTCCTATTCCCCCCCCATTTTCGTGTTTATTTTTTTCATTATTTCATTTTCATAATTAACCTTCACAGTTTATCACATTCTCTTTCACTGGCTTATTGAACACATTTGACACAGGAGTTATGCACTTGATCCAAGCACATTTTATCCTCTCTTTTTGGTTTCATCCCTTTGTAGAATATCAGGTTAGGATTCTGTTTCAGGAACACAATTCTTCATTTTGGCTATTTTGTCTCAAGCATTTGGTGCATTGACTCTCCTTATTTCTAATTTACCTGGAAGATTTTTGCATTTAAAGGATGCAAAGTCTTTAAACATTAAGAAGAACTATTAACACGAAAGATTGTAAATAATTCCCCCTTCAAGAAGGTGTACTCTGTTATCTCTAACGCAGCATCCATAATTTGCAATAGATTCACAACTAATCTTTATTTCATCCCTCTCTCCTGGAAAGGTAGAAATCACCTCTGAATTGTCCCTCTTATTTCTGATAAGCTTCAGCTATCACAACAACAGAGAGATGACTGATGCTATTGAATCTGACAACGGGAGGAATTTATGCAACTAGCTAAAAAGGAACTACCCCTTTGTGACTGTACAGAAAACGCAACTCTTTAGACTCACAGAGTAGCTGAGGCTGGAAGGCATCTCTGGAAATTGTCAAGTCCAGCCCTCTGCTCAAAGCAGTGTCACCTACAGACGCGTTGCTCGGGGCCGTGCCCAGTTGGGGTTTGAATATCTCCAGTGATGGAGACTCAAGAGCCTCTCTGGGAACCTGTGACAGTGTTTAAGCACTCTCACAGTGGAAAAAAAAAACCCCAAAAGTGAGTTTCTTTTTCTTTTGTTTAAAAAGAATGTTTTATATTTCAATTCGTTCCCATTTACTGCTTTTGAAAGTCACATCTCATTACACTCACAAAACAGATTTCTTGCCAAGGTATATTTTGCAGGAAAAATAAATCAGCTACAAAAAAGTGCACCTGCTTTTCTGCAGAAGTTGACAAAGTGCACTTGTAGCATCAACCTAGATATTTGTGCTACTGGACATATCAAAGTCCTTACGAAACAAAAGTAGTATCTTATTCACTTTAATGGATATGACAAATACACTGGCTATGTACAAAAATAAAGGAATTATTTGCCAGTGAAGGTTAGAATACAAGCCATTGAATAACTTATATCATAGTGGATGTTAAGACAGAAATTATAGTAGTGTTCTTGTCCCTTCTAAAACTCAAGGAGAATTTACTTGTTTGATTCCTACTTTTGGATTCCTTTCCAGTGAGAGGTGCAGATGCCCGTGTGTATGGTTGTGTGCACATCAGGTCTCAGGAGAAAGTATTAGGTGAAACTTAGAAGAATTCTGTGTTTGAGTTTCAAAACTGAACTTGGGAGAACTCAGGAGGAGTCTCTGTACAGCATTTCAACAGGAGCATTGTGTCAATTACCAAAATGTTATCACTCTCAAATGGAAAACTAAAACTTGGTGAACTTCCATGCTGTCACACCCATTGCTTCCGACTCCTTCCTCAGAAAGTCCTTAGTGCACAGCTGTCCACTTAAAGGTACTCAAAGGTGTTCTTCTTCTTTTAACCTGGATTCAAAAGGGTTCTTCTTCCTTTAAGGAAGATGAAATACAGAATACTGACCATCTGTCTAATGAAGAGAATTGCACCTGAATTTTTATCAAGGGTCATTCTGCTAAACTTCAGCAGGTGGATTGCATTGGGCAGATCTTTTGCAATAAATGCCCAGAGATCCTACCTGGTCAGAAGGTAAAGCTGGTTTTTATGTTTAAGGTGCACATGAGTTAACAACTCACTGGCCTCCCTGGGACTGAATACTAATGATGTTTGCTTCCTTTGTCTGCAAACCTTTCCTTACTATGAGTTGTAAAGCTGTGTCCCACCTGGGGAGCACTGCAGCCTTTCCAGCTTTTGGGGCTGACTACTCCTAATTCCTCACTGGGGTAATCCAACACATCCTCTACACACAGTGGTGCTTTGTAGGAAAGGAGCCAAGGAGCAGTGGCTGTGTTTCCCATCTGGATGACCAGGTGGGAGCTGGACTTTGAAATATGCTGCCATGTACACCTTCCCCTCAGCCCAGACACGGCACATAGCTGGAAATGAGTAATTGGTGTAATGGGCGATTTAATTTTGGCAACTAAATTTGGTGCTCTGACAGGGACCAAGGTATCACCTTCACTCTGGAGGCTGGTCAGGTGCAGGGTGAAATTTCTGTTCCAAAAAGGAAAGGCAAGCCCACAAAAATGCAACTGGCTGGCTAATAGATGCTACCTTTTGCCAGAGAGACACTTGAATTTTACCCTCCTGATGTAAAATGCAGTTCTTCATATTTCAGAAACCTGTGGTCCACTGTTGTGCTCTGAACCTTTTAGACTAAAAAACTTGAGAGGGCATGTTAGAAAGTATTACCAGTTTTTACTGGTTTTCTTATTTTTTCCTGTGGAGTTTGTTTTGGTTTGATTTCTTTGTTGTTGTTGTTGATTTTTAACAGTGGATTTGACAGTGGGTGGAAAACGGTGACTCAGACATTGTCACAATGTTGAAACTCATCTGTCTGGTAGGATGTAATGCCATGTGCTGTGGGAGAAGGAGATGGGATGAGGGAGAGGAGAGAGCGAGGTGCCATTTCTTGGATTAGAGCTTTTGTAAGCTTCCAGAAGAGAGGAAATTCAGATGTTTAGCTGGCAGCAGTTGGTGATGAGGGAAGAGCCCTGGCTCAGTTCCTTGTTGGGCTCAGGGAGCAGTTTCCCTCCATCTGTTAGGAGCTTCTGATTAGATGAGGTAGGTTAAATCTTTTTTCCCTATGCTCTCCCTTCCCAATGGTTGTGAAATCACTTATTTGTGTTGCTGGGAGCAAAGAGAAGAGAAATGAAACCACAAAGCCGGGGCAGGGATTTTTATGCTCTTTGCAGGTTGCAGAGGCTGGAAAGAGATGATTAGAGTGATTGAAGATTGATGGAAGTGATAAGATTGGTGAAAGGGTACAGAAGGGAGCAAGAAATGATGTGTTTGCTTAATGGGATATCTTAAGTTTCTCTGTCAGGCTGCCTTGTTTGCAATCTGTTTAATATTTGCTCTTATCTTCTAAAAGTGGTGGCTTATTGTACATTTTCGAAAACTGTTTTCAGAAAGGGCAAATTTATATCTTCAAGTGCATGAATTGGTACAGAGAAAGAGAAGTTACTACACATATTCCATGGACCAGTGTGGCTTGTCTCAAGGCCATGCTGAAGTAAAATCAACTCCATCATGTTACAGTGATGTTTTCCACCTACAGGCACTTCTGAGCTGACTGCCATAGTGATTAAACTGAGACTGTACAGGATTGGAAATAGAGGCCAGTACAAGCTCTTCAGGCAGCAATGCTCTGACATCAAGCTCTGGCACGTTTTAGAGCAATAAAGCAGACACATGATTACAAAAATTTAAAAAAACACAAAACAAACAAAAAAAGACACTGGCAAAAGCCTTCCAGCAAATCCCAAATATATACAGGCACACAGACCAAGTCCAAAAGAAAAGAAAAATATAAAAGTAATATTATTTCTGAAGGAGATGGGGAACCTTTCTTTATTCCACTTCTTGCCTCTTCTCTCTCTTCACCTTCTGTGACTATTTTTGGATTCCTTACCTCTCCTGCTATGATATTGATCCATCTCCTGTTAGGGCATTAAATTGCATAATATACAACATAACAAGCTGCTCTATTTGTGTGGCAGCCCCCTGCTAATCCTCCAGCAGTTGTCTGGCCTGGCACAAAACAGCAAAAGAAAAGACAGCCACAAGCATCCCACAGCCCAGGGCAGCACCCTTTACCAGGGGCTGCCTCACTGCCTCCCTCTGCTTTGCCAGCCCAGCACTTTGCATTGCTGGCTCTGCCTGCTTCATCCAGGTGTCATCCTGGGAGCAGAAGTGACAGCAGTCTCTTTTCTGTAAGAGGGAAAATGAGTTTTGTGACGTGGATTCTACACCACTAAACCAGCAGCTTTCCCACTGTGGGCTGGCCAGGAATTAGGCTGAGATTATGCAAGGCCCAGTTAGAGTTGGTTGCTTTTGTCAATACAGATTTGTGAGGTTATTACAGTCACAGGTTTTCTTAGATGGAAAAAAATGTACATTTTTTTCTGTCCTAATCAGTGAAAAGAGGCAGCTATGCAAAGCCAAACATTGTCTTCTTACTGTCATCGAATCAAAGGAAGTTTTGGGTTAGAAGGAACCTTAAAGAGCATCTCATTCCAACCTCCTGCCATTGGCAGGGACACCTCCCACTAAACCAGGTTGCTCAGAGCCCCATCCAGCCTGGCCTTGAACACATCCAGCGATGGAGCAGCCACAACTTCTTTGGTCAACTTGTTCCAGTGCCTCACCACCCTCCCAGTAAAAAATTTATTTATAATATCTTATCTAAATGTACCCTATTTCAGTTTAAACCTGTTGCCTCTTTTCACATCAACAGACTTCCTGATCAACCATCTCTCCACATCTTTCCTGTTAAGTCCTGGAAGGCCACCACAAGGCCTCATATGGTTTTCAAAGTTAAATGCTCCTCTCCCCCCAGGACTGGAAAACCAAGATGGCCAAGAAAGCTCCCATGAAGCACATTTCTAACATGCTCATTTATAACCCAAACTAGCTAATTTACATCTCAATTTACATATATCCCACAGTGCTTCATTCCATTGATTAGACATCAGTGCATTTACATTTCCATCACTTCCACATAAGAGCAGTGGTAGGTCACAGTGACCTTACAAATATCTTGTCAAAGCCTTTTGTGTCAAAACAGCACAACCTCAGAAATGCACTATCAAAACATCCCCATCATCCAGTGTCAAAACAGCTTCATCACGGAGCCTAAGCACATCCAGATCCAACAAATTAACATATCAAGGCTTTATTGCTTTAATATCCAAGTAAAAAACAAAAAACCTAATGCCTTCCCTGTGAAAAGAAAATTGTTCTTACTCCCATTTCCCACCGCTAATTAACAAAGTTCCTATCTACTGGGGTGTCTCTGGAGTGATTTTTTTTTTTCCCTGACAGTGTCACTACAGTGACCAACATTTTCATTTAGTCAAACCTGCAAAAAATGTCTGGAAGACGTTTCTGGGAACTTGGCCTCAGTGATTTTCAAGGCAGTAACATTCCTGCCTAGGTCAAAGTGAACAGCACAACTGAAAAATTTTGCAAACAAAGCCAATACACGGCTCTGGACCATCTCCTGTTGCATTTAAATTATCTCATTGTTCAATTTTCAGGCCAGACCTATCTTAGTGCTTGGTTTCACTGCAAGTGACTAAATAAATTGGGAAGGGAGAAGCACACACTACACTTTAAATTTTTTTTTTATTATTATTTTAAAGGAAATAAGATGAATAATCCCCAAAGATTAAATCTAACTGCTTATAAATCACAGTCTCAGTGCTTCCCTTGCCCTCCTGCCCATCTGCATACCAGGCAGAAAAGGTATGCATAACCACACAGTTTCACACCAGTGCAGCTGAATCCATGTGAATCCCATAATCCCATCTCTCAATCTCTGCTTTGTTTATAAGGGAAGTTTTCAGGAACTCATCCCATCACAGGACAGTGTTCTTGAGTGTAAACATAAGTGACATCCAAATATATGGGCAGTCAGGACAGCACTGTTTGGTGTATTCTTGCAATAGGACATGCACAGACAATCCACTGGCATTGCAATACTACACTCAGCTAATCTGGTGTGTCAGCACTGCAAAAATTCCTGTTCTGGCAACACTCACAATTTCAGGCAATGACTTTCTTAATAGGTAAAACATTCGAATACAGAATAAATAAATATAAATCAGCTGGTTACATCCTTCCCATTACTTTTTCTTCAGGACATTAGCTAACAACCAAAGCAATTAAATTTACAAGCGAGAGGAAGGTCGTAGGCACTCAGCCCTTAACTCACTGACCTTGTAGCGGAGACACTGTGTCACAGCCATTAGCACCGGGGCAGGATCTGTTGCATTTTGCTCTGTTTCCCACGAGTCATCTCTGTGGCAGCACAGGGTGAGACCATGAATTCAGATTGATTGTATCAAGGCAGAACAAATCAGAAGCAGCGGCTGCAAATTTGTAGGAACAGACCTGACTGGTGCATTACTGTAATCCCCAGGAAAAGCAGCTGGGGGCACAACCACATACCTTGATCTTGTATAAACGCCTTGTACTTAATTTTTTAGATTTGGTTCATTCCAAAAGCCATCCTTTTGAAATATGTGCTTTACTTTTTTTCATTGGAGATGTACAGCAGCTCCCACGTAAGCTCTCTCCTTAAAAATAATGTCTCAGTATATAGGAGATATTCCCTATATTTTAAATGAGAAGACTGCTTCAGAATTCATGAACTTTTTGAGTGTGACAGATGCGATGAGACAGAAAAACAATTCACTCTGCTATAATTGTGGCCTTTAGTTTATACTTAACTACGCTTTAATGGACTGTTGCATTTATTCATACTTTACTTTCCTTTTCTAAACAGTAAAATACTGACTTGCAATCTGTAGTCTGAGGACTAATCTCGGGATTTCAATGACCACCTTCACAGCAGTAGAGTCTCTTAATGTTAGCGCTTCTTATTTTCATCTGCTTTTCCAAGTTCTCCACTGAAAACGAGGCATGCAAAACCAATTTAAAGTCAAGGGGGGAAGTTCTTCAGATGTCTCTGGCAGAAACTTCTGGTGCCTGAGAGCTGGAAAGGGAAATAGGAGCTGTTTTCATTTGTTGATATGACCAGAGAGAATCAGATGAAGTGATACACACTTGTGTAAAAAAATCTGTGTGGAGAAAGAAGAGCACCATGGGGTGCTACAATTACAGGAGGGGATAGAAAAAAAAGAGGTAAAGTGGTTGGGTGAAGAGTCATAAGAGAGCCATATATATGAAGGAATAAAAGGACCTCATGAAAGGTAAAGCAGGGCCAATTTGTTCCTACAGAGCTTTGATTCCACTCGATTTTTGCTGTCCAAAGAAGGATGGCTGAGAGGCCTGAGCAGGCTTGGCAGCAGGGATGAGAGGAGCCCGTAGGGCTGCATTCCCAGGACTTCCAAAGAAAGCAGCTGCAATGGCTGCTAATGGTGAAAAGGTGAAAAACTGCTGATACCAAGGGTCATCCCAGAGAAGGACTGAGAGAAAAGCTGCCTCAACTGGACAAAAACTCCATTATAAATAGATCCGAGGGAGAAGGGATATCAGGGACAGCAGAGGAAGAAACATACTTAAAATGTACTTGATCACCTACCTTCTCTGCAAATACAGAGCAGGAGCATCAGTACCCCTTTGTGGCTGAATCACTTGGGCCTAAGGTTTCAGCACTGTGGGAGTCACTCTGTGATAGCTCTGAGGCTGCTGCAGAAACATCAGCTGCTCACAGTGATGTGCCAGAGTGCGGAATGGGTCCTTGACATAAGAAATCCTCTTGACAGCAAGGAACCTGGCAAATGGAAGAGGTGTTTTCAGCATTCTTGCAATTAGTGGCACAAATTACTTCTACCAGAATTCATTCCAAGCAGTTGAGGGGTTCTAGACACAGGGCACCTGCGTGTTGCCCAGGCTGTACATCAATGCTACCACTCAACCCTTTGGGATTCACTTTCCAATCAGAGGGCAGCTGCCTCTGTGACATAATCACCATGACCAGAAAGAGGGAAGAGACTCTCAGAATAAATCAATTTTCAAGATCCAGTTTAGATACATTGGTGCAAGTTACAATGGTTCCTTGAATTGATCATTAAACTGGAAACATAACTGAGAAAATTGGTGTCATCTCTCTGCCCATGCCACGGAAATTATTCCAGTGGAATACAAGATTGGGCAGAATTCCAGATGACTGGCCTGATGATAGTAAAACACAGTCCTCTTGTTTAAAGGTGTGCAATGAGCTGTTTGCTCTGGCCACCAGCTGGAAGTAGCAGTGACATGATGACATTTCCACATGGCAGTCCCCAGCACAGGGAGCTGTTCTTGTGTGTGCCACTCTTGGAGAACAAACCACACTGCCAGGCCTTCACAGAGCCAGAATGTCCCAAAATACTGACAATGGCAGTGGGGGACAGAGATAAACTCTTTGGACTGAGGAAAGAAAAAAAAAAAAAAACAAACCACAAAATCTTAAATCCTGACCATGTCCCAGTGACCTTCAGCCATCATAGCTTTTGNTGACATAATCACCATGACCAGAAAGAGGGAAGAGACTCTCAGAATAAATCAATTTTCAAGATCCAGTTTAGATACATTGGTGCAAGTTACAATGGTTCCTTGAATTGATCATTAAACTGGAAACATAACTGAGAAAATTGGTGTCATCTCTCTGCCCATGCCACGGAAATTATTCCAGTGGAATACAAGATTGGGCAGAATTCCAGATGACTGGCCTGATGATAGTAAAACACAGTCCTCTTGTTTAAAGGTGTGCAATGAGCTGTTTGCTCTGGCCACCAGCTGGAAGTAGCAGTGACATGATGACATTTCCACATGGCAGTCCCCAGCACAGGGAGCTGTTCTTGTGTGTGCCACTCTTGGAGAACAAACCACACTGCCAGGCCTTCACAGAGCCAGAATGTCCCAAAATACTGACAATGGCAGTGGGGGCCAGAGATAAACTCTTTGGACTGAGGAAAGAAAAAAAAAACCAAACCACAAAATCTTAAATCCTGAACGTGTCCCAGTGACATTCAGCCATCATAGCTTTTGCAGGCAATTTCTCTTCTAGTTCGATATTTTAGCTCAGCCTGCTTAAGTCTTCAGAGGCTGCACTGACAAGCAAAAAGTCTAATTACCATGTTTAGTTTGCTCCTTTTAGCATGCTCTGCAGGCTCTGTCATCATTTCACTGTGACAAGAAGTTGGGTGGTTTTTTCCTTGTAGCAAGTTCTTCACTATTCTTGTTAAAGAAATACCGCACCAGAGATTCCTTTGATTGTTTGGTTATGTTTAACTTGCCATTAATGCTGTTCCCCTTTGAAACTTCTTCCTATGTGTTTACTTTCATACATCTGGTGGAGAAATGTATTTGCTTTTTTGTTTGTTTATTATCACACGCAAGAGAAGCACACATAAATCAAACTCTTTGTCCCTCGGGCTTCACTTGTCTTGTCTTCATGCTGTATCAAAAATTTCAATAAAAACAGTTAAGTAATAATCCTATAAAGACATGAAAGTGGAATGTGGCACAGTGATGAATTGCTGTGAGTTGTATATAAAAATAATCTTTTGGAAAAAGAGATGAATTCTCATCTTAGTTAATTTCTTCCTTCTTTATTTCTTTTTCCAACTTGACGTTTAAATAATTCTGATTTACAGAATCATATATTTGTGAAGCAAAATCTCTTGCACCACAATAAAGATGGATACAACTTGTAAGGAAATATAAGATACACAGTTGTATCTAAAATGTCCTCATTTCGAGTCTGATTTCACTTATTTCTTCTTATCATTACAAAGGATCTATCTTAACAAACATGGATACTTGCAGTGGCAGTAGACAAAGATCATAATAAGACAGATATCTTACTACCAAAAAAGGAGTAAAAGATCACCTAATTATATATTATTGCAGATTGCACATCAGTTGGGTACAGAATGGCAGTATGCAAAATATTATTCATGGAGAAAGGTATGATAAAGAAGGGAAGGGAGTAAAACAATCCTAAATTTGTAAAGATATAAAGTGAGAGAGGTGGGAAATAAGAAGCACTGAAATAACTTTGCATTTTCTGCCATGAAATCAAAAGACCAAAAGCCTAATCATGTTGTCAGTCAGTAACCAGCCTAGTGCAACAGGGAAAAAGCAGAGACGAGAATGAAAATTTTAACAGTGGCACAATACCTTATAATTTGATGGATCCTTTCAATTCATCCAACTTCCACCTGACTCTATTCCTTCTAGTCTCTTTTTTTTTTTGGTGGGGGGGGGGGGGGGA